>JACDJE010000261.1:1149539-1257267 GCA_016647715.1 Pavo muticus
CCCCCGTATTTTTTCCTCAGTGTATGTAAGTACACTGGACTTATAGAACCACGTGGGCTGGATCCTGTTCCTTTTAGAGCAGGGTGTAACAACCCATAATATCAGTATGAAGATGCAGATATAAAAACCATAAGATCCTATACAGTGCAGAGGTCTTTCTTGCAGGGTAACCTCCTGTAAAGCTCATAGCATTGTATAGGAAATAACCACCACTGCCTTTGGATTCCTAGCCACATTTTCAGTAAGTGCCTCAATATGTTGGTAAGTGCAGCTTGAATGCAAAGAGGAAAAGTTGCCTTGATAATTTCAGGATATTCCCTCATCTTTGTAATACTATCTTTGAATGTTTCAATGATTCTACTGCAAAAGATTGCTTTTGTCTTTTCAGTTGAAGGAAAACATTTTTTTTATGAATAGATAAAAAAGGGAGAGTGTACTTCTGCTAGGTCTTGAGAAAGTCAAAGTCCCAGTGCACTGGAAGAAATGCAGAAGTTCAATTACATGTGATGACATTGTGTGGCCAGACTGATGCATGAAGATGTTGTTTCTGAAGCTTACTATCGAAGCACTCTTACTATCCCAGAAAGCAGATGGTATCCTATCACTTCCAAATGGACACTACTAACCAATGCAGACAGTTCAGGGGGGTTCACTGCTGCCCCTCTATTCTGAGCAGAAAACTTTTTGTTGTTTTCAATCCAATGCAGAAGACGATTTTTTTTTGTTTTGTTTTTATGAAATGGTGCAATTTCCCACATCCTGGAAAACTGAGTTCCCAGACAGTTGTACATATAGTCAAATGCATAGACACAGTGGAAAAAGAGGATAGGGCACTCTGACTCTTGCTGACTTAGTAGCATGACTGTGCAACAGTAATTACACCCTTCCTAGTAATGCATGTTTTGTATAATTGCCTATAGTTCTTAAAAAGCAGACCTCAACGTAAGAAAACCAAAATGAGTAGTCCTGCCAACAAGCCACCAGTGGCATTGCGTGACTAAAGTTTTTTATCCTGAAGTTTCCCTAACTAAGCACTTTAATTAAAGTGCTTTGGCATTCCTCATTCATAAATGACTATACTCTCAACACAGTGCACAGGACACAGTTCTTCAATAATTTCATATTTATATCTGATCTCCAAGCAGCCAAATCACCTCTCTCCAGAAATGCAGCATGCTCCCACAGAGTATGTTCCCACACATATTCCCATTTGTTCTTTTCAGACTGCAGTCACTTCATTGCAGTAGGCCACACCTTGCACTTTTACTCACAGGCCTGAACAGGAGCACTTTTTGATACTAACTGCATGTAGATATTCAAGTCCATCTTGTATGTAGACAACAGTAACCTGTTACTCAAGCTGGGATTCCTGTTGAAAGCCAGATGAGGCTATCGAGACAGGGAGCACATAGCTGCCCCACATATATCGGGTAAATCCTTCAGTCCATCGCAAACTGTCTTACAATTTTCTGCCAGTTGGTTCTACCTGCTGATTGTCTGCAACAATAGAAGTCTTCAAATGGAAAAGGAAAAATATCTAAGGGGGAAAATTTTCTTTAAGCACTTTGAGGAACTTCATCTTGTAAGGCAGTCAAGCAGAACTGAAGATTATCTCAGAAAACTGTTATAGTTTATTCATTCACCACAGCTTGCAATGGCATTGAGAATGGAGATGTAGAAAGATACGACTGCAACAAGTCTCCAAGAAAGGAATGAGTGCTTTGTGATTGAAAGCAAGGCCAGAATTTTCACACAGAGAACACTCCAAGAGTCTGTGTTTAGCTATTTATTTTTCACAAAGCCTTTTCCAGAACCCTCAGCAGGAAAGGAAAACACTCAATATGTTTCCCTCCTGGCTCTTGAGCATGCGAACCTGAATCCTGTCAAATACTCCAGAGGGGTTCTCTCAAAACTAGTTTAGGTAATGTGAAAGGTCACTATGGTCCTACAGCTCTGCCCTGCTGCTCTGATGCCAGGGTGTTTGGAAAGGACATCCTCACCCTCACAGCCTGATGCTGTTAATACCACCAAAATATATTTTCCTTCCATGTCACTAATATTCCTGTATAAAGCTTACTCTTTCCTTACTCATCACAGAAAATATATAGGTTAGAGCCACAAAGGCTTACAAAAAACCACCGAGACTGTAATTTTATGAAGGTGTTTACTCTTTTTCAGCATATACCCCACTCATTTATTTAATTCCTGTAATTTTCAGATCAGTTCTCTACGTTTCTCCTTATTGTTTTCTCCTTTTCTTTGTCTCATGCACTGTGTAATACACAGTCTCTGTGGACTCTGCATATTATTTTCTGTAATGTCTACCAAAGGGCAAAATACTTAAAGTGCAGCATAATCTTACCAAGCCTCACTTCTTCATTTTTAAGAAGCGTATATGAAGATAACTAAATAGTATGGCACATGGGGCCTATTTGTAACTTAATCAGGTAGTTTTAAATTTGAAACACATTATTCCAACAGCAGCTCATACAGATAGTCACTAACCATTAAGGAAAACATACATTCCTTTTGCTGCCAGATATCTCACCAACCACATTCCCTCCGCTTTATGGATCCATGGAGAAATTCTGGCTGTAGGCACTTTTTCCTGTCCCATAGTTTAAATCACTCTCTGCCAGCAGCTTGAACTCTGTATGCAGAACATCAGATCTTGAGAAGAGCTCCTGGGGTGTTCAGAGGGAGGTCCTCCGGCTTACTGCTTCTCAAGAGATCCACAAAGGATGTGGGAGGATACTTCATACATATAAGCAGCATCAGCCCAATAACAAAGACTGCCCTATCTCTGGGTGCTCTTCAGGAATATTTTTATTTCATTCTTTTGACCATTATTTTGAAGACTTAGATTGTTTCCAAATGCATCTACAAATGCATTTCATACCAACTTCAAACAGCATGTTGGGATAAAACTGTGACTCCACACTGGTCTCTGCTTTCCAGTGTCCCATTCTGAAAGACAGCTTTTAATTTTTCAGTGAGAGTCCAGATATTTGAACTCTAAAGAGTCAGTACTCATGATTTGAGTGGAAAGAAAATTACTATTACAAGTTGGCCTTACAAACCCACTAAGCCATTTGGATTCTGCCTACTGTAGTACTTGTGCTCAGCCTTTGTCCCTCATACATGGCAGCAAGCATGCACCAAATTACGTAAATACATACAAACAGTTTATTGACTCTTTCTCTCACTCCTTTCAAGTCTATACTTTGCACGTGCTACTTATGTATAGCTCCTAGTAAATCACTGAAATCAGAAAACATCCAAGCACCATCCGAAGTTCGTCATCCCAGCATGCTATTAGAGTCGTAAGCATACAGCTACCTGCAGCTCCTGCCTGCTGCTGCTGCATGTAGGAGCCATACTACTGTAGCAGTGGGAGACAGAGAGAGGTCCTCTTCTGCAAATATAGGACTCTCCCACCTGAACGTGAGATTACCTTTAGATTTAGAGAAATACCTAACTAACTGTATGAGATGGAGTTGGTCTGATTCCAAATGCATGTAGAGTCACAATCACAGAACAGTTTGGGTTGGAAGGGACCTCAAAGCCCAGCCAGCCCCAACCCCTTGCCATGGGCAGGGCTGCCACCCACCAGCTCAGGCTGCCCAGGGCCCCATCCAACCTGGCCTTGGGCACCTCCAGGGATGGGGCACCCACAGCTTCTATGGGCAGCTGTGCCAGTGCCTCACTGCCCTCTGTGTGAAAAATTTCCTCCTAACATCAAACCTAAATCTCTCATCTTTTAGTTTAAAGCCATTTCCCTTAGTCCTATCACTATTAGACCGTGTAAAAAGTTGGTTCCCTTCAAACATGAGGCAACCCATTACACCATTTTTAAAAATCATGTCTAATTTCCCTTCCTCATGAGCCATGTTGTTTGTTTGGCCATGGTAGCTATAGAACAGTACTTGCTTACAGCTTTGAATGTTGATTTCTATGCAAGATAATCATGCTATAAGCAGGTATAGAAGATAATATTCCAGAGGAAAAAAAATGTACATAAAGAATCCTGGGAGATGGAACTGTTATTTTTTTATTAATGACTGCCTGTGGCCAATTCCTTTCTGTTCTGTATTAGTGGTAAAACAGGAATATTTTCTTGCAAAACAGAGGTTATTTAGAAACAGTTTTATGTTACTCATTGGGTTTAACTGTACATTTGATGCTCTTAACAGCTGGACATTTACTGCATAGTTCTAAAATTTACCATGAACAAGACTGTAGGCATAACTCAAACTATAACAAGCAAAATAAGACACATTTGAGAGCCATATTAACCACATCTTTCTGTCCCAGAATATACATTCCTAAATCTTGTTCTCAACTTTGATTTTCTTTATAACTTTCCTTCAACACAGTCCCTAAGTAAGATTTGCAGTGCTGAAAACAATTCTCTAAATTTTATCTATCTATCTATCTGTTTTTCTCAGGAGCACAGAAATGTGGCATCTTTCTAACGAGTAAGCCTGCAAGCACAGAGCACACTAAAGAGAGAATATGCTGAACATCACCTGGCAACATGCTTAACAATAACAACATTAGCTCACCAGCAGAAACATTCCCTGATAACAATCTGTCTGGAGTGACACTTAAGTAGACCTGAAAATGTACCCTTTCAATTGCAAATATGTTAGTCATCATTGTGGAAGAATCATTAATCTTAATAACAGGAAACTTACAGACTAACTTAACCAGCTTCCCTGGCCACCAATCTGCTGCTCCATATGTCTAAATCTGTAGCAGAGAAGTACCTGAGAGCAAAGGATGTATTTTGTGCCTTGAGACATCTGTCCCAGCTGGGACTCTGCCTTCTGAAATTCCTTCACCCACAGGTGAGATGCCAAGGAGGATGCTTGCAAAGTTCTTCAGTTTCTCCTGTTGATGGGAAAATGTGGAACAGCAGCTTGAGTTCTTACAGACAGGAAGTATTCCCTCAAAGTCAATCAGTATCCAGAGAGATGGTGGAGAACACATGCCAGGACAAGCTACTACAAAGGAACTGTGGCACTGTTGACAAACCCCATATGCAGTTCCTTGACTTATTCGTTGAGAATGAAGATGTGATAAATATCTAAAAGAACACTGAGACACAGCACTTGAGGACTCCCAAGCCATTTGACTTGTTTTTTTTTCACAGCACCAAATTTAGGTCTAGGCAAGTGACTGCCTTGGAAGTGGGTAGGAGTTGCAGTTACACACATTCATGTAGCAACTGAGAGTGCTAGTTTGTGCATGTGGTTGGTTGATGCTATAAGGTCTATGTTCGGCTCAGAAATAGAGATCATGCTTTGCTTCTTCCCCAGAAAAATTCTTTTAAAATGCATGCTTTCTGCCTCTAAAACATTGATGAAAGCAACTTTTGATCCTGTAATAGATTGGGCTTAAGGCCAACCTTCAGTGAGGTTCTTGTGATTTGACCCCCTTAATGCAACAGATATTTAAAGATGCCTCAGGCAAAGTGGGGAAGGAAGCCCAACTGCTAGTCAGAGAGCAGCCCCAGACCAAAAGAAAAGTCCAGCTGGCAACTCATTTTAGAAGGTTTTTTTTGTTTGTTTTTTTGTTTTTGTTTTTTGACAACTGCTGTTTAAAGAGAGAAAGGCTCTTGATATTGCCTCTACTTGGAGACTCCTACATTGTGTGGAAAGACTAATAGAGACAAGATATTCTTCACTAAGTTCTGTTGGACAACTCAGAGTAGAAGTTCTGTGATACTCTGAATGCTTTTTGAGTACTGGCAGGAAATGTGCATCAGAGAGCCAGCAAGGGTGTGAAGCCAAATATTTTCTGGACTGTATTTGTGTGGACCATGAACCTGATCCCGCTGACTAAAATTGTATCTCCACCTGTGTATACAGTTGAGCTGCCCTCCTCAAATCTTTTTCTCCTGAAGTAGATAGAAAATCTTTACTTATAACCTGTTGCAAGACTGAGATCTCAAGGAAAAATTTGAATGTATATTTACTTTTTATTAAATACATAGTATGATATATGTGTATGAATGCTGTCATATTTGTGAATACACAGTACAGAAACATATCATGTACAATAGAAATATATATAATAAAAACTATAAAGTTTTACGGAAATTAAAAAAACCCAGCAAAAATCCAGACACCTTTGATACAGTTTTCAGGTTATCCTTATTCAGTCCCTTTATTGCTTTCAGACTTTCTTGGAAAACAATAATTAAAGTTCACTGCAGACCATGATTTCTAATACTCAAATGACTTCTTCCCTCTCTCCATCCCCTGGCAACATTCTCTATGCTTTTTAACTCTTTTCTTACTTCTGTTTTCCAAAAACTATCAGGGCTCCACAGCCCTTAAAAACATGTTTTACTTGTTTAGATCATAAAGTGATGATAGGCGCACTTTACATTCTTTGTTTGAATCACTTTTGTATATTCCTACTCTTTCTGTAATTAGTGTAATTGGGCCAGACAGGATCTTTTCTGGGGCACTATTTACTGAAAAATATACATATCCTTCACACATCTGTTTCAGTACCTGAGTGTTCATAGGGATGTGTTGAGCCAAGAGGTGTGGTGTTTTCAAGAACCACTAGCATGTATGGAAACTCATTTACACATAAAGAAAGGGGTAGAAATCCATGTACATGTCTGCAGCTGTCCCTGGTGAAGGTCACGATTGGTTTAAAAGATGAATAGAAAGAAAGAAGAGAGACAAAAATGTTGTTCCATATTTTAGAAAAGCTTTTGAAGAACTCCAATAAACCTTACAGAAGTATTATTTGATAACTTCCAAGGAATATAAAACTACATAGTTTGGGTATGCAGAAATTTCTTCAGAAAACATGAATCTCTGTGAAATCTAAAATGACAAAGCTACTTAAGGTATTCCTTATGTCAAATGAAATATATTCTACGAGAATCGCTCCAAAAATGATGTCTCCCATTTTATGATGTTGGTCCATGACATCAGAGGTGGATGTTGGTGGTATGGCAGTAGAGGCTGAACCTTCCCACCAACATTCCGTTGCATATCGTTGCCATGCAACAGATGACAGCAGAGGGGCAGTCTGACAAAATGGCGTCTGATATGCAATCTCCAATGCAGATGGAGCAAAGGCGTGTCACTGAATTTCTTCATGAGGAAAAAAATGGCACACGTTGACATTCATCGATAAAGATATGATAAGAAGTCCTAAAGCACTGCTACAACTCAGGAAGGAGATCTTTGAGCCATTGCTGTATGTTCTTCAAAACCATTGATTTGATGTGTAACAGCAGCCAGAAAAGCCAACAAAACACTGGGCATCATTAGGAAACCTATCAGGAAGTGTACGCAGGCTGCCCACTACAGAAAGTGGCAGTCATGCTCTCTCTAAGAAGTGGACCCTAATTCTGAAACCCCTAGACATTTCCTACCTTCTTAATAAATAATGTAGTAAAGGGTAATGGGGAAACCTCATTCAAAACAGTGTATAAATTGTAAACAAGTGGGCACTTCATTTATTCCATAATCAACCAAGTGTAAACAAAAATAGAAATTGTTTAATGTATTCCAAATTCATGGAAATCATTATAAATGTGATAAGTAGGTCATCCAGCCCAGACATGAGCCTACCCACCAGAGAGGATAACATCAGGAGAAGTATTTGTCAGTTAATCCCTGGAGACAGGAAGAAATTCTTCCTGCGTATAATCTGTTATTCATACTATGACTTGCATTGGTTTGTTTGTTTTCTGGCACAGTTATTCTCTTGCCCATGTAGAAGAAGAGAATTAATTCACAGTGTATTGCTGTCACTTTCTACAAAGGCAAAAAACTTTAAAGGGCAGGTGGTGGAAAGGAACTTCCATAAATGAAAATGTATTTACTCCCACTTCCTTAGCTAAGGCAATTATGAGTTCAGGAAAAGTTGCTGTGTTCAGTTTTCCTCTGAAAAACTCTGAACCTCAGTGCACAGATTTTGGTAAACAAGTTTTCTTGACTCTGTATCTCTCTAACTCTCCAATGGTCAGGTCTGTCAATTTTGCTGGGTTTTATTTTATTAGTATTTTTTTTGCTTTTATATTAGAGTAGCTTGAGGACCTGTACTACCAGAGTTGCTATTGAGACTTGTCCAGTAGCATAAGGAAAGTCCTAAATCTATCAGTTGGAAAACATTTTATCATTACAAAATATGAATGAAACCTCTGCTTGAGACAACGTGCATGGCATAGTATGAACACCGATTTTTTTACAACTTTAAACCCTGATAGATAACCCACATTCTCAGCAGCCGAATTGCTGGAAGTTTTAGAGAGTTAATGCTATTTTCTCTCTAATTCTAGATTGCATCTGCTCTTGTTTTTAACAAGATAAATTAAGGTCTAAGGCAGCTCTTCTAGCCACAGCATGAAAGAAATTTTTTTTTTTTTTTTTTAAAAAAGCTTTGATTTTCTGGTTTAATAAAGCCTTGAAGAGTTAGACATGTTCTGGTTTTCTTCCTCTCCATGACCCTCTTATTAAACATGGATATTGTACTGTGAGAGACTCTGATATAGGGCTTCAGAAGTTACTGCACCGTAATGTTGCCAAGAGCTATTCTGAGTGCTGAATCTCTAAATTAAAAGGAAATGACTAAAAACTTACCTACCATATTACTTCCATGTGAAGTTACAGCTGTAAGAAATGTATTGTTGGAACTCTGATTTAGAGAGACTTTAATTGCTGCTGACATTTCTGGGAGACAAGTAATTGTTTTCCCTGTAGCCTCGACAAACTAGGACTGCTTCTGCAAAATCTGAGCAGTTTGAAAAACTGAGTGGCTTCAGAAAAATCTCTCCTGTTGTGCTACAGAACTTGCTAAATTTTTAATGCTTTATGAGACTGTTCTCCTACCTTGGTCAGCATCTGAGGCTCCACGGCAGATGTTAGCGGCAGAGGCCCTTCCCCATTTGCAGGCATCAGCCACCTCAGGCTGCTGTGCTGAGGCAGAATCTGCTTGGACAAGAAGGGAGATATGGCTGAAAAGGTGCAGCAGCACCTCCTCTTGAGGGAAAAAAAATGTAGTTTCATAGGAAGGGGAACAGCATTTTTATCTGTAATCTACTGCAAATAATTTATCTTCCCAGAAAAAAAAAGGTGAAAACAAAAAATAATAATCTTCTATAAAAAAAAAAAAACAGATGGGAAACATTCCTGTACAGAAAATAGAAATGGAGGAAGTGCCAGACCCTTGGAGTGCTGGGTCACTCCTCTGCATAGAACTCAGGAGCACCTGACGCACTTTGGGCCGCTCATCTCTGTTGAATACCTCCAATGGTCACTGAACATAGCGTGCAACTAGGAACAAAACAGTAAAAAAAAAAAAAGACGAAAACAAACGGAAAATCAACAGGAAACAGCATAGAAAAGAGGAAGAAGAACTAAAATGTGAATGTCACTGAGAGGCAGGAGGACACCAGGGACGTGAACGCAGGCAGCCCAGGGCTCTGGGTCCACAGGCAGCAGCTGCCCACGCAAATGGCACAGAGGGTGCCCTCAGTTTTTAGTTCTGAACATATACTGGTTGTCAGTTCACTGCAAATCTGTTCTACAGCTGTGAACAGGTTTGCCTGCAAATACAGGGAGTACCTAAAAGGGTGAAAATGAAGTAACTTGTGACCGACTTCAGGAGGAACATATCCTGCAGTGTTGGCAGTGAAAACAAACAGCTAAACCAGAAGTTTGTGCCAGAGTCCTGGAAACTGTCATCATCTAAGAAAAGCAAGAGGATATACAGGTGTCACTTGTGCTGCAGGGTTCAGTCCACGTGAAGATGAGAATGTCATGTTTGGAGGAATCCATCCTGCAAAAAATGCTACCTCCAAAATCCAGAAAAAGGTGAGCAAATGTGGCTGGCTTTGCTTGAGAAGATCTTAGTGACACAGGCAGTTATGACATTTAAAGCCCACGACCTACTGACGTCAGAGCAGTGGCTTTGCAGCTCCCAAGAGGCTGCTGCACAGATTAGACATCGGCCTCAAGGCTATGCAAAGTGGAAGGACTTGAATTTAATGGGATGACAATTTTTTTATTCTTATCTTCTACAGTTGGATTTGCTCCTGAGTGAAAAGGAGAAGGCTCTGTCAGGAGCCAGTTGGAATAGGTCACTGGGTTTTGGGGATGCTCCTGGTCTGAATGCAGGACTCTGAAAGAGATTGAGTTCAAGAAAACAACCCTCAGTTACCAGGTAACACAGGGTAAGGATACAGAGGGTGAGCTGAACATGCCAAAAAGTGAGGAGACCTCTAGGTGTGTTCTTGGAAGAAATGCTGCCCAAAGACAGCTATGGAGCAAAGACATGTAAACTGAAGCCTAATGGGACACAGGCTCTTCAGCATTTATCACCTTATGCTCCAAACTGCATGTGATAGGACTCCAGATGGTGTACAAATGTGAAGAGGATTTTCCTGGACCTTTTCCTGCAGTGAATTCCCCAAGCAGCTTTTTAAACTCAGGTTCATTGCAACACACACTGAACTGCTTACAACCATGTATGGAGAAAGCACAAAGGTACTGGGGCTGCAACCCAGAAAGGGGCAGCAAAGAAAAGAGATCTACAGGAGGGTCTACATTCTGTGGAAGTCAGGAAACATACAATCAAGTGGTGCTGTTTCTTCAAGCACCTGCAAGATTTCAACTACCATTAGTGTTGTAAATATTTGCCCAATTAGTTCCCAAGGTCTTTTTAGCTGGAACTTTTGTTTGTTTCTTTGCTTTCTCTTCTTTTTTTTAGAGAAGTTTCCTGTACTAATTAAGCTCAAAATGTTGGCTGTATGTCTGATTTTCAACTCCTTCCTTCCTTTCTTCTTTCCACATTGCCTTTCCAAAGAGATCTTCTCCGAGCAGCCTCACAGGGTCTTCATCTTCACTTTATAAGACTGTGGTAATTAGCTGGAGCTTTGCTGAGTTTGTGGAAATCTTTTGAGTAAAGTCATTATAATAGAGTTTAAATGTTTCAGCCTATTGCTTTCATTTGCAAGATTACTGTCTTGATAAAAGAAACAGATTGACAATGTGATGGCTGTAGATACTCGAGAAATTGTCTCTGAACTCTTTTTTTTTTTTAGTTAAGCATACAGTACAACCCCTTATTTAAGGAGCACTGTGACATTTCAGATAGGAAGTCCAAGCAGATGGTGACAAGCAGGAACTGCTCAGTTTACACAATAAAGCACACTGTCGCCATATGCATCATTACCAATTTTTGTGGGTTCAAATTTTTCTATGGTTTAGAGAGAAAAAAAGAAATCCTCTGCTCTTCCTGGTGGTGTTTGAGAGAAGCTGTGGTGCCCCATCCCTGGAGGGGCGCAAGGCCAGGTTGGATGGGCCCTGGGCAGCTGAGCATGGGGTTGGGGCTAGGTGGGCTTTGAGTTCCCTTCCAACACCAACCATTCCATGGTTCTATTATTCTATGAAACGTTAAAGTAAGTTATAAATTTAAAGAACAAAGAAACTCAGCATTATTTGTAAAAACGCAAATTTAAAAATCTTCACAGCGTATTCAGCTTCCTCCTATGGAAAGTGCAGTTTCAGAAAGGTAATCCATTCCAGGCAAGTCAGGCATCTGCCAATGCAGCTGTCTGCATAAGCAATTTAAAGCAGAATACTTTGATAAAGTAGGTAATAAGCTGCTGCTGGAATGGGGGTGGTAACAAAGAAAAAAAAGTGTATGTATTTGCAATAAGAGCCAGTTGATGGGAAAGGCAAACAAGTGGTCAATGAGTTAGAGCCCCTGGCAGGGCATACTGGATGTTAATGTGCCACAGGGACTGAAGTGTCCTTTGAACCAAAAACGGTGTGAAAAAAGTCGGGCCAGGATAGGGATGGCTGCCTGCTTAACTTCCACCATAACCATCTGATGATGTGAAAAGATGAAGAAACATCAATTTGGATTCAGTACTGAAATGTGAATTAAAAATTAATATGTTTTAATTTCCGCTAATGATATCTGAGGATATAAATAAGAGTCTGTACACCAGACTCACTCACTTATCTTGATACAAGTGTAAATGGTGGGAACCAAAGACAATTTATCAGCACATTTTCTAAAGCCTGTGTATTTCAGATAGGAATTTATTTCAGACATGAAAGTCTTACAGTCCTTATGGCTAAATAAAATAGCTCTGTCCAACAGTGGAGTAGTTAAATATTTTTCTGCAAATAATTTTATGACAATTGTAGCTCTTTTTCTGTTAGCAAATTATTTGCCAACAGGCTATGAATTTTGAATTTGTTCCAAAACCAATTTCAGCACATTTCTTGCATGTAATTTCTGTCAGCTTGCCATGATGAGTATTCACTGCTTATTTGTGCCATATGAATATTTATTCAAATTCACAATGATGTTTTTCTCTACTGATTCGGTAACAATCGTATACACAACTAATTCATCAAACAGCTGTAATTTTTAAATAAAGCCTTGATCTGAAGCCCACCAGGAGCACTACAGCACTGTGAATTAGCTGTCTTTTTGTCCAGACATTCTCAGAAGTGTTTGTGTTAGTATACTTGGTGTTTTGTTCTTGATGAAGCCCCATGAAACCATCATCCTCAACTTGTCTCCTCAGCACTACAGCACTGACTCCAGACACGGCTTTGTGTAACTGCTGAAGTTTGAGCAATTGATCTCAGTTTATTCATAGACTGGATTTATTACATACTATATGCAAAACAAATGTAATACAGCATCATAAGGATAATGTGTTGATTATGTGCAACACTGATTTTAATCATCCAATTTCCTGATTAGAAAATGTAAATGGATTCCCAAATCAAAACAGATATCAGAAACTTTTCCATTTTCTATTGCCTCCTACCCTCTTACTACATTTGTGTACTTCTTTTTGTATTTTAAAACAAAGGAAGAAAGTAACAAAAAGTATATTTATGTGTAATACTTTTTCTGCTACCTTGGTCTTTTTTTTTTTTTAAATATCTTCCAAACTCACAGAGAAGTCATAAGGCAATTGTGAAGCATTTCTTGTGATTTTAAGTTGATAATTACATGCACGTAGCCTCACAATAGCCTTTTCAAGAACATTTTCTATTTATCATAACAAACTGTTGATAAAGAAATAGTAAATCAATCCACAGATATTGTAAAAGGGTTGTGAGTTTCAAGCATCTTTGATAAAATTTTCAGACAGTGTCTTGTGAATGTCTCTGCAGTGATTCATTTGAAAGTTACTTTCCAGTTTCCAGGATTATTTGAGTGAAATAAAATCTGGGAATAGAATGAACATAAGGGAATGGATGGGACTTTGAGCAACCTGGTCTAGAGGGAGGTGTCCCTGCCTATAGCAGGGCATGGAACTAGATGATCTTAAAGGTCCCTTCCAGCCCAAACCATTCTATGATTCTATGACTAGTAAAACTTCATCATCTAGGGTTATATTTAGCATTGGCATGCAATTGGAATGAAGAGTTTCTCTTTTCAAAATTTTTGTGTGATAAGGTATATCAGAAAACATTTTGAAAGCAAAGCAACTACATTGCAATTACTGTTTACATATCTTTAGTCCACCTTATTGGTCGTTTAAGGGAAAAAATCATTAAGTCTCATAGTCAGGTTCATTGCTTACTGTTTCTTTTTATCTGCAGAGTATAGCATGGCTAACAGTAAGCATACCTGAGTAAAGCCTGCCTGAACCTACAGCCTCCTACTTCCCTACTGACAAGAGCAAGGAACAAGCTCAATGAGCTCAGGCAGGACAGTCGTGCTCTTCTCATGTGTGGAGCAGGGGTAATGCCCAAACTCCTCCAACAGGAAAAGTTCCACATGTTGGAAATGTTCTGAGAAGATTCAGTAAGGATGGGCAGTGTATAGTGTATCTCAGTTCTGTCATATGATTGTACCAACAGAGGCAACAAGCTGACAACCAGCTCACACAGACCTTTCAATTAACAACTAACAACTGCACTGATGGTTTCTTGGTGGTTTTTTTTTTTTTTTTGCTATAAATAGCAATTGTTCTCATTTACACAGTAGTTAATCTTCAAAGTATGCATTCAGAGAAGTTAGTAAAATCTATTTCTGTGCAGGTGATGTGAGACATCTGCAAAGTGCTGGAAAAAAGCCAAAAAACCCAACAAGCTACAAAACTAAACACAGGCTTCTGTCTTCTTGCAGTCATACCAGAGCATCCAGAACTTCTTTGACTTCATTACTGCTGATCATTTCATAGGGCTTCATCAAAACCCTTTGAACAGCTTTAAGTGTAGGCTCAGACCTACAGCTGATGGTTTCTCTGATCTGAATGTGATACCTTGCCAAAAATCAGGATTTTAAAATTTCGGAGTATAAATGAGCAAGAGAAAATTAGGCTGCCTACAATGCCATGCAAAGGTATTTCCTGGAGTCTGGCCTCCCAACAGACATTGCTCAAAAACTCACTGCAGACCTCCCCTGCTGCTTCTGTACAAGGTCCTCATTTTGGAAGGGAACTACCACATCCTGGTATCTTCCTGCTATGAAGCAGGAAAGGAGCATACCACAGGGTTGGTGGGTTAGTCCAGGTAGTGTGACCATCGTTTTCCAGTTGTGGTATCAATCCTCTGTGGTCCAAACCTCTGTCTGTGGCATTATTGTGACTCTGCAGCTAAGATACATAAATATTCCAACTGGATTGGAACATTAACTGTATCAGAATCATGGTGAACCATCTGCTTAAATGCTGCCACACCAAATATGCACAAAAACTATGAACATAAATATTACATGTGAAAGAAAATGTATGATTATTTAATAGTACTCAAACACTTTAAAAGGTCAGCACTTAATTTGCTTAATTTTATCTTCATTTCATCTCTGAACTTCAGCTTAAGCCTTGTCTTTCAGTGTTCCGGTTCAAATGTTTTGGCTATTTAAAAAAGCTACTATGCTGCAACATTAAGAATTACTTATTTTTTATTTTATTAATTTCATTTTATTCATTAAGAGGTAATTTTGCTGATTATTATTATGCTGTAAATAGATAATAAGATAATATGATAAAAAAAGCAAATAAAATTTCATAGAGCAGATCCTGTTCCCAGAGAAACAGAAACAAAGCCATACTGCTTCATGTTGCTCATATAGACAAGTTTAGGACTGACTCCATAATACACTTCAGATGTCAGAGAAAGCACCACTTGGTTAGCCTGAAAGCTATAAGAATCAAAGGAGAAAGTTGTTTTACTGAACTGTTTCTAACATTATAATTAAAATAGCATAAAAGCAACAAAGGAAAACGCCACCATGTTGACATACACTCAACTGAGTTGTGTCCAGACCAGGTTTCCACACCTCTTTCATTTTCTACTCATGCTCCTTACTAGTTAGAACAACATTACTCTAACACAATGGAAAGCACAGCAATGACAGCAAAGTCCCAGGCTGCAGCAAGCAAGGACTTGCTCAAGTACAACAGTCGCGAGCACAGAAACAAAGGAAAGAATCTACTTACCTTCAGAAAGCCTCAAACGCACAAAGATCTCCAGCAAAATACACTTATCTCCACTGCCAACCCTTAAATAAGGTCTGGGAAGGGGTGGATCCTGGCTCCACCCTTTCTGGTCACTCACGTGCATTGCATGCAGCTGAGCTCCCCTGGATTGCCCCTGCCTTCCCACCAGGGGCTCAATCACTGGTTCAAGCCCTGACTTCGCATCTCTGCTACAGTTATGAAACAGGGATGTCATACAGAAATCTTTGAGACTAAATATTGTGTCCATCATTTGGGTTCTGTGGAGTTAATACAATCACCTTTGGAGCAAAAAAAACCAACCAAACAAAAAAAACCCACTGTTTTGACAGGAAACTCCATTGATTTACCAGGAAGTGATGGAGGAAAGGACACTGAAACATGCTCACCCTCAGCGTACAGAGGCATATTTTGCAACTTAAATACAGAATCAGAAGTTAAGGCTCTGATCCTGGAAATAGTTCACAGCCCCTTGCACCTTCATACCTATGAATGATCCCACTGACCTGTGGGTCTCTTCCTGTAAGCTGTGGTACTTACATGCCTGTAGGATCAGGCCCAGATAATCAGTGGTGGTCTCAGACAAAGTATCCATAATTCTGGTTACTCAGATATAGACAAGCTTTTTTTGTTCTTCTTTTTTAAAATGTATCTTATTTCATTTCCTCCTCAATGACCCTGAAAGCTGTTTAATTTTCATATTATGTCAGATCTGCACGTCTTGGTGAAAAGTGTTCTCAAACTGGGAGGGCTCAGTTTCTGTTTGCTGATTAAAACTGGAAAATGTCAACTTTGATTTTAGTCATTTAAAAATTATGTTCTTATGCACTTCTGTTGTTGTTGTTGTTGTTAAAATATTCTAAGGACACCTCCAAAATCTCCTAAAAGTGAAATTAACACCTGGTGCTGGAACTTCCATGCCAACTTTTATCATCACAGCAATGCATATTTTAGCCCAAATTTCACCTCAAAATGAAAAGGCAGAGGGGACAGCAGTGATTCAGGACCTGTCAGGTTATGCTTACCTGTCAGGTTTCTTTCTATCATCTGCCAACTAATTAAGGTAACATTGTCACAGAATTCAATTAACGCTCAAGTGATATGACAGAGCGTTAGATGTCCTGGTTAGAGGTTAGCCCATTTCTCACTTCTGGGCTGCAAGTAACTGTTGCATACATGCTTTCTGCTGCCCCACTGAAATTATTTTCCACTGCAACCCTGAGACATTTCAGACTTGATTAATCCTTCCTCTCATCTTTGGAGAGCCTTTTTCTGCTTTCTTCTTGAATTTTATGCTCAGTAGCCAGACAGAACAAGAGTTGCACAGTAGGAGGTGCCTGGGTAGCAAAAAACACAGGAAAATGAGTCCTGTGGATAGGGTATCTAGTTTCTTCAGCTAAAAAAGATATACTGTGCATCCATCAGCAGTTTGGTTGAAGACATATTCCATGAAAAAAAGATGAATTTTAGTGAATTTTGTCAAAAAGAACTCATTTTTGCAAGTGAGATCTGAAAAAAATCTGATCGTGAACATTTGAAATTTTGAAGCACTGAGCATTTTACAATTTCTTTTTTTTTTTAATGATTATTAATCTTACTTTCATGTTTTGCAGTATCTTGATTTTTCATCCATATAGCAGCATGTTTCTTCTTAAAGATGTTTGGAGCAAAGGAAGCATTGCTATCTAAAATGTTCAGAAGGCAGTGACTGATGGTTTGGATGACTTCACAGAAGATAACGCCTCTCGTCTGAGCATTTGTAATTCCAAAGGGAATTAATAAGGTTTGGTGTGTAATTCTACTTCTAAGCCACTTCAGAAAAATCAGACAAACCCACTGAATGGGCGAGAACATATCCTAACGTGTACATGTAATGTCCATTTTCCAGCTGATTTTAACAATATCTGAGTTGTGTTTAATACAATTAAGGCAAATGGGATATCCTGGGAGTTACAGTAAGGTTTTTGGAAACAGTGCAAAAAGAACCTAGTACTAATACTAGAGATTAATTGTATAGTAAAGTTGACTCGTTTATGAAAGACTTTAGTAAAATAATCTGTTAGGTTGGAAAGACAGTGCAATTGCTTGAACAGTGAAAATATGACAAACAAAAAAAGAAACCAAAGAAATGGTGTCAGCTAGAAGTGGAGTTAGCTGTGAGTTTTATAGCTCTCCAGGGAGGGGAAAACTCAAGCGATACAAAAAATCACCTGTAAGCTCATTCAGACACAAGAACAAATAATAAGGGATACAAACACACTTGCTTACGTTAGAAGTAAATAAGATATATTGGAAATGAATGCTGAATTAATTAGCAGTGCTTGGAGCAATTATTTTGCAAGAGTATCATATGAAGAGAATGCAAAGGAGGAGTTAAATCATGTAAATCCAAATGGGATAAGATCGGTTGTATTTACAAGGAGCTAGTCATAAAGGCAGATAGGGAACTGAAAGTGAGGGAAGTATCTTGATGAAGTGCCGATACACTTGGTGAAGTGATTCGTTATGGAAGGCATGTTTGGCTGCTTTTGTAAGTCACAGAAAGTAGTAAACAAGTGTTATAAAAGCTTTGCAAAGCGTATATTTAAATGTGGAGAAGTATTGAGCTCAGCACAAATTCTACAAGTGAAATGGTGCTGCAGAATATGAAGCCTTGGCACAGATTTCTGAAAGCATCTGGAGAGACTGAAATGTAGAAGTGTTAAACAGTTTCATAGTAGGAGAGAATGGAGTTAATGGAAAGCTTGCTGTGTCTATTTTCTCTGAAATTTAGAGAAAAGAGGCAGTTACTGGTTTTTGTAGAAGTAGAAAAGGCAAATGTACATGTAATGAGAATGACCAAGCTGTTTTGGAGGACCTTGTATATGTTGCCTCTGCCTAAAAAAGGTGCTCAAAAGTGAGTAAATATGAAGGAGACTACCACAGAAAGTGCAAAATCTTGTGATGGTGTCTTAGCTAAACCTTACCAATGGCAGCACTTTCTTACATAGGCATGAGTTAGAATGATTGCAAGACTGAAGCCTTGATAGATGGTGAAAGGTATTCTCCTCAAAGGAGAGCAGAGGACAAGATCTTAGAGGAAGCAGTTCTAATACTTCTTTCCAATTGCTTTTTTATTGCACCACAGGTCCATGGTGTGACTGTATTCTTTCAAGAGTCTTGGATAGTTGCATTGTGGGAAATCATTATGCTTTAGTTTCTGGAAATTCAGTTGATGACATTTAGAAGTCAGTCTATTTAGTCGAACAAATGGTTGTTTGCTCTGTGAAGGACATAAGGAAGAAATAGGGGATTTTAGTGCAGACTCCAGTATAAGTCATACTGGGGAAAAAAAAATAAAGCTGAACTTTGCTAGTAAGCATTTCAGCACAGTATTAACAGGATACTCCTAATATGACAGTGAAGAGACAACTGTAGGAGAGACTACAGACTTCATGTTCAGACACGATTTACCAGGAACTAACTTTGCAGGAGATGGTTGGCGACAGACATGGTAAAGAAACCTCCAGATGTCAGTAACTGCATCCAAGGAAAACTGCAAAAAAAAGAAGAATTTACTTGATTTTTGCCTCTTCTGTAAAATGTCTGTCATTATCAAAAAAGTGCTGAAGCATTTGGGAATAAAAAACACAGGGAAAATGAATTAGGCACCTCCTGAAACATGGGCAAATAACCTATATTGTACATGTTCAGTTTTCCTCATCTTTTCATAGGAAAAGAGTAACCTGCATGTGTGTGAAGTATATGTATAAACTGATACTAGAGCATGTCTTTGGTTCTCCCACTTCGCCTTTTATAGAAGTCAAAAGGCTTCGTTCCAATACCTTCTATGCTCAAGTTTATTTATCAATCTAATTATGGCCATCAGTTAGGTAGCATGTTAAATCCTTTATATTATAGAGTGGAGTGGAGTGGGATGGAAGGGAAGGGAAGAAGAGAATATCCTGAGTCGGAAGGTACCCACTGGTACCCCCAGATCAGCTCTGCAGATACAAAATGGTACGTCAGGTGTTAGATATTCTTATGACATTTTTGTTTTATGGACATCTGTTGGAAGAGAAAAACCTCTGAAACAGAACACAGTCTTCAGGCAGTTAACCCTGTGACTATTTACTGCCTTGTTAGCTCTGGAGTCAGTTATATATTATTTTAGTCTCTGTAGTTATTTTCTCTAACGTTAGCCTAACTTTCAGTTGGTGTCAAAAGCTATGGACTATGCTCACACTGTTTTTTTCTGTGGGAAGAAACAATTCTTTAATGTACAAATCTGAGAAGCAAAGCTGAATTTAGTCAGCATATCCTTGAATGAAGGAATGGCTTTTATGAAAAACTCAAGGTTATAGTTCTGTTTCTAAACATGATGAAAAAGCTTCTTAATCCTTTAGAACAAGTAAATAGGAAGATCATTTCCTTATGGAAAAGAAATTGTTCTTGCATAGGATATTTACAAAAAATAGGAGCTAAATTAGTGGGAGGGACAAAATGTAGAATCTGAACAGCAATTTTGATAAAGGATGCAGCCTCAGCTATTATTTATTTTATTGGGCAAAATGCACGAACTCTAGTCAATGTGATAAAACAGCCCGTCCTTACACACACATTGTAAGAATCCATCTGGAAAATAAAAGAAAGTCTACCTTTTCTACTAAGTTATCAGCAAATACAATTGGCTTCAGATATGCTGCTGCATATGTTATCATGGAGTGAACACAGTGAAGACTGACATGGGATGATTCTTCATATGTTGAAATGCATGCTCAGGCAAGGAAGATCTTCTAGTAAGACTGAATTCCCTCAAGGAATGAAAAGCAATATTGGCTTACTGAGATTTATAAAAACACTCTTAGACCAGACCCTGTCCATGTGCTTTTCCAAAAAACCCACATATCATTTGCAAAAGCTCAATTAAAAATTTGTCCTAATTCAGGACATACTCATTCAGCCTACATCACATCTGCGAAGTCCAAAACAAGAGATGCTCCCTGTACCAAAATGTTTGCTGGCCTTTCTTGATTGGAGAACCAAATGAATTCCGGAACCAAGTTTTATCCAAAGAGAAGGGCTTTAGGCTGTAAAAATCAGTTTTAGAACATCACTTTTACTTTTACGAAGATAATTATGACAGTTTTACAAAAATCAGAGCTCCAGAATCTTTTGATTCAACCTTATAAATTGATCGCACTTCATATCTGATGTTTCTGGAAAGCAATAGAAAGCCAGTTATGCATTATTTTATTATTGCTGTAAGTTGTAAAAGTCTTTAGTGAACTAGTAGAGAATTATTATTTTTCCAGAAAAATCAATAGAATACGTATTTTGCTATTTAACTCTATCATTATAAAGGAAATTAGTAAATAATGCAAAAAAAACCCCAACCCCAAACACATAGAAATAATGATAATCATCCTTTTAGGGGACAACGACAGCAGCATGAAGAGCACAAAGAAGAAAAATAGTATGTAGTTGTGTCTGTCCACACAGAATTCTTTCTTTATTTTAAGGTATCTGTCCTAATCTGTGTCCGCTTCAGCCAGACATAGTCAAGGGATCCTCTTATTCTGCTTTTAGAAAACGGAAGTCAAGATGCAGTGTTAAATACAGCAAAACCAACCCCCGCTGAAGAACAACGTTTTGTCACTTGAGACCCCCCATCCTGAGATAACCTTAAACAGGGCTTCTGTTCCCCAGAACAGGGTTTTTCCTGTCACCTTCCAGCATGAAAGAGTGCCACGTAGCATTTTCCTTCCCTGAATGCTTCCAACTTTATTAAATCTAATCCTGAATTAACAGATGTCCTCAAGGAATTTTTCATTTTTGTCAGTGTAAGCCTAAACCAAAGTTGAGGGGCTCAGTGATTCTGACAGCTGAGATCTGACTGAAGCAATACCTTATTAAAATAACCTTTGAGATCTTTACCTAAAAACTCACTGTTGCAGGTATGCTAGTGATAAGCAGCTCACCTTCTGGTGGATATTCATTTTAGAATGGGCACAGATGTTTTGCAGGTCTTGTCCCTGGCAGTGCTACATAACAATCACTTGTCAATACCTCTTGATCATTGATGTACTTTTAGCAGTTCTCATACATGTGAAGAACAGTCACACATTTGAAGCTAAGTTAATTTTCCTTCTCTTAAGCTTGCCAGGCCTGGGAAATGTCAGACTGGAGCTCCTTGTTTGCAGAACCTCCTCTGTTGGTATCCATTCAGTGGGAGAAAAGCAATCCCCATTTACAAGGTTTGCTATTAACCAGGTCCCTTTCCTGCTGGTTCATTGGCTTGTAGGCACATCCACACTCTGCAGTGCTTACCAGGTTGGCCTCAGATGCAGCCCATGTGCTCCTTTCCTCAGCCAGTTCCTCTATATACAGATGCTTAATTGGTTTTACTTTATCCCTCCTGTGTCTGAATGGAGATTTTTACTCACACTGACTGTTGACACGAGGCAGTTGTGCATGACTCAGCAAAACCCTGGCTGAGACAGATAAATACTACAACAGCTACAGAAAGATGAATAGCAGACTTGCTGCCTCTGAAGTTTCTGGGATGATTTTTGCAAATACTGCTAAAATATGCTAAAGACCAGACAAATCCAGGCAAGACCCAAGGCTTAACACATTCTGTTATTGTTAGAAGGCTTAAATGTTAGTATTAATAAAAAAGCATGATTTTTCCTAATACAATTACGGGATGACTGACTTTCCAACCTCAACCTGCCTCTGTGTAGGTCCTCCATGTTCCTTAGCTCTTGCTCCTTGGCCTCCCCTGTAGGCTGCGTCCCTGCCCTGCTGCATGCCTTGCCAGGATGAGGGCAGCTCATGTCCCTACAAATGGCTTCAGAACCTACACTTTGCAAGCCTCTTTCAATTGCAGTAGAGCAATTTATTGTCCCAGGCCATCTCTGCTTCCTTGGTTACAAACTCTCCTCTGGTTTGCAGTCTGCTTTTTTTTTTTTTTTTTTTTTTTTTTTTTTTTTTTTTTTTTTTTNTAATACAAGCTATGTAGGTTTGTCCACTGGTCATTCCATTTGTCTTTCTCTCCACTCCATATTCATTGAGTATGCCTCCATTTCACAGAACGCAGAATAGCAGAATCACCAAGGTTGGAAAAGACATCTAAGTCATCTAGTCCAGTTGTCCATCTACCACCACCATGCCCACTAAACCATGTCCCTCAGTGCCACATCTCTATGTTTCTTGAACACCTCCAGGGAAGGTGACTCCACAGTCTCCCTGAGCAGCCTGTTCCAATACCTCACCTCTCCTTCTGAGAAGAAATTTTTCCTAATATCCAACCTCAACATCCCTGGCACAACTTGAGGCCATTCCTTCTCATCCTATCACTGTTACCTGGGAGGAGAGGCTGACTCCCACCTCTCTACAACCTCCTGTCAGGTCACTGTAGCTCTTTTTCCCCTCCGGAATAATTTTGCAGGTAGGACTGCTTTTATGCCTCAGACACTAAATTCATCCATATGGCACAGAAGAGAGAGTATCATCTGGCACATCTTTGTTAATAGCGTCTGAATTATGTGATGTTTCCAGTGACTTGCCTAAGCTGAAATTGCCCCAACCTGTTCCTGCTGTAAAAACAAAAAACAAAAAACCCGAAACATCTTATATTGCTTTTTGGCCAAAATCACTTATTAAACTGTATGGGAAGCCATCCACCAAGAAAACAACAGCTAAGATATCTCTAAACAGTTTTATGTGCCCCCAGTCCCAGTTCTAGAGTGAGTTTACATCAGGTTGCTGTGTTGACGGATGCTCCATGGACAGCATTGCTAGTGTGCTGCATGAGGGGCTCCGCCCCATTTCCCCACTGCCCTACCTAAGCTAGCTTTGCTGTCAGCATGCTGAGATGCTTTCTTCCCTTTTGACTTCCCAGACACATCCCTGCTTGCTAAGCGCTGATAAAAATACTGCTTGCTGTGCTGTGGTGCTCAGGTTGTTCTTTGGTGGATGGCCTTGCGATGGGCAGTGAGTGCTAGCAGCAATGCAGAGAGTAAACCCCTGGGAGTGAAGAGTCCAAGTCTTTCTGAGATAATTTATGGTTTCTGGATGGGCTATTGGAAACACAGTAAAACACTGTACAGTTTATTTCCCAGTTTTTATAACCCTTAGTTCAGCAGGTGAGGTTCAGCTGTGGTTGAAGCTGTTCTGGTTTATAAAACTGCTTTTATTTTTGAAGTCAAAGTTTATACAGCAGATTAAACTCTGGTGTAGCAGTTCTGAGACAAATGGCAGCCATCATTTTGTCACTCTAGGAAGAAGCTCCAAAATCTTCCTTTTATTTGGTACTTTTTAAACTTTAAATTTGCATTAACTGCGTATGCACACCATTAACTACATCTGGGATATCTATCTACCCCACTAGATATGAAATTTCATAGTCTACTATATTACATTATTTGTAATTAAATCATGGTCTTAAATCAGATCTTTATCTTAGCCTACACATATAAATCATATTTTAGAAAGGCATCACAATTTGTCTCAATCTTTTTCAATTGTATATATATTAACATAACATGCCCTTTTACTCAAAATACATTCCACAGATTGTTACCTCAAAATGTTTATTGCCCTAAGCTTTAATTATGAAAATAAAAACTACCACCAACAAAAATACAACCGTGGGAAGGGAACCTACACATTTTGCCTGTGTAAAAACTGTGCCTCTAATTCGCCTGGTGTCTGGCTGTGCACTCATTAAGGTGCTATAAGACTATGCACATTAAAGGATCCAGGCTTTTATTTAAGAATCCAGTTAAATTCAATTTTTTTTCAGGGCACATCATCATCTGTTTCTTCTAAACAAGTATTTTTTTCCCTGTCACTGATAAGCTGCAATTGCAACAGTGGAACAAGTTGCTGAAACTCAAGCATTTGCTCTGCACCTGGGTGTTGGTAATTGGAGTGGATCACGATGACCGTTACATTACTAAAAGGGGCCCAGAGGAAAAAAATGCCATTTTTTTGGATGTATTTTCTCTTCATGTCCAGGCACATCAGGCAGAAATGAAAGCAACAGGAAACATCTTTCAAATATTGTATATAATTCAAATTCTCTCTTCCCATCACCCCAGTAAAAAGTCAAACCTATGGTAGCTTAAAGAAAAAGGTTTCTTTCATNACGCACTGGGGAAAAGAAAAACAAAAAACTGGAAATTCATACATCTTTCAAAATTTGAAATTGAAGCAATATTTAGAACCATAGATGAAGAAACACTGTGGCATTGGTGTAATATACACAATGCACTTGTTTTTTTTTATCTGTAATGTACATCAAATACTTTACAACAATGCATTAACAAAAGGCAAGAAACATCTTGCTGTACAGAGGAAACCCCAAATGCAACTTGAAGCCTAGAGTCACAATGAATGAGGATATTAAACAAAGTGTGAGAAGCTGTTCCCCATAAAGTATGTACGCTGCTCAGTTACTTGTGCTTAACTCTTGACCCACATCCACTGTCATATTCTCCCTCCTTCTTTCAGCCACATTCAATACACAGCAACGAACTTAAGACTCTACTGGCCAACGCTAAAGTTGTCCTACACTGTAAAATATATATATAGTATATATATTTCTTTCTAATTACTCCCAGGTTTAGCTTTCATTTCTTTTAGCCTTCTAAAAAAATCTCTTAATTTTTTCCACACTGGTTATCTGGGCCTTCCTATGGAACAGGCTTTAACAAACTAAATTTGCAGGAAAAAAATGTCTTGTGGTATGCATGCACATGCACAGTTCCTGGAGCTTTTGTATCTGCCCAAGTCTCAAACCCAGGAGTCGGGAGAGGCTGGATAGTGGCTTGTTTCATAGTTAAGTTCACTATAGGGACGAGCAGCTGAATAGAAGTCGACGTAGTTGCCAGTTGACTTTAGTCCCAGGTGCATGTTGTATTCACTTGCAGGTGGACGATGATGCACTTGGTCCTCAAAGAAGGACTCATCATAGTTTCTGGTTGAATTCTGAAACGGCTGATATGGTTCGTAATCTTTTCTGCTGGGCTCCTGTGGAACTGGCTGTGTTGAAACCTGAAAGACAGCAATATGCGCACCTCTTAGATACAATTTTCTGTGGGCGGGAGGGAAGAAAGAGTGAATCTCATTCTACGTTCACCGTGCTGGAAATGGAAACTTGGTCACTACCTTAACCAATGCCCAAAGTAGCACTTAGTAGTGAATTAATTCCACAGCTCTGCCTTGTCATTATATTCTTTACACTTTCATTTATTATTTCATTTTACTGCTGCTTACAGATGCTGGTTTATTTCAGAAGTAATTAAAGTATGGTTCTGAGCAGTGCTGCTCACAGTAACTTTTAATAAATATCAGCCGTATACAGCTTTCTGATTACTTTGCAGCTATACGGTGCAAATACTGGTGGTAAAAATTCAGTTTGGAAGAACCTGAATGGACAGTATACATACTCCAAAGATGCTTAACATTTTGCAACTTCCTTTGCCACAGATGAGACCGGGTGACACCGTTAAGAACCAAGTATAGTCTTCAGGGCACTGTCATGAGAACATTTCAGACTAAGTGCCCTGAAATGTATTCTTCTGCTACTGTTAAGTTGAACCAATTTCTTACCGCTGCCTTGACACTTCATGCTGACACTCTGGAGTTGTTGTTACATTCCAGTAAGTTGCCTTGAGCTTGAAATATTTATGATATACAGAAAAAAGTCTCAGGTGGACCCCTAACCTAAGTCTGCCATTAAGTTTTTTCTCAGACAGCCCAAGTGAATCTCTGTTTTGATATTTGGGACTTACTTGAAATCTGAAAATTATAATCATTTGCCAAGTATCTTAGTGGAACACTATCTTTCACTCTGCCATCTCCATGAAGATTGGGCAGGCTTTGTGACTGCAAAATGACATGGTCTTTCAGTCCTCAGATGCTGTCTTTTCCAGTGAGCCAATGTCAGTATCAGAAGACTTTTTGCAAAACATGCAGACTATGCATGAGTTTGCAATGCTCTTTCAACACGACAGGCACAATTGCATTGCTATGCCCCAAACTGTTGGGTATTCTTTCAAAATGTCTGTATGGGACTCTGAGTAACTTGCAAAAGGTAGTCAGCATTCGCTGCCTTTAATAGCCCTACAAGTGACCTTACAGCACTGGTCACAGCATCAAAATGGCAAAAGGGAGCGTAACAACTCTATTTATTTTCTATTTCTAGCACTCCTTTTGTCTAATGGCACGTGTTCAAACACAGGAGTCTCAATTTGGACACAAGAGAAAAATTACATACTAAGCAACCTATTCATAAACCAGAAAGACATAGCCAGTCATATTTTTGAGTAGAAAGAAGACCGAATTAGTATTTTGGGGTCCTTTATAAATAGAAACATTATTTATGATAAGTCAATCATAAATCTGACATTTCTTTGAGAAAACAAGTGGAAAAAGGTGGAAAAGTAGGTGTTTTCCTTTTGCTCTCACTCTAAAAATCAAGTTAGTTCATTTATGACTGCAGCCTGGGTGTACCAGCTGTTAAAATACCTCATACTCCTCCTTTCCCTAAACACTGTGTTAATTAGAAGGACTTTTCTCTTTAAAGACAATAAAAGCAGAAATACCTTCATGCACTGAAGCAGTGCACACAAAGAATATGGTACACCACATGAAATACTGGCTAAGTAAAGAGCAAAACCAATACAGTGAAAATGGGGGCACAACATCAGAAACTTGCCTTAAGTTTGTGGATTCAAATTGAAATAACATTCACTGAAACTGAAATTTTAGGTAATCTAGTAAAAATTTTAGAAGACAGATGAGAGGCAACAAATTTTCAGGATTTTTTTTAATCAGTTCCACCAAATACTCTTTTACTTTTCTGATACTACTCATCATTTGGGTAGTATGGTCAGGTTGCGATTGGACTTGATGATCTTTAAGTACTTTTCCAAACTGAGCAATTCTATGTTTCTATGTAAAGTGCTTTCCTTAAGTGTTTTTGGCCTTCTATCTCTGTTTGAAGAATGATGCACCTTGCATAGAGAAGCTGTGAAAATATTAAGGAACTGTGATAGGTAACTATAAGATACAGTTGTGCAAAACATACACATACATACAGAGAATGCATATGTGCCTGTAAGAGATACAAGGGTACCCCAGTGCCAAGCTTGTTCAGTACATAAGTAAGTTGCTGACAAAATGCCTTAGCCTGTAAGCCACACAGTGCCAGAAGTAGTTTTCAATTTTATGATGGATACACTCAAGCAATGAGATATGAATGCACTTCACCAAGTTCACTGGCACAGGACATCACCAGGTATTTGACAAAGCAGAAGTGCCCAGTGTGTTAGCTTGGCCTTTGCAGTGTGCGTCACATATCCAGAACTTTAAAGGCATGCAGGTCTCAAGCCTCTCTTGATTTCATTATGAGTGAAAGGCCTAAATGCTTTAAATAATTCTTGTGCATCTGCTGTCATAACCTGTTGGAAATTTTTGAAACTTGGGCTGAAATTATGCATTAGTGTGAAGAATATAACTTGCCTTAAACCAGTGGAATTGCCAGCATTCGGTCAAGCACATGACTCATTTATTCTAACCTAGATTTTTTAATCTTTGTGATATTTTTCATAGTTTCCACACAAAATGTTACGCTGGCTTCTTGCCATCTAGAACAGCAATATATTAGTCTCCTTACTTACCTGGTTATGTTTGATATCTTCAGCAGGCGCACCATAAGAATTTCTGTACAAAGTTGAGATTCCAGTGTTCTGAGCTGGAGAGAGAGAAACGGAAGGAAAAGCAGTTTTACCAGATGTGCCTCTCTGGCCTCAAAATAAATTCTTAAGGCTTCATTTCATACTTACATAGTGCTCATTTCCCTTACACAAAAATCTTTAAACGCATCAGCAGTATTCTATTTTCTTTCTCTCCCACTAAACAGCATTAATCTTCGCTTTGGGGTACGTACACATACGTGGTAAACATACTAATGGTAACAGGCACTATATCATTTTCATACCAATCATACATAAATCAACAAAATATTTTCATATACAGCTAGCATTCAGTAATATATTCCAGGTTATATGTGGGATTTTGTATAACACATATACTAAACAGGTAACAGCTGTAAATATTGGGATTAAGAAACATCTAACTCACTTCAGTTCAGTTGAAACCCTGGATTACTTATCCAACAGTGCTTCTATTACATTGTGAAATTATTAATGGGAAAATTGATTAAATACAACTGATAAAATGAGTTATGCAAAAAATAAGTAGTTATACCAAAGATATCTGGCCAAGACAGTCTCGAGTCCATGAACTGCAGTAATTTTCTTCTCAACTACCTTACTACTAAAATGCATGGACAAAACTGAGCTATGAGTTTGAAATCATAAGTGATTCTGAAGACAAGGATGATATCGTACTGTTTTGCAAAGATTACCGAGTACCTGCCTAAAGAAACACATTAAAAATCAAGGATTTTTCTGCAAGGCTTTAACCTTCCCTGATCACCTTGATTTGAGTATCTAGCTGAAGCTCAGCTTGCTGATAGAACCACAAATGTATGCATTTCTCATATCTGAAATAATCTGGCGGAAGGATGTCATGTAGCTGTAGTGCACACTGTGCTTGCTGGATATGTGTTATTAACTTTCCAGATACTAGAACTAATGACTTGATAACTGTTACTGTGACTCTCATTATAAGAGCATATGCCCAAAAAATTAATTTTAAAACTTGAGTAGCAGTGAATCAGAGCATCAGTGGAACTGAAACAAGCTGCCCATTCAGCTTCTCTCACGTCTCTGTGCAACTGTATAAAACCTGAGATGGTTTTAGTACCTTTACAACTCAAAACTTGGAGGGCAGTACTGAAGGGCAGAGATGAAAGCTGGCGGTGGGATCCATGCTGGTCACATCACCAAGAAGAATCACAGTTACTGAAGAAGTAACCACTTTTTCTTCCTTTGGCAACCTGCTAGCAAGGATCCCAGCACAGTAAACTGCCTCTGCCATTTTTCCCCAGTCACTCTACCCACTATGGAGAAAGGAAGGAATGGCATGGTCATTAGTCAAAGCTGACTGTGAAGTGCCCATTCTGATCTCCACATCTGCTACAGGAACCATACTGAAGGCACAGTTTTTGACAGAGCTTGGTGCACTATTCCATGTTGTCACTTTACTGATCACAGGTGGTGTTCTTAAAGATCTCCAGGATGATCTTGAAATGGGATGAAGACTGGACCTATATGGTGGGGTGATGATCTTCACCAGCTGGAAAAAAATCAGCCCCCCCCCCCNATGCTTTGATGTCAAATAGGGGTTATAGAATCACAGAATCATAGAATTGTTTGAGTTGGAAGGGACCCTTAAAGGCCATCTAGTCCAACTCCCTGCAATGAATGGAGACACCTACAGCTCGATCAGGTTGCTCAGAGCCCCATCCAGCCTGACCTTGAGTGTTTCCAAGGACAGAGCACCCATCACCTCTCTGGGCTACCTGCTCCTGTGCCTTATCACCCTCACTGTAAAAAACTTCTTCCTTATATCCATTTTAAACCCGCCCTCTTTTAGTTTGAAACCATTTCCCCTCTTCCTGTCATCACAGACTCTGCTGAAGAGTTCTTTCCTGTAGTTCCCCTTTAAATACTGAAAGGCTGCTATCAGGGCACCTTGCAGCCTTCTCTTCTCCAGGCTAAACAGCCCCAGCTCTCTCAGCCTGCCCTCATAGGAGAGGTGTTTCATCTCTTGGATAATTTTTGTGGCCCTCCTTTTGACACACTCCAACAGGTCCGTGTCTCTCCTGTACTGAGGAATCCCCATCTGGATGCAGTTCTCTGGGTGAAGCCTCACCAGCACAGAGTAATAATCAATTGTGTCTGTATGCAGCAGCCTGAGTTCTGTCATACATTTATTCTTCAGCCTTGGTGTGTTTAGTTATTAACATTTTCTGCCCATATATAACACTCATATACAGTGATTAAATTCTTGAAAAAGCGACCTTTATAGCTACTGGGCTATGTGTAAACAAAAAGCCTTATGTGCATGAATACTTTAACTGAATTTGTGAAAACCAGTGCATCAGCACGTGGCTGCTATTTTGCTTTCCTAGACTTAGCAGCAGGTTTCAGATATTTCTTACCTGAGAAAGAAAGGTATTTCAATGTCTGAAATTGCCCATCAGGCTGCTCAAATTAACTGCACCCATCAGTCACTGCGAGTACTTTTTATCCAAGCCAATCTCTTAAAAGAGTGAAAAAAAAATTACAGAGCCAAAGGCTATACAGTAAATTTTGACATGTGCCAGGAAACAACTTTTTTTCTTCTTTTAGCTCCTCGTGTACTGCAGCCTTCAGTGTGGTGGTTGGGATGGCCTCGGCGCTTTCATCCTTTGAGGGCTGCACCCACAGTCTTTGTTTTCACTTTGGGCCTGACACATGGCTGAAAGTTGCTGAAAGTCTTACAGGGACTTCTGTGGGCTTTAAAATGAGGTGTGAGCTAAAGGCTTCATCTTTACAAGAGGTTAGCATGTGCTGTCTTCTGGGAAACCAATGCCTACAAAGGAACTGCTATTAAAATTGCATTAAAAGTACAAAAGTAAGCTTGAAAGTGAATCAGTTTTAAGAGTAACGCATAGTCTTGGTGTCTTGCAAGAGGGTCTTGCCTGGCCAGCACCATCCTCACACATGGGACTTGTAGAGGCTTGTGGTGTGCAGGTCTGAATGATGTGTTCCTGTCAAGATAGTGCAAAACCCAGGGGAGCACTGAGGAGAATAGCTTGAAGTGTTTGTGCTGAATTGACTCTTGGCCTGAGCCTCAGAAGACTTAATCCTGGACGTGCTCATGACGCAGGTGTGTCAACAGATGGGACAGCGACTGCTTATCTCCTGGTCTTTTCCCAACAGTGCCTCCTGTAAGTCAGTGGCAGCTGCAAACTTTGATCCTCTTAGCCTGGGGCAAGCAGGAAACTCACATATCCCACTTTCAGAATAAAGTGGCTTTAGACCACTGCTTAAGAACTGTAGAGTCCTCTGGAAAAAGAAGCAGTGCACGTAGCACAGCCTTTTAGGAGCTGTTGATCTCACCTGCCTCAGGGGAAAACACTGGGCTTTGAGTTGCAAGTGGTAGGAACTCCTTCTCCACCAGCTTGGAATCAGGCACATCTATACCAGCTGTTGCCCAGTAAAGGGCTTTTTCAAGCTGGGGTCCTGATGGGGTTGCGCCTGTGTGCACACACATCCCTGTACCTGCTGGGGAGATGGCACTGCCATTGAGGATGGCAGCACAGGATGGTGGTGGTGGGGTTTGCAGAGTTCCCTCTGTTTAAGGTCTCTAGTTTCTTTTTTGACACGTAGTCTTTGGCCAAGAGTAATTCCCCTCCTGTCCTAGCAGCTTGTGGTACTGCCCTTGTGCCCAGCATGCTCTGCTCTTGGCATGCTGCTTAGAACGGTGTAGCTAGAAGTGCCCAGAGGTGAGCTGTGATTCCCTCTTTGCTAGCAGAAAGCTTTGCGTCCAGCAGGTTGCTGCTATTGACTATTCAGGTCATTAGCAGTATCTGATGAGCTCAGTGCACAACACACTGTCCAGCCCCATTTCACAGTTAGTCATTATGGGTGTGCACATGTCTGCATGCACAAACTGTGTTCCTGTAAGCTTATTCCCCTTGTTTTTTCCTCCCCCAACCCAGACTGCTGCCTTCACCACCACAGTTTCCTCTCCCCAGCCCCTATGCTACCAGCAGTAACACCCAGCTGAGAACTCTCTCTGTTTGTCATCAGGAGAGGGTGAGTAACATGGGCAGAGGAGCTGAGAAAGCCTCTCTTGCAGCACTTGGCTTTGCACAGCAGCCTATGCTGTGTCAAGGTAGAAAAAAGTCGGCCTTCCTAATTTTGGTTGTAAGCCTCCCTTGTGAGACACTTTTGTAGTCTGAGGCAGCCTAGCCCCAGGAATCACTCATCTCCGAGCTGCTGCATGTATGGCATGCCAGGATCCCTGGCAACGCACAAGTGAATTAATGTCCTTCTCTGAGTTTCTTGACCACAGTCTACATAAGACTGGGGCCAAGTTTGTATTTTTCACAATGTTCCCATCCAGTGTCCTCAAGTGCCACTGCTCAAGCCTCAGTTGGGGGTGAATAGGGTGTTGACACTGTTCTCAAAAATGCCTTTCCCCTTTGCTTGCTTGCTTGCTTGCTCTTGCCCCTGATTTGGGGGGAGGCGGTGGCAAATGATGTGACAGATGATTAATATTCAATTAATTTTTAAAATAAGTGACTTGCAGAAGAGGAATTGTTGGGATGTACGAAGCTGGGAATCAATGTATGGAAACAATTTCTGATTGTAAACATATTGCACTATGACCAGCAATTCTCCACAATACAGTAGGATTTATTAATAGAAAATATGTCAATATGAGTTTGTCTTTGTACATGTTAGCAACATGTACAGTGAAACACATTTTTTTTTTCTCACTCTATATTGTTATAGTTCTTTTTGTGTTATTTGACATAACCATTTATATTTTGGGCTTAAATATGTTATTTGTCAAAATGTACTTTCAGTGTTAATATACCTTTAAAATCATAGTTTATCATTTAAATATTGAATTCATATTATTTTTTCAAATCAATATTGCTCATGTTAGTGCAAATTTGTTAATCTTGAGATAGGTTAACCATTCCTTCCAGACCATAAACAGCATTTAATAAAACAGTGAGATTTATATAGGTCTACACAGCTGATCAAGATTCTAATACGAAGCTTGTTAAAAAAAAATAATCTGACATTTGACAGTACATCAATTGCATTTTATACATTTTTTGGAACAGTTTGGTTTCTTCTCTATTTCTGTGTTTTATCTAGTACAAGAATGAAGGGAACAGCAATAGGTAATGATACTTTCCTCAGTACTAAAGAGAATGCATCATGATATATCCTGCTCAGTATGGCAGCAGTGTTGGATTTCCAAGCCTGGAAGAGAAGCCAGGTAATTCCACACCTTCTCAAAACGCAGTACAGCAAGAGTGAACAACAGTAGTCGGGGCACTTGCCACTACAGAAGAATGGAAACAAAGCAACACAAACTGTAGACATAAGGTATTTTATGCCACTTCATTGGTCCAAAATGTTTCACTTGAGCAATGGTCAACATTTGACTGCAGTTAATTTTCTGAGAGGAGCTGCAAGGGGGCAATGTGGGCATTTAAGTAGTTTGAAGAATGGAAATAAATCCAACTTACAATAACTTTCTGTCTAAAGAACTTTAACTAGAACCACGGGTCCCTTCGGCCTGTTTGCAGTCCTGCGGCTGGAGGCCTGCACGGATCTGGTGGTTATCAGACAGGCAAGAAGAACTTCAAGTTGAGAGTGACATTCTTTATTAAAAAAAAGCTTTTATACTGAAAATGTGCTTTGTTCAAAAGAGCACTGCAAATGTCACTTATCTTATTAAAATCAATGTAATAAATAAAATATAAACAACCTGTGTCCAAAACTATGAATAATATTTTCATCTACCTCACTATACATCTGGCCCACTGNCCCTTTTTTTTTTCAGTGTTAGCTAGTAGAGGTGAAGAAACTCTTAGTTCTTGATGTGCTGGATGCAGTTACTAAGACAGTGCATAGTCCCGTGCAGGAAATGGAGCAAAGATCCAGCGGTCTCCAAGTAGCGCACTGGGATCCTTTATTTGAAAATAAGAATATAAGCTCTGGTAATGGACAGTGGTTGATTTTTTTTTTTGGTGGCAAGTATTCCCAGTTCTGCCTGTCTGCAAGCAGGTGGTAACAGATGGAAATGATGACTGCTTGTATAGTTCATCTGTGGCCATAGATGTTAGCACAGAAGTGTCAGTCTACAGAGGCTCTCCCTTTTCAGGTTGTTTCATCAAACGTGATTGATGTGTGAGGCTTGACAGTTGTTATTTCAGTATTTTTTACGAATTCCAGCTGCATCTTCTGCTTATTGTTTCGAACTCTCACTCCTGATGACAGTCTTTGGTGATGAAGGAGCCAAGGAGCATGCATGAGCATTACTGCATAAGGTGCTTCTCATGCCACTGTGGCGCTCAGTAGTGCCAGATAATTCAGTGGTACCATCTTTTTTTATGGTGGTTTTCTGACTTCTCTGCTTGCCCAATCATATGCTAGAAGAAGTTTGCCTGAACAATACGGAAGTGATGATGTGCTGGACTTTCATAAATGGGGAAGAGCTTCTTGTAACCTTTTTTTTTTTTTAAAAATGTATATGAATCTCAAGATAAGCAGGACTGAAGATCCATACACGCAAGTTTTCAGACAGGAATGACTGAAAGTACAATACTATTCATAGTTATTTGTCAAGAATAAAGAGCGGTATAAGATGCAAATCTGAGGGTTTTATGGAGAATCTGAAGAACAGCAGACTGGACATGTGCTAATTCACAGAGTGTTCCCACAGGCAATCAGAGAGACTTTTAGGAGGGCCATGGCTTTTCCATCTTTTTATAGGCAAATAAAACAGCACAAGGAACCTGTGTGCCCCTAATAGCCATAATTATTAATAAACAGAAACAGTTCAGAGTCGATGCATAGCTCTCAACCACAGTACTGTGAAATTTATTGTATGTCACAGGTCAGATAGAAGACTTGCAGTCTCTCAGATCACAGATTCCATGATGGAAGAAATGGATAATCTCTGCATAATGGAAATAGCTGCAACGTCTGCATTGCTGATTTCACTGCAGTCAAATGAATACAAATTCATAAGTTCAAAATGCAAGCAAACTGTGGTGTTTTCTTAATGTGATAAAAAGGAGTACAATGACACATCAAATGCTTTGAAATGAATGCCAAGAGTTCACAAACAAGAAATCTTGGCTTAGTCTAGCTGAGAGGATGAGATAATTCTGTCTCAGGAGGAAATGTAAGCCAAGCAATGTAGCTGCCAGTAATGCATGCAGCCCCACTCCAATACCTGCTTCAGAACACGCAGGCGGCATTCCTGGGAACTCCATTCCCGCTGTGCCATGCTTCAGTGAGCAGCTGACTCTTGCTGTCCAAAAGCAGGGGGTGAATATAAAAGAAAGAAGGAAGAGGATGAGCCAGTTGAAAGGAAAAATATTTGGGTGGCTAGTATCTGATGTTACATGTGTCATCATAGTAAAATGATCACAGAGGAAGAGAGTTAATGAAATAATTCCCTTTTTAAAACACAGCAAAGGAAAGAGGTACAAAGAGCAGGAGATAGAGGTTTTCCATCAAACATGTTTCCTTACAGAGAGGTGAGAATTGTCACTGCAGATAAACCGATTCCAGAATTGATGAGTGTGTGTGTCTGTATTTTATGCAGTATCTAAACAACAGCACAAGATAGTACTGAGAAGGTACTTTTTACTAGGCAAAATAGTGACAGTTCTGAAGTGAATACTATGATACACCTGCAGTAGTTTGTGGTTCTGTTGTATAAAGAACGTTAGAGAAAAATACCTCACTTTATTATTTTCCCCAGTTTTCAAGGTGATATTGATTAAAAAAAATACAAGTTTCCCTCAGCCACCTTCTCCAAAGCTTACAGCAGCTCTGAGAATTATGTCACTCAGTGGTTTATGTCACAAAGTTATCATTGATTGAAGCCCTCCCCACGTATTCCAGTCCCTTGATTCGTGGCTTAACATTCAATTTCCAGCTCCTAAGCGTACCCATTCAGAACACATTTACAGGCACTTTGAAATAATAAGGTGCTAACCTTTTGCACTCACAAACACAGACAGATACAAGAAAGGAAAGATCAATTGGGCAGGCAGTCATCCTCAACTGGTATTGCTTAACCTGCTCTTCCTACTATGATCAACGGGACTCTTAAAATTTAATTCAAGACAGTGAAGGAAAATGCTTCTGTGCCTCACAAATATCATTTAACAGAGATCACTGCCTGTCCTTAACACTGCCACGTTCATTTTTGGTGAAAGGGCATGTCAAAAGATTACAGTTTTATTGTGGTTTCTTAAAGTAATAACAAGTTCAGGTCACCTGAGTATCTCTAGCTATTTTAACAGTTGGGGGTTGTGTTCAGAATGTGCAAGTCAGTTCAAATAAGAAAAGTACAGATGATAGATTGCTGACAAGCAAAAGAATAAATTAATCAGAAGGTATTTCTGCTGGTGGAAGTGAAGATACAGGGTGCAGACTGTGACGCACATACCGGTTCAGTACGGGTACTAACAAAGTCCCATAATAGTATACAGTAGGCTTATCTTCTCTGTTCTGAAGAACACTAAGGCATAAATAATGTTACCACATTCATTTATAGCTCCTTTAAAAAAAAAAGAATAGAATAGTTTTTGTCTTAAAAATATACTTTAGGTGATAAAATTTTATTAATGGTTATTATTTTCTACAGAAAAGAGAAGATGGACTGTAAATATACACAGCATCATAAACCTGTGAAGTGAGGAGGGCAATGGAAACTTTGATATTGTTCCCCTATTTTTTAGCTGTCCTTGTGAAATCAATATAAGTTATCATTTTCAGCCAAATTGTTTACCTCATAGATTCTCCATTTTTTCCCAGAGGTTTCCTGACAGCTCTCCACAATGGCAGGAAGCCAGCATTTCTACCTCAAAAATCCATCAAAAAACCTTCATTTCAGTCTTTGCCAAGAGGTCATAAAATTTTTGAACTATAAACTGAGAAGAGCTTTGAAGAAGAGCGTGGAGACAGGTGTGGATAAATTGGGACTACTGCTGTAGCTCCCTACTCTCTGTAAATCTATAAGTCAAAGAATGCTTTGTGCAATACATCAGCTTGGCACAAAACACAAAAGCAGTTCAGTATATGTATACGCCAGGTGGAACTTGAAAAAACATTTATCTAAGTCCCATAGGCTTTGTGGAGGTATTAACTGCAATGCATTATTTGATGCACAAAATGAAATATAGGAATCGGAATGAATTTGCTATGCAAACTTACATAAGACCACATAAGTAAGGCCAAAATGTCTCACAATTAAAGTCATAAGTTTCATATTGTTCTTTAATGAAATGTTTATTATTTAATCAGCTACAGATATGTTACACAAATTTCACATCAAATGTTGACAGTACAACTACTTCTGTCATTTTCTTCTCTTCTTAAAATGATGTTTAATTTGAGCTCTGACCAAATGAGCAGAGATTAGGTGATCTGAAAGACAAAGAAAGTGATTTGTTAATTCCGTATTCATTTATACAATGGCTATACAAGATTTTGAAGCGTTATAAAACTTATCAGTGTGATTGTTTTTGATTTTTCTCACTGAGCTCAATAGTTAGAAAAATTAGCAATAGCTGAGCGTAATGCTGAGAGTCTCAAGTGTTCTTATTAACAGCCACTCCAAAAGATCAATAAGAACATACAAAATGCAAACAGATACGAAAAGAAAACAGGATGCAAAAATCACAGTGGAGCAAAGGTTGCTGGGAAAGCACAAACCTCATGCTCCTAAAACTGCACAGAAATAGCAAGGACATAAGGGAGAACAAAGACACTACAGTAAACGGTAAAATAAAAAGAGATGGGGAAAAAGACATTTTTTTTGAAGTGGGGAGAGAGACATGAAAGAATAAGTAACGAACTGCAAGGAAGCACAGGAACAGTGTAAGGAAGATTTTCCACATGGAAATCCATTTTTGTGACCCTTCAAATATAATCTGGTTGTCTGAATTTGCAGACACAGGTAGGGTGAAATACCGATGTTTCTGCAGTTCTTACTCAGATTCCTTCTTCATGAAAGTGCTGAAAAAAAATGAAGTCCTGTCCTTTCTAATCACACAAGTAATGGCCACTGAAGTGTTCTAGAGAGTCCTCTCATGTGACTATGAAACACCCAAAATGTTATAGATACTTTAAATACAGTACCTTGATTGAATTTTCTTTAGTTTCATTAGTATCCTGCAGAGGTGATTCAGGACATTTGGTTCTGTGGTTTCCATATGCTCTTCACAGTCATTCCTCTTCTTCAGACTTTCACTTTCTTGCTAATTCTGCATTGCATTTTCACCCAAGTTCAAAGACAAGCCTTTAGGTTGTGATTGCACAATAGTGTATAGCAGAATAGATGCTGTGTGAGTAGTGTCATGTCCTGAAAGCAGACACTAGCACGGATGGCTTGAAATCTAATCAGCATGTTTCTGCTGCCCCTGTGAGCTTAAGAACCCAAACCAACCCATTCTGGCATTCTCTGAGCAAGACCTCTGCAGAGGGAATGGAAAAAGGCAAGAGGCATTCAAAAAGTGCAGAATGACAACTCAATGTAAATTTTTTACAAGGTAGCATTTGGTGGAGAGGACGCTATGATGCTCAGCACAGTACAAATATAACATAACATCCAACAGAGGTTATATATAAGCCTGTAAAATGGTAATAGAGATTGACACATATTTTGCAGAGAACTAAATAGGTGCAGTACTAGCCAAAGTAGTCAGTGTTTCTTAATTATTGAAATGCTAACAGGTTAATGAGCTCACTAAGGGAGAAAGGCCTTCAATGAAACCTGCAAAAGATGACAATGCATATGCCAAGAAAATAGTTGCATTTTAAATCAGCCTAGTTGAGAAAGTAACAAGGATAGACTTTCCAAACTGCTAGGGAATTTCCCAGGAATGACTGACATATAAAAACAACTAATTTGTCCCACAGAGCCATTCCCTGCAAAAGACAGGCATCAGTGACCACCACACATGCTCAATCATAGTCATGCTCACAGAAACAGCACCAGTTAATACAAGGTGGATTTACCCACTTCCTTCTGAAAAGAGAACAAAATTAAAAAGAAATGTACAAATGTTTTTAGAGACTTTTCTGTTATGAAGAATCACAGCCTTCACAAATCATTTTCACAGAGCTTTGAATTCACTGAGATCAAGCACTTTTTCAGTTTTATTCCTCAAAGTTGCTAAACTTTGGCATAAACCAGAGCAAGTCAACTCTTCAGCCACGCCTATAAAATCAGCTATTTATCATGGCTGATTTTTACACGTGCTATGTAAGCATAATCTCACCTGTCATGGTGTCTTTCCTAGAAGTGTGTTCTCCCTTACTTCCATGGTAAGTGGTGTTTGTTCCAGTTGATTCATAGTCTGTTTTCCTTTCTTTTAGGCTGATCATTTCCCGAGGTGAGGCTGGGGCACTTGCTAGATCATAAAAACGGATTTATTTTTTCTCACCACATTATCACTGAATGTACTGTTTAACTCTAGAGTAAACATTATAGTAAAGCATATATTTGCTAGTAGACTACTGTTCAGCTGTTTGAAGAAACACTATCACATTATGAAAGAAAAAGTGTTATTTCAAATTCAGGAAAAATGCATTAATTCCAAACATCATTTTCTCTTTTCACTTACACACTTACACTGTAAGATGATCATTATGAAAAACTACAACAGCAATAATAATAATAATAATAATAATAATAATAATAATAATAATAGTAATAATAATTTCCCATAGCTTTTCAATTTCTTTAATGTGTCAAAACTTCCCAGTGTAGCTACTTCTCTTTTTTTTTCTTTTTCTTATAATGGTCAATTCTTCTCTGTTTAAAAGACCCTTAGCTTTCAACTGAGTAGAAAAATCCTTATAAAAGGAGATAAAGTGGTTTCCTCCCTTCTCTGTTGAAAATAAACAAGCCTTGAAATAATTCTGGGGGGGGGGAAGGGAAGAAAATAAAGCTGTTTTTTCATAGAATACATACAAGAAAGAATAACACTTAAAAGTAACTTAAATAATTTCTCTGTCATTAACTATCTAAGTACAAACAGTTGGCATTAAAACAAAATTTCTCTCATCACGTGCTGTGTAACTCTGCAAGTGTTTAGAGGCTGAGACAGCTGAAAGAAGTTGGAGTCTGGGGGGCAATGTTCTGGGAACAGCTGGCTTGCAGGGTTATTTCACGACTGACTGAGCTTCAGCAGCCAGTAAGAATGAGGCTGACTAAAACTTTCTCTGGCTAAAAGAGGGGAAGTGAAAGACGACTAAGAGAACTGGGCTTGTATGTGATTCTCACACACTGAAGAAAGTGAAGGTGATGAGTGGTGTTGATCACAAAGACTCACAGCTTGTGATGCTATGAAAGGAAAAAGAGAAAAGAGGGGACAAAAATAACGGATTTCAAATAAACTAATTTTGATACATTCATTGGTAGATACAATGCACTTTCCCTGATGGGGAAAGGAGGAGAGGGAAGGTAATACAAAGTGAGTAGCAGAACACCTCAGAGCCTAGTAAAAGCATAGTGGCAAAAAAATAACTGAACTTTTGGTGCTTGTTTCCACATGCTTCTTGGCTGCCACCCAGACATTCAATATGATAAAATAATCTCCAAAGCAATAGCAATGTCTTTTCTCTGAAATTACAGAGCAGACGTGGGACAGATGGCTTTCTTATGAAGCCATCAAAACTGGGGATTTGCTTTTAAGTTGCTTGTCAATAGCGATGTAATTCTAAAGGTGATAAAAGTATTAACTATAAAGAAGCATGACATGACATTAAATTACCAAATCAGCTAATGGGAGCCTGACTTAAGCAGGGGACAAAACAGGACGCAAACCTTGAAAAGGTAACTAACACTTGCATGCATTTTGTTTTCCATACTCTAGTAATACTTGTAACAATCTGGTGTTTTTAATAAAATTGACTGATGAGGAAAAAAACACCTCTCCCCGTTTCCTGTGGAAACTGTACCTCTCCTCACATGTTAGAACAATGGCTTTTTGGCAAGTGTTAAAATCCAGGACTGTCCTCCTCCAGAGTTCTTATCGGAAGCAGACATACATTCATTACTTTACATTAGATTAAGAAGTAATATCAAGTTTTTCTGTTATTATTTTTAAAGTACACACAAAAAGACAGAACTCTTCAAGCTAGTTAAAAGCACTGCACCACCAAGTCCTAGGGATGAATGGGACATTATGAGTTCATTTACTTCAACCTTTTACCCCAAGGTAGGACACACTATACCAAAATAATTCTTGACAGATTTTCATCTGAAACTAAAGATCTCTGATGAAAAAAAACAGGTAATTGCTCCAAGCAGTCTATTACAGTGCTTTGTTTCTCTGCCATTAGGAAATGTTCCCTGATGTATAGCCTGACTCCTTGCTGCTCATTATTTTCATTTGTCTTCTATGAAAGTAGAAAAAGTTCATAGCATGCCTCTTTGCAGCTGCCTCTTACATGTCTGAAGACTTGGTGTGTATCTCTTCTCACTGCCCTCATCTTGTCTCTGAGTTAAACAATTACAGTCCATTCAGTGTGTCCTCATACTCTGATCTCTCCATCTCCTGATTCATGTTTGCTACTGACAAAAATCCCTAAGTCATATCTAATGCACTTTCATCTAGCCAGATTTCCCCTTATAATTTATTTGTAAAGCATAAGATCTTTTCAGACAGTAGCTCCAATATCTCAGGATAGCTCTGAATTCCAACAGAGCTCCCCATAGAAGGTGAGTCTCTTCTAGATTTATGCCACCTGCAAAGTTAACAGGCATCCTTTGTGTATTAGAAAGGTCATTATTAAAACCACTGAAATGTACTGGACCCAAGGCAGAACTCCAAGGAAAGTATTCTTCCATTCTGAGAAAAAATGAAAGTAACATCCATTATTTGAGAATGGTTTTCAGTTTGCTTTGTACCTACCACATGCAACATTTTCTGGACTGTTTGCTAGCTTGCCCTGGCTTGCCTATAAAAATAATGTGTGAAATAGTCTCACAGATCAGTGTTGATTTCCTTTGCTGTCTATTTTTTTTCACAAAGCCCTACAGCCATGTCATGGAAGAAATTTAGATGGAATAGTAAGAACAGTAACTCTCAGTGGGGTGTACTTATGGCCACATTTTCAAACTTCCTCAGTGGTTTCTCGGCAGGACTAAGGTACAGCTTATAGATAATTAACACAACTATTTTCTTAGAAACACAACTACTGTATGATGCTGATGGCAATAACCAGTTTGGTAAATTTTAATCTTAAACTACTGGTATACCAATGTAATGGCAGGATTTGACTGAACAAGTAGTAAAATGCACACTGAAAGTTTGACTGTTTTACTGTTTATCTTAAAATACTGTTACTGAGCCTGTTTTATCTAGACAGGATATATTTTACATTAGAATAAGCTAATGAGAAAATGCCTAGATTACTGAGCAGAAAAATAAATTAGCACCACAGTACAACTTGCCATACTTACATTAATTCATTGCAGAGATCATATAGAATTAATGACAGCTGTTCTAAATGTGCCATCAATATCACATGAAGAACTGTAGTCAAACTTTTTTTAAACTTGCAACTTGTATATGCGTGTGTATGCACATTTATGTACATAAACACACATACACATACAATCAGAATAAAAGCTGACAGAAATAATGTGGATCTTTCGACTTCTGCCACATCAACAGAAGAGATTTCATGACTAGCAAGGAGTAGCAGAATTTCCTTGTGCTAACAGTAGATTTAATTGTTCTTGAGATATAGTCATCTAATCTAAATCAGGAAAACACTGCATAGCAATTCACAACAAAAAGTTAAGTAATCTCTCTGCTGTAGAACTTTATGAAGTGTCCTGCAAAGTAAAGTCATTCTTGTTTTCAATGGATAGTTCAGATATGAGAAAAGACTGTATCTTGCACCCTTCCATTATTGTTAATAACAGATCAGACATTGCTTAAAGGAGGAAAATGACAGTAATTGATTATTTCAGCATTTACTTTGGTCCTGGGAGCCTGCTCTTACCTGAGCGGTTGTTAGGAGACATGCGCACAGGAGAGATGGAGGGCGTGCGTGATGAAGAGTATGGTCTTTGCCGATCTCTTTCTATCGTTGAAGATGAGGCTACAAAGTGATACTGTGACCATCCGTCCTGCAACATCAAACATTATGACAGCAATCAGCAAAAACAACATATGGTGTTTTTCCTCGCTATTCTTCATTATTAAGTACAGAGAATTTTCCTACATATTCTACTTTTTACTACTTATACACAAATAGGTTACTCTCTTTTTCCAGTGGTTGGGTGGATTCAATATACTGACTGTACTGACAAACAAAAAGAACAATTTTAAAATGCAGTAATTTCTGTAAAGTACTCTATTCCAGAAAAACTCAAGTTACGAAAACACTGGACAATGTCTTATTTTTTTTCTTGCCTCTACTTTAGATAGATAAGTTAAATAGGTCAGATATTAGGAGGAAGTTTTTCACTCAGAGGGTGGTGACGCACTGGAACAGATTGCCCAAGGAGGTTGTGGATGCCCCATCTCTGGAGGCATTCAAGGCCTGGCTGGATGTGGCTCTTGGGCAGCCTGGTCTGGAGGTTGGCGACCCTGCACATAGCAGGGGGGTTGAAACTAGATGATCATTGGGGTCCTTTTCAACCCAGGCCATTCTATGATTTTATGATACTTTCACATTTTAGATGACATTCTGGCTACAAAAACATTCCAATTCACTATCTAACAAAAGAAGCTATCTTTTGTTGCAAGTTTTTGCTTTACGTCATTTCTATCTTATTATATCACTAAGATATAAGTAAGAAGATGGTGAAGCTACCACGTTACAAAATTGATGTAAACATTCGGGTATCTATAGTCTAGTAAGATAGATTACACGCCCATTTGTTCACACTGAGCGATAAAAATCAACGCATTTTCCTCACTGCATTTTTTTCTCAAGATGTACAGAGTGAAATTCCATTCCCTGTATTTAGAACTGTGGTAATGGTGATGCACTTTTTAAAAAAAGAAACAAAGCAATAGAAATGTAATAAACAGCTACTTCAGAAATAAAAAGAGTTAATTCCTTCACAGTTTATTATTGTATTATTATAACAGAATGTTATGCTCCTAAATAATTAGCTTTATAGCTTGAAAATATCATGAAAGAATAAATGGACTTTCACTAGTACTCTTATTAAACTACAGTATTTCAGATGCCTTAAAATATTTTCATGTTGAAATTGCCTTTATCACTACTTAGTTTTAAATCTAAATCTATAACGCAATTCAATCCTGCCTGGTCTTGGGCTGAAGGGCTTTTACAAACACCCACTTTCTGCTATGCTCCGTGGATATCGAGTCAAGCAATTGGCATGGTGCTAAACACGGCTTTACAGTGAAATGCTGGATATAAGCAAACACTAAAACATTGCAACCCCAACCACCCCCACAACCAGCAGGAATTCTACTCTTGCTTACAGAAAACTAACTCTGCTTGAGTGCAGAGAAGGACATTTCCCTGGGCTGCCCCTGACCCCTAGCTCTGAGGCCCACCCTTCCCACCTCAGCTTCGGTCCCAGGCCTCTCCCTGGCTCTAGGCCCATCACAGGCACACTGCTCTCCCAGCTGCAGCAGGGAAAGGCTCAAATACACCTTTTCCACTTTCAAGAAAGAGAACTCTGCAAGAGTGTGACACACGTCTCTTTTAATAGTAGCAGGAGGAAGGAAGGCATTCACATTTGATGTAGAGGGAAATGCTCTGATAGGAGAGAGAGACTTGACACCTAGCTACAGGCTCTGAACATCTGTACTCCTTACAGAACGCATTTCTATGTAGGTCACTCCAAAAGTAATGCCTCCTATTTGTTTCCATGGAAACTACAGCATATACAAAGAGCACAATAACACTGTTCAACAGAGCAAGTTCTCAGCTACAAAACGCTATTTTTCAACAGTCACTATCATTAGCTCTGCATTTTTGCCAATGATGAACAAGAGCCTGCGTGCTGCGCTCATAAAAATCTGCACCAGTGGAAGTGACCCACTATTTCAAAGCTGCTATGATGGTGTCGTAGCATCCTTCATCATCTCAAACAGATGGAAGTCAGAAGGCACCAAATCTGGACTATACAGTGGGTGTGGTAGTACAGTCCAGCCAAGAGTGGCAATGTACTCCATGGTCATCAAACTGATATGGGGCTTGGTGCTATTGTGTTGCAAGACAATGGTTGTTTTCTTCTCTGGGCTGGCTCTGGAAGTTTGAGCCTTCAGCTTAGTTAGTGATGCAGTGTAGCGATAAGAGTCAATGGTTTGTCCAGATTCCAGGAAATCCAGAAAGATCATCCCTTTCCTAGTGCAAAAGACAGCAAAGATCACTTTATCTGCTAAGGGCTATGTCTTGAACATTTTCTTCCATGGGGAATTCACATCACCAGTCCATGTTCTGCTGTTCTGCCTCCAGCTAGTAGTGGTGACACCATGTCTCGTCACCAGTAATGATGCAATCCAGGGAACTGTCACTTTCAGCCTCACACGGCTTCAATAGGTAAAACTTACATAAGGCGTTCTTTCTCTTCCTGTGTGTGCATTCACGTGACCCATCTGGTACAAAATGTGTAATACATCAACACTGCCACCATCATTTCCAATGTACTGAAGCTGATATTCAGCTCCATACAGAGTTTCCTGGTCATAATCTGCTGATTTGTGCTGATGAGCTGATCAAGACATTTTTCATTTAGTGCTGTGACAGCTGTGCATGGCTGTCCAGAACGTGGCTTGTTTTCCACAATGCTGTCACCACTGCTGAAACACATCACCCACTGCCTCACTGTGCTCACATCCAATGGTTGGTCTCCATAAACATTCAGTAAGCAACTACGATATCAGTGGGTGCCATTTTTTCAATTCAATTCCACACCTTTCCTTCAGACGCACTTCCATGTCAGAAGCCATTCTGTCAGACTGCCCCTCTGCTGCCATGTGTCATATGGCAACGAAATGTAATGGAATATTGGTGGGAAGGTTCAGCCTCTACTGGCATACCACCAATATCGACCTCCGACATTGTGGGCCAAAATAATGAAATAGGAGACATTATTTTCAGAGTAGTCCTTGTATAAACATGTATGTTTCTCAGTCATAAGTTGAAAAGAGAAGAAAAGGAAGAGGGAAATGTAGGCCATGGCTTTTGTAGTGTGGTTATTATTTTCTCTGAAATAGGTAGTAAGCGTTTGTCCACTGCGGTCAGTCATTTTAACAGCATCTCCCTGAACTGCATCTTATATTTCATAGCAGTCACATAATAAAACATGAGTAAGGAAAAGTTAATTAATAAAATACACATACATATATATATAATTTTTTTTAAAAAAGAGTCTTTAATACTACTCTCTTAAGACACAATTTTCTATATCTAATCTTTCATTTCCAAGAGGCCACATCTGCACCGGCCAGGTTCTTCAACCAAGGAGGATCAATGAGAATACTAACAAAAACATCTGTAAAGTTCTACATACTTATTTGGCATGAATAGCACTGGAAATTATTAGAAACTTTTCAATATTTACATGTAGATTTTTAAAAACAACTGCTAGAAACTATAACGAATAGCTTGAGTCCAATAATCTTATCCAAGCATTAAAACTGTAAGAAAAATACTTGTATTATTATTACTTGTATTTATCTTCCATTAACAATAACTTACATGATAAATTTTTACTATAAGAATGAAGAAGCAAACTTGAGAAGCCCATGCCCTTATCCTGCTGTGGAAAAACGTTTCCCTTCTTCATTCTCTGAGGTCTTAAGTTCTTATAAGAAAGGTGACCTCAATAATTCGCAGTGTTATAGTTTTCTGACTATTATTTCTTTTAAGCAGACTCCTCTGCTGAAGCAGAAGATAGCAAGAGAATCGACTCTAGATCTGATAAAAGAAGAAGGAACAGGCTATCTCCATCCACCTACAAAATAAGGAGCCATCAGCCACGCTTACACAGTGCAACTCAGAAGTGCTTCAAGTTCCATGGATCTGGAAGCACGTATGGCAATGCACAATGTCCTTTTGCATTCTTGTTTCCCGCAAATAAGTCCCTGACCAGTGAGGCACGGCACTCCCACAGCATCCTTTCATTGGGATGATCAGGAGACTGAGCCTGTGGAGCATGATGGAGACTATGCAGAAGCCTGAGCTGCTTCAGTGAGTCTCTAGGACTGTCTGCAAAGGGAACCATCAAAAAGTTCGCAAAAAACTCTTAAAAGGAGGGTCAGTCCCTTTAGAAAGGTGGTGAACAAAGCCCCTGTTACAGTGTTCCATCCTTTAAAGATTCAAATTATCCATTTGAATATGAATAATTATCCATTATTCATTCTTTTGATGAATGCTTAGTAACATTATGAAATAAGAATTATTACAGTCATGAATACAAGCTTGGAATTTTTACATCATGTCCACATAAGAAACTGGAGCTCTATGAGTTGCTACAAACCAGTTAGAAAGTCACTGTAGGAAGCAGCTTAATTACCTTTTTTTTTCATTTAATCAGAAAAAAGTGACGCAGGCCACTGTTTCCTCCTGTTCTCTACTCTCCATCCTCCCTCTGCACTGTTCACTTTAATATCTAGAGCTACTTTCTGATGAGAAGTGGATGAAATTCACATGGACTTACAGAGGAATTGTGTGTGGCACCAGTCTTGTTAGGAAGAATATCAATCTACACTTTGTCAGCATTTCTTCCTCATCAACAGCATTGCAAAGTACCTCACCAATAAGAGAATGAAATCCAGCTACAGCTGGGACGCTAGCAATAGCATTTTTCTCTGTAGCAAGTCTGCCCCTCTTCTCCCTAAAAATCTTAGGTATTTTCACTGCTGAGAGTAGTGGCTGTCGTAAGGCCTTCAAAACAAATATGCTACAAGCTTTTAAGTCTGCAAGCCTGATTAGCTCAATAATCTGAGTTAGGTCAACAATAAACTCTAACATGAATACTGTTGTGACTTGGCAATGATTATGACTAAACAAGGCATACTGCAGTATGAAAAGCTTCACAGTGTTTTTGCAGCACATTATGGGCAGCTCACAGATGTCACATATTCCAAAACCTGAATACTTTTAAGTCACATGTATTTAGCTCTTCTCTGCTGAAAGGAACAAGGTCCTTCTCTTGGAAAGGTAAACTGTTTGTAACAAATTCATTATAACTATCCCCATAAACAATTCCAAAAGCTATTAGTGTTAAATATTGAAACTAATTTTTAAGAGCCTTAAGGGAGTATTTTCAATTTAATGCTGAGATAAATAGCACCTGACGTGATGGCTGCTTTCATTAGTTTGTTTCAGCTCTAGTGCTTGTAATGAAATTTAATTAAATTGATTTGGGTACTTAAAGGTACAGTATGTAAGCGTCCTGCAGAGAAGAAAACTAACTCAACAGCAGCGTGTGAGACTGCATTTCAGAAACCAATTTATCAGTCACAAACCTGATCTAGGAGAGGAAGGGTAAGTCAAAAGGATCTGACAAACTGAAGAGTAGTTCTGTCACTGTAGTTCTGTTACAAGAATGGATGTGTTTGTTAACTGGCAGTAATTAATTAATAAGTAGCAACTGCACACTACAAGAAGGCACAGAACAACCAAAGTACACAAATATCACTGTATGTCCTTATCACTTCTTCCGAAGTAGCTTCTGTTGGGCTTTTTTCTAAATTCTGATCATAATGAATAAGTGCATTTTCCCTCAATTACACTGCATTAAGTCAGATGTTAAAGGGTATGTGACAGACCTTGATCAGCAGAGATGTATTTCTGATCACGTGCTTGTTGGAAATCTGCAGGGACTAGATTTGGGCTGGAGGCTTACTCATTACAGAATACAAGTATGATACTGTAGTCTCACTGATCAACTTTAACTGGGCTTGAAGAGTGAACAAGTCCTTTGCCTTCCTGCTCAACTGTAAGTCACTTTGAATATACAGCTTTCTTCAAGCCCATATGAAATAATTAGTGACTATGCTTAATGTTTCAAAATATAGTTTGCTTTTTCCACATTATTTTTTTCTGTGTTTAAAGTATAGGGGAAAAGAGACAGCAGTTTTCTATTGTGTTTAAAACTTCCATATTGTGTTCAGTTTTCTTGTGTGTTCCAATTTCCATAAATCTGCAATAGAGGAATCCTTGACTTCCTGAGGTGGGCAGTATCGTAGACACTATCTATCTGGTTTGTTGCATAATAACACTATGAAGACAGAATGAAATTAAGCCATGATTGGAAGTGACAACACGCTGACACAACGGGGAACCAAAGCCTGAAGAATCCATAGGTTGAAGACGTGAGAGGGGAGAAGTCAAAACGGCGGAGTCAAGAGCTGCATGTTGTGGTCCAGGATGGATGTGGCCAGCCTGGATGACCTCATGGCATCTGCTCCAAAAGAAATCCTATATCAGCTCAGCTGCTAAATGCCACGCAGCAAAAATAAAAACAAGCCCCGTGCTCTGATGGATTATACTGATTGGCTGATGACACCGACTTGAAAGTCACTGGAGGTTTAGAAAAACTGCTGTGGCTGCACGCACAGGAGTATCTGTCTATGCTGAACAGTGTTTTCTGTTGTGTCTCCTGGCTACTAACATCCTTGTCAGGAAGAAAGAGTGTATCTTCAGAACCAGAAAAAACACTCTGGGGAGAAGAAACAAAAATGATACAACCAATCTGATAATGAATTGGCTAAAAGCCAAGAAACTACAGAAGTGTCCCTCCTCCTGCTCAGTTTGCAGACTCCCCGGTATGTTATTTCTTGCCTCACACCTGATCCTGTTCATGACTTTTTTAACAGACATTTTGCCAAATGATTTAAATCATACAGGATCAGACTTGTTTTGTCCTCCTACTTCCCCTACCTGCAAGCCAGCATTTTACTGGTTCCGGTACATTAACTGTAATAGTAACTGCTTATGGTAATAAGCTGCAGAAATGGAAAGTTTTTATAGGTAACCACTGGCAGGAACTGCTAACTAGACCCAGCACAAGTGGATGATATATCAAAAAGGCAGAATGCCTCTAAGAAAGTACATAACATAGGATGTACTTGGTTTGAAACTCAGCCAGAAATTGCTGAAGGAGTTGCTGATGTTGTCTCTTTCACAATCTCAGGCCCTGCTGTCAGGTTAAATGAAACTTTCTGACTGGTGCGCACCTGTATGACACCATCTACAGTAAAAGACAAATCTGATGTGAACTAAGTCAAGGCTTATCAGACTTACATAGGTCTGGGCAATCCTTCATCGGAATGTGTTGTCACGACATTAATAAGACGTAACAGAAATTAGAACTGAATCAAATTATCTACATACCTTGACATATGAAAGTTATGTACGTAACTTGATTGCAGTGAGAAATCTGAAATTATAGCAAGGCTGGGGTGATCCACACGTGTCTATATGAGCTCTTGAATGGGATTTTTGACACAATGTAGTTTAAATGCTTAACAAGCATTACATTTATCATTAGGATTTACAACCTTCACAACCAATCACACTGTTTTGCTCCAGTACAGTGGGGAAGAAAGAACATTTCCCAAAGTTTCTCCTCAGTAAGCTGTTCCATCAGGACAGCTGCCAAGACAGCAAGTCTGACTTCTCTCCATCACTGCAGTGGATCCAAACCATCCCCATGAACACACATGAATATTCAGCTCCCTAGCAGTGCCGCTTTGCATATGGCAGTGAAGTGGTTAGCTGGTAGACAGGAGAGATGGCTGTTCTCTAAAAAGGCCCCTGACACACTAGAAGTGTGTCACTTTGAAAAACAGATTTTAACTGAATTAAAAACTTCAATAGTGCTGGAAATGCTCATCAAACAAAACAACTAGTTCTAGATAAAACATCTATATTTAAAAATACAGATGTTCATTTTTAAATTTACAATTTACAATGCCACATCCTAGTATCAGTACACAGCTCCTGAAAAGATCATCCTGTCCAGATATGCTTTTGTGTTTTCAGGGAAAACTCAAAACGAGCAGGGAATTCCTGAGCACTGATCTGCTTTATGATGTACTCTGAATTAATCTACTTTCCTGATTTTATTTTTCTTTTAATGCCATCAGCTAAGTTACAAACACTTCTGAATAGGATATTGACATTTATGCTCCTAGGGTTTTGTCTTCTACTTCTGAGGTGGGAACTTGGGATACATTGTTGGGATGGTGCCTGACAGATCCTGGCACTGTCCCAGCTTACACACTTGTATGCTGATAGGTTAAATCCTTTGAATTAAGACTGCATGTGGAAATCTGCTGTAATTTCCCCAAATTCAAAAGACACAGGAATGCTGACCCTAATTCTCCTCTTTCTACCCCTCTCCCAAACAGTTACGAGCCACGGCCTCAAAATCAACAGATAATGGGAAATGAAGATTTGAAGATTTTAGTATTCATGTTTATAGTCTTGTTTCCATAGCTTATGAAAGCCAGAAAGTTACTTAAAGAAGAGAAATTCTGCAAGTTCAGAAGATTTGAAAATATTATAATCATTCAGATAAAGTGAAGATGCTCACAGTATAGCACTTACACTTTGTGGTTGTAGGTTAAATGGTGGCTGCTTTCCATGCCTTCTGATGACGATGCTATGTATTCACTGATTACAGGCTATGCTGAGGGCACCTGCAGCAGCATGAGCTTGGGATGAAGGCTGCTCAGTTCTCCCTTGCCCTGATGTAATTGAAGCGTGAGGACAGGAACCTCACTGAGAGCACTGTGGGAACAGCGCAATCCCTTGAGCAAAGGCAAAAAGCAAGGGTGATGCTCCAAGGACAGAAAGCACAAGCCTTTCATGAGCATGGCTACTTCTCCTGGCGGCTCTCAGTCCTCTCCTTCGGTGCCTCCCCACTGTGGGACTCTCGCACCAGGTCTGCATGACTGCCCTTGGGCCATGCACCAGGTCAGGCCCCTTTCTTAGCACGTGCAGGAGGCTTGATCTTGGGGTTTCTCTCCTTTCTGTTCTGAATTTAAATGCAAAAACACATCTTACTTATAAATGTCTGCATCACAGGCACAGAAAAACTTCAATTTCTTATGAAGCTGTAAGAGGAACATCTATTCAGAGTGGCGTGAGGCTAAAAAAGGGCTCCCAGTCAGACAGTCATTTATAATAGCAGAACTGCCTGGCACTGAATGAGGATTATTAACTTTTCTGCGGGGCATTTTTAAAGTGCCATTCTCAGAATCAGCAGTCAGACTCATTCTTCGCTACATGAGACACATACCCCCCGGCCCACACCTCGGTGGCCCTGCGAGCCGAGACATTACTCTCAGATCTTCAGCCTTCAACACCAACCTTATCTCTCATATTTTTTTCTCCCTGGTTCGTACTTGTCATCTCAATGCCTGGGGTACTATAGTCTTCTGAGAGCACTACCCATTTTTCTCTTTCAAAATACCTCAGATGGCCTTGCTTGGCCAGGTTTTCTTCAAATGCTTTTACTTTGTAGCATGATTAGCTTCTGATCAAGAAACTCCTGCTGTAATTTTAGATCTCATCCCTAGATTTTAGCGATGGACAAACACACAATAAGGGAGAGATATGTTAATTACTTGCCAAATCTATCTGAGTGAAAAACAGCCAGATAACTCTCCCTGGTTGTTTTTTACAGTGCAACTCCAGGAGGTTTCAGGAAATCACTGAGGCATCACTTTGCCTATCCATAATTAATTATTGATTTCTTGTTGGGTGAGCTGGGAAGATGACAACACCTAATCTGATGAAAAAAACAGCTGTAAGAAAAGGCAACTGTACGTGAGGCAGAGCATGAAGGACAAGTCTTCAGATACAGCAGAGTTCATCATTCATTTTACTAAGGTTATATGCAGCCAAATAATAAAACTTTCAAAACACAGCAATAAAAAGAAATAAATTCATTTTTCAAAGTATCACTTTGCCTCTCATACAGAAATGAAATTATTTGAATCTATCTTACAGGAAATGATGGCAGTATCTGCCCCTTCAGCTATGACTTCTGTTTTCTTCCCATTTCCCCTGCATAAAGTATGTAAATTACAATTTAAATGATAAAAATCTCAAAGCACTATTTTTGCTTCCATCTTGTAAGCACAGAGAAAACTTATGTCTCAGAAATATTTACAATAATTTTTGACTTGTATTGTCATTTGTATTCCTGTAATGCAATTTAATCTCTCTTAACAGGTCCATGCCCTAGAAATGCAATCTCTGGCTCTTGCCAGGGTCAAAATTTCAGGGACAATTACTATTTTATGCACAGGGATAATTTCTTAAGCCCACCGTCTTAATAAAGACTAGAAACCAATCAACAACCCTCACTCTTACTTATGTACCAAATCATAAACAAATACAGCTTTTCTGCTATACCTGCTAAACCACGATAAAATCATTATCAGAACCAAACAGTAGTTTCTGATGAAAATGGTAGGCACATGGACAATGACTGTGACCACGTAGCAACAGGATTCTGTGCCTCCTAAAGAGCAGCACTGTAGATGAACACTGGGGACCCTTCATTCAAATGTGCAACTGTCTGACAAATATGGAATCAGTGTCCCTGCAGAAAAATTCCTAGACAGCGCCCTCCTGTCTCTGATTTCCCCTCAGAAGTTCTTGCAAAATACACTTAAGTTAGAGAGTTAGATATCTGAGTGATTGTTACTAACCTGCATGAGTTTTAGGGGCATTCATCTTTGAACAAGTAGTTAATCAACATGCACAGACATTAAGAAAGATAAATGCATATTCTTTTTTTACTGAAATACCACTAGGAGTTTTTAGTTCAATAAATGAGAATTTTAGTACTGTTAACCCAAAAAGCAATACACTACTGCACCAAAGCCTACAACTCTTACTCTGGGGGAACCACAGCTTTCTTTGTAAGTACTCTGTAAAACTGAAAGTAATAAATACAATTAAGAAACTGTCAATGACACTTTTTATTTCTCCTTCTTTCAGGAAGAAGCTACAGCTCTTCTATTAAGATGAACTATATAATCTTGTAAATGAAGTAAAACAACTCAAAACAAAGCATGTATACTACAAGAGACTTTTCAAAATACAAGGTTTCTTTAGAGTCTGAAGCAGCAGATATATTTAGGCCACTTTGGTACTCTGTTAGCAGTTTTAGGGAGATGAGGTGAAACAAACACAGAGGACCTCCCAGCAATTCTGTCACTGCCTTTTTTTTAGGTCAGGTAGAACATCAAAGAACTGAGAACTTGTCATTGACATACCAGCTTAATATTTCAACAAAATCTGACTAGATTTGCATGAACTAGCCATACTAAACAAACACTTTTATTTCCTCATAGGACCCTGAAGAGCTAAGATTATGACAGCTACACTAGGATTATGTTGCTGCACTTACGTATGGTAGATATGTTTCTCAAATGAATTTTTGAGACAAGGATTGATGTGAATGAAAACGGTTTGCCCTAGCACATATTGTTACAAGACAATGTTTCTATCTAAAGAACTTTTGGATTTTTTCCAGTATTGAACATCTGAATTAAGTTACACTTTGTCTGCCAGTGACTGATGCTATTTATGTACATATTTTAAAATTTTCATACATTACTTAAGAGGAGTAGCAATGTTGCAGTTCAAAAAGACATGCAGATAATTTTTGGGGGTATATACTGTATTCAAGAAGTAAAATGTAGGCTTATTCTGAAGGACTGTGCTTTGAGAGGAAAAATTCTGTAGATATGACCTTCCACTTCTGTAAACCCCTTCAGACTCTCTACCCTAAGGATATTTCATAAACTTCAGTAAAATGTAATTTCCTTCAGAAGGAAGGCTCTAAGTTAAAGATACTGACTCCTGGGCTGCATTTTAAATTTTCTTTACTTCAGAGAAGTTCAAAAAGGTGGAGTACTTTAAAGGCAGACTTAATGCAACTCTGAGGTTAAATTTCTGTCTTCTAAATCTACACTTGGTCACCTAATGGGGTTTTCAACTGAAACACAAAAGCTTACTGCCAATGCTGAAGATGCTTTGGCATCACATGTGTATTAGCCATCTCAGAGAAGAATTTGGGCAAATAATGATCAGCATCTCTTGAGACAAGCAGGTTTTGGATAAGACTGGTGTCACCTTCTGCAAAACTCTAGCTGATAATTTAGAAGAATCAATTCTGAGTTTGCTTGCTGAAATACTGCTCGTTACATAGCTGAATGTTAAAGGAAAGCATCACGCCTTTAAGGCCTTCAGGGGAAAAGCCATAGTCAATCACAGCTGTAGGTATTTTCTAAGCTCACAGCTCAAACCGTGAAGGTTTATTCCTTTAGCAAATCCCGATCTCTGTTTGTTCAGACACCATGCTTAAAGGCAGCAGCATCTCCTAGGTCTACGCTGGGTTGTGAGTTCATTTCACGTACATTCACGTACACATATAGATACATGCATGTACAGATATTTACCAGCACAGATGCAAATATGTCATCACACAGGTATATGTGCATTTTGAAGGAGTGTCGGATGATTAGTATTGGCTTTAATTGAGCTTAGCCATCACATTTGATTTTTCTGGATATTATTCAGTGAAAGAGCATCCACCAAAATAGTGTAGGGATGTGCGAGGTCTGGCTTCAACTACACAGGATAGTTTTAATGAAAGTACTATCATCAGTATGGAATCTTCGATTCAGTGTAGACTGTATCTTATGGCTAACATTTAAAACACAGTAGAAAAAAAAAATTCTTATTACAAAGAATCATAAATACTGAAATAACTGAAACAACTGAATAACTGATTTTCCTTGTATAGCTAAGCTCCATTTATCTGCATAACTTACTCTTTAGAGTCAGTGATTTTGCCTGCAATAGCCACATTTCAATTGTATAGACAAACAGTATATTACTTAAGCAGGAAGCTGGCAACGAAAAAACACAAGTGTTAAAAATTACTCGACAGTTCTGAACAATTCTTAGAAAATCAATCCTTGGGAAGGCATACGCCATCAAAAGAGAGGTAAGTGAAACAATAAGTTTATACTATGAGGTGATGGAGCCTTGTGCTAACTGGGCTGTAAAAAATCGTACGAAGTTAAGAAAAACAAAATTCCAGACTAACAAACACATCACTCCTCATTGATGTGTCTTCTGTCTCTAAGAAAGGTTGAGAAAAGATTAACAGATAATTATTTGGCCTGCAGCTAATACTTGTTATTGTCTATGGAATATAAAATGTGTCTTCACTTTAATTAAAAAATACTTCATATTTGCATACATATTGGGAAAAGTAAACCTACCTTACGTAAACATTAGAAACTAATATATGGCATCAAGTGTAGAATTATTAATAATACAAAACACAAAAATCAGTAATACCAATTTTTCTCTAGTACTGAAACCAATGACAATTTCATGGTTCAGTATTTAACTGGACTGTCATGTGAAAAAATGTTCCAGTTAAAATGCTCATTTAAAAGTGAGTAATGTCTTTTTAGGCACGAAAGACTGATAAAGAAAAAACAGAAAGTACGTATTTGAAGACTATTATTTCTTTTGCTATATTATTTATTGAATCCATATCTTTCAGTATTACTCAGATGATGCTTTTAAAAGGCTTGAATAGGTTAAGCCCACATAAAATTTCCAAATTTCCTTAATTTAATATTATTTTAGGAATTTGCTTAATTCCTGTTGAACAAAATAAGGGAATGTCACACGTCACGATGAAATGCTTCACAATTCAAAAAATCATATTCCTACTACACAGAGATTAAAAGGATTTACCCTAACCTTGAAAGATATTTATGGCTGAGGTATTAAAATGAGATCTCCTCTGACATCATCCTTTTCCAGGCAAATTTACTATAGAAAAAGCAAACTGAAAGAAATAACTCAAATTCTGTGTTCTGCGTTACCAGCAAGAACATGTAAAATTCTATTTTCTCCACGTATTTTATCATAAATAATACATGTATGTGAAGGTTTCTACATGGATTTATTTGAATGTCACACGTAGATAGAAGATATTATTTTGTTCTTGCAGTAATACCACACAGTCACACTTTATCATTAAAAACATATAGGACGAAAAAGAAAAGACTATACTTGGTTAAGGAAAAGGGATTTTAGTACCTAAATTAAATAGCGCCTTTAAAAAATATATACAGTTGTGCTACTTCTCATTAATTGAACTTAAGGTTGAAGGAAATCTCCTTTGCTCTTTATTAACAAAGATTTTGGAAATTGTAATATTGAGAATTTCATTGACTACTGGACACACTGATTTTCCTGTGATGTCCTAGTTCCCCTAGGATCTTCATACTAAAATACCAAGCTATTGCTTTTCTCCTCAAGATGCCACAGAAAAGAAAGCAAAGTGCTTAATAAATTTAATCTGCTACTGCAACACAGTGGTTATCAATATCTGCCATTCTGTTTGAAAGGGTCTGACAATCAAAAAAATGAGTTACAGAAATGACAGGAAGACTGAAAGGGATCTGAATGGACCTCACTTGTCCCTTTCTGGTACATGCTGCCCTGAAAGAGCTCTGCATATCTTACTCACGCTGTGGAAATGAATGGGACTGCTCTTTAAGTGAAGTGAGCAGCTTTCAATCTAGAAACTATAGAGTTTACTAAAATAAAATATATAATTTTTAAATATATTCTCTAGTAAGGTTTTCCTACTTTTGATTCAAACATCTTCCGTAGAACTCTTCTGGGTACAAATCTCAGTATGCATTAAACATAACAATTCAACACTGGTCAGCTGACAGCCAGAATACCTGGGATGGGGAATAGATTCTGGTTTCTTGGCTCTGGGAGAGAGTATGCTGAGCGTGCCATGACCCAGAGCGGTGGGTTGGTGAAAATCCTCTGTCCTCAGCCACACTGAAGCTTGGGGCCGCCCACTGCCATAAATCAATCAATCAGTCAATCATTTATTAATCAGGTATTGCATTTTCAAAGTTAATATAAAAATGGGCTCTAGACAATGCCTTCTCTGTAAAGACAATTCAGTTTATATTACAGTGAGTGGAGGGGCTACCTTACATTAATCCACCCTTTCTCTGAAAGGGCGACATATACATCTAGAAAAAACCTCCATCATTATATAGTAATACATTTAGTCTCACTGAAAGATCAGTACGTTATCAATTTGAGCACATGTACAGTCCTTCAAGTTAAGCCACCTTTTTTACAAACTTTAATGTTCTGGATTTGGATTTTAGATCTTGATATAGAGTTTAAGTTCTGCACAGACCTTTTCATCAGATAAATTTAACCTAAAAACAGCATCTTTTGAGAGGATGTCTGACTGGTGATAACGTTAGCAGAAGAAAATCCAGAAGATGTGTTCCAAGTCTACATGTTAACGTGATGCAATTAACAGCTTAAAAGAGTGAATAGGTATATTTTACTGAAGAAAGACATTAGATTTTTAAAGCACTTTGACTAGAGCTTTGAAGTCTATTGCTGGCAATTTTCATGGAACATTTAGCATTAAAGGACCTTCTCATAGATTCATCAGTTTATTATTCTGAAAGTCACATGAAAAGAGTGTCCTCTCCTAGATCCAGACCCACTTAACAGCTTGTAAGGCTTCAGGCAATTTTAAATATCTTTTCCAGCCGATGAACAGACAAAGCCATCTTCAGAGCGACTACTCTGACTTCATTAAATGCCTCTCACAATACTCTTCCTACTGTAAATGGCAAGGTACACACTGAAGGACAATCACCTTCATCAACCTCCCTAGTTTGAAGTAATTGGTTGCATTTTTTTCATACAGTAGTTGAATAGGACAAATATTTCTATTATTCCATGCAGAACAGAAACCTATGATAATGAACAGAAAAGAAAAATAATTCCTACAAATTCTCTGTGATCTCTACTTATACCCTGGAAGACAGAATAACTGTAAACGTAATAAGAGAATGTAAAGAGACATTTTGTTGCAGTCAAGTGGTTAGGCAAAGCAAAACAATTAATAGAAAACATTCTTCCTGACAGTTCCTTCAGCTCTTTCATGTTATGAGCATTTAAGCTAACTGTAGCTTGTTTTAACCTAAGAAATTTTCTTTCACGTTAAGCTCATTTAGTTTCCCTTTTTGCACAACCCTTTTGCTCAAATTTCCTCATGTAATTTAACAAGCGTTTGAGAACAGTTGGTTATTTCTTGAATACTGAGATAGATAGATAGTCTACCATCTGCAGCTAATCGAAATCTGCTCTCCTACAGTCATATTCACATCTGGGTTTTCCCAGGTGCCTTTACATCTTCAGCCAGCTATCACACTAGAGTCTGGTGCGGGGTCCCGTGTTCCTCTCTTGGAAATAGATGCCTTTGGAAGAATCACCGCAATAGTTTCTTTGATTCTGCTTGGGTGCCTAAACCATAAATAGGGCAGGATCTCTCTCTGGAGACTGTAAGTTGCACTTAGTCCTCTCACTGATAGTACAGGTTGCCTAGATAGTTCAAGAAGGGTGGACCACAAATCCCAAGCACGAGGACAAGCTAGGCAGCTCCCCTACTCGTTTTACGTAAGTGCTGAGCCACTGGTACACCCTCTGCCTGTGGACTACGTAACCATTAACAACTTTCGAAAATCAGATTTTAAGTGTTAAGGAAGGGACTCCTGAGGACAGAAGCAGATAAAATAAGTGACCTTTTATGGAAATGTAAGTCTTACTTGTACTGCCTTTCTGATTAAAAACAGCACAGTGTTAAACTCTTTTCCAAGAAATATTTATGTCACTAACTTCAGTTGGTTTGCCAGATTTGATATTTCATGCCTTCTATCTCACCCATCTGTGGGCTTTTTTTTTTTTTTTTTTTTTTTTTTGCATTTTTCAGGATAAAACAACTAGATAGGACCTTAAATTTTTGTTGTCTCGAAACAGAATACTCTTTGCGCTCTCAGCCAAATACACGAACACCTTGAGACAAGGCATATTGTTTGATTTGGTCAATAAAGTCATCTGAGTCACCGCGGTTGCTGCAGCAGCTTTTGGCTTTCACTGACCCAGAGAAATGGGCAACGTTGGTCTGACACTGAGTGGCACAATGAAATCTGACTATTTTTTTAAGCAGCATAGCTGAAATTGGCACCCTGAAATCTATCTAACTCTGGCTATTTTGTATGCAACAGTGAGTTCCTAAGGCCTCCTAAGAGGCTGCTTAATTTAGGTTTAACTACACAGGCATATTAATGTTGCCTTGGTTGAAGCTGAAGGGCACGCTCACCCACGATGGGATGTGGCTTGAAATGCTTACCCTACCTACGGCAACTCTGCTCATGGCAGCAGTGGAGGAACAAGATTTTGACTCTTGCAATTCCCTGCACTTCACAGCCAGGAATCTATTAGGGAGTGCCACAAGAAGGAAACTGGTGCCCGTGTACTTCTTGGCTTTCTTCACAGGTTTCGCAAATCATTAAGTGACTTGCCACACCAGTCCCCACCTCTGGATGAACTTTCTGTCAGTGCAGTTTATGTTCTGTCAACTAGGAATTGATTCCTGTAATGCTGAGCAAACTTAGAAGAGTGCATGAGGTTTTCATGTTTTTATAGACATAGTAATATAATTGGGCTAAATCTATTGACTACTACTCTATTAGCAGTAAACAAGTATTGTCTTTTCCCCCATTACTACAAAGGATAATACTTCCATTCTTTCTACTTCTCCTAATTTACTCTACTGTAAACAAATAGCTATAAAATGCACCATAATTCAAATTGTTTGGTTACACTATTTCTCCAACAGTAAGGTAAGTGCTGTTGATTTTCCCTAAATATGATGTGATACTTGTAATTTGCCTGTATTGCAATATAGAACTGTGTCTCTATATGCCACTAATTCTTTGAAAGTAATTGCATAGATACTTCAATACAAAGAATAAAATCGCAAATGATTATGCAATGGGATTTACCTACCCTTCAAAAAAGCTGTGAAAGTGCAAGATACTGTAAAGTGCTGACCATATTATACCGTCAGCTGTATTGCCACTCAATTTTACTAGCATAAATATCTTAATTGGACAAAGATTATATTGGGCAATTTTACTGCATAACTAGCTGACTATTATAATAATGCAAACATTTGCATCTTTCCAATTATGAAAACATTATTTTTCCAAGAGTCCTGAAATACAGGCATCCAGCACAACAATCAGCCTATTATAGGCAAGTTTAATAAATATTGTGACTTTGTTAAGGTTAGTGCATGTCCTTTTTTTTAAAAAAAAGGAAAATTTTAAGTAAACTATCCAAACATTTGGAGTACAAGAAACTGCACTGATATGATGCTTGGCAGCATATATAATGACATATGAATATATAAAAATAGACATAGGTCACTTCGAAAGTAATGCCTCCTATTTATTTCCATAGAAACTACAGCTGATAGAAAGAGCACAATAATTTGAAAGAGCAAATTCTCTGCTGAAAATTGCTATTTTCCAACATAGCCAATACCATTAGCTACGCATTTTCAGCAGTGATGAACAAGAGCATGCATGCCATGCTTGTAAAAATTTGCGCAAGTGGAGGTGACACACTGTTTCACAGCTGCTGTAACGGTGTTGTTGCTAAGAAAATGTGGTCCATCTTTCATTGGCTCAAACAGATGGAAGTCAGAAAGCGCCAAATCTGGACTATATAGTGATAGGACGGTCCAGCCAAGAGTGGCAATGTGCTCCATGTTTTTCACACTGGTATGGAGTCTGGTGTTACTGTGTTGCAAGAGAAAAGCTGCCTTCTTCTCTGGGCTGGCTCTTGAATTTGGAATCTTCAGCTTAGCCAGCATTGTGATGTAACAGTCAGAGATGATAGTTCTGTGTAGGTTCTGGGAAATCCAGAAGAATCACCCCTTTCCTATTGCAAAAGAGAGCGAACATCACTTTACCTGCTGAGAGCTGTGTCTCAAACTTTTTCCTCAGTGGGGAATTCACATGTTGTTACTTCACATACTGCCGTAGTGGTGACACCACATCTTGTCACCATGAAGAATGTGATCTGGGAAACTGTCACCTTCAGCCTTATATTGGCTCAAGAGGTTCTGCCAAACTTGCATCCAGTGTTCTTTCTGTGAGCAATCTGGGAATCCACCTGGTGCAAAATCTGTGATACTCCAACGATGCCACCATCATTTCCAACACATTGAAGCTGATATTTAGCTCTATACAGAATTCCCTGGTCACAATCTGTGGATTTGCACTGATGAGCAGACATATCTCAGCATTTTCTGCCATGTCAGCTGTGGATGGTCGCCTGGAACATGACTTGTCTTTCACATTGCTATTACCACTGCTGAAATGAACCACCCACCCCTCGCTGTGCTCATATCCACTGCTTGGTCTCCACCAACATTCCAGTGAGCATTGATGAATGTCAGTGGGTACAATTTTTTCCGCATGAAGGAATTCAATGACATTGAATTTGCTTCATACATGCTTCCATGTCAGATGCCATCTTGTCAGACTGCCCCTCTGCTGCCATCTGTTACGTGGCAACATAATGGAATGGGATATTGGTGGGAAGGTTCAACCTCTACTGCCATACCACCAACATCTGCCTCTGACATCGAGGGCCAGCATACTTAAATAGGAGGCATTACTTTCTGAGCGGCCTTGGAACAGAGATTGAACTTCATTTCAAGATTTAATGAAGTCTGTAGGAATTAGCCAATACTGTGATTTTTAAACCTCTTCCTGAGAATGTAGACAATCAGACTCTCTGCTAAGAATATCCTGGAAGCTACCTCAAAGTATAGCCTGCCCTATTTTCCATACCACAAGCATGCATTTGTGGCCTCAGAAAATGTTCTTCTAAGCATGCAAAGTGCTTAGTATCCAAGCATGCCTAGTATTTAAGTACATTACTGGGCACATTCACATTGGCAGCCAACAGAATGTCCTTTAGGCAGCAATATATTCAAAAGCCACACAGCATATAGGATTACCTTGTGCATGGAGCAACCTCACGAACCACTTATCCATCACAGCATATATATAAAGCTAGAAGGCTGAAAATGAGCTAGTCATGGTAAGAACCTCGAACAGATTATGGTGTAATAAAGTTTAGCCTCTACAGTGCAACCACCCACATGCTTGGAAGTCAGGCTATGCAGACCTCAAGCCTGCTCCTGCCTTGCCTCAAGAAAAGTCTACTTTAGCTCCTGTTTGCTTCCACCTCATAATGGGACAACTGAGTATCAGACATTATTCAGAATGCCTTTACATACTGCACACCCCTAGGATTCCAAAGGGTGATTGAAACTAATGGAAGTGAACAGTGGGAGAAACTCAATAATTGTCTTCCTTGCTCCTCAGAGAGATGCAAGGCAGAACTGAGGCATGCAGAACAGTATTTCAAGCGGAAGATCAGCTTTAGAGAGTTTGAGATTTAGTGCATAAATTCCACACTCCTTATGCAAAACACAAACAACATGGACTACACCAATGTAAACTTTCCCTCTCTTACATCCCAGCCTTAACCAGGACCTGAACTTTGCTGCCAGATGAAGTCTTAGCCCTCTTTGCTGAGACCACAAATAGCAACTATATCAGTTGTGAAATTCTATATAGTAATCAGACCCTCGAGAACTAAGCCTGCAGAATGATGATTACACAGGCAGCGTAGTTATAGCGTATAACCATGGTGTAATTCAGTTTGGAAATATTGCACAATAAATACTTGGATACATTGTCATTTACTAAGTAGACACTTATTTTTAAAAACTATAGGAAATTTCTTTCACAGGATCAGATTACCAGCACTGCAATTCATTTTTAAGAGGTTAGCAGGCCTGTGGGAATCACATGGTGCTCTCTACAGTATGTCTGAAAACCAAGTATTTGATGTCAATGTCTGCCAGCTGACTGGAAGCAAAGCTATCAAGTTTCAGCTCAACTTCACAAGTAACTGGTCCCTGAGGGCCACATCTTCAGATACTCTTGTTGGCAATCTCATGAGGAAATTTGGAAGCTGAAGGGCTGAAAATCTGGTAACCTCCTCTGGACAGTATGAGGAGGCATAAGAAAGAAAGACACAGTAGGAGAGCTTGTATAGGTTTGTTCTGTGTACAGAGGACTTCACTCTCCAGGGCTGCCAGATCGAGCACTTTCTGTATGAATTCTTTAGAAAGTCAAATTCATAACCCATTCTCACCGCCATGCTGCTTTTTTTTTTTTATTTTTTCTTTCTTTTTTTTTTTATTTTCTCAAATGAGGTATTCCTATATTAAAAGCAGAAATGGGAAAACAAAATCTACAGCTCCAAGTCCGAGAAATTTTAAACTCCAGGTGAATTTTCAGTTCTTATAAAAGTTTTGGCCTATAGTCTCTCAGCACCCAAGTTCTGGTAACCACATGAAAGATGACAAATCTGGAAAAAAACTCAAGCCTTACCTTCTTGTAGAGACTTCTCAGGTCTCTGTACTGCCACATACTATTGAGGACCTGAGATGCTGCTTTCACCACTTTTGGCGAATGCCTGTTACACACATATATTGAAAAGAAAGAGAGAAAAAAAAAAAAGTGAGAAAGAGAGTGCTAGGTGCCAGACTCCATTCATCCAAGTTTTCAAGTGCATTACTATGAACTTAAACCCACAACTGAAGTTGTGTTATCAATGTACAGTAAGATCTTTTGTTGGTATCTCAGAGAGCAATGTTTTTATAAGCAAGCACAATAAAAGTTATTTCTACAGTACTAACTATTCAGAGAGGAGCAAACTATGTATTTCTCACCATATTGAGAATGAGGATTCATGTTGAGAGCACAGCAAAAGGAATGGGAGAGGCAGCAATGGGAACGTTGTTGAGGAACTGACTGGCATTATGTACAGCTAAGAGAATGTTCTGGCTAAAACTTTTGGCATCCAGGACAACAATTTAGAGCCAGAATTTCTTTCGTTATAAATGGCCATACTTCAAGTCATGACAGACGGCATTAAGTGCCCCTCTGCAGCGGCTAGGAGGAACACTCTAGATGAGTGGTGAGCACTGTGCTTCAATCTGCAGGGCAGTCCAGATGCAGAAATACAACTAATTATAAAAAGTCATGGTGAATTTCATCAGGAATCCCAACTAGGATTTGCAACTTACACACAACATACTATTAATGATGGCTGCTATTAATATTACGCTAAAAATCACACAACTTAGCATGAACTTTCTCTTCGAGCAGGTTTTGAAAGAGGCTCTAAACTACTGTTTCATTCAGTTATTTGTATACACCTCTTGGGACATGTAATGTTAAAAAACAAAACAAAACATAAAAAAAACTCCACCTAAAACAACACAAGAAGCCTAAGAGCATTTAGCTCAATGAAATACAGTTGAAAAGAAAGGGACTGTCAGGAAAACCCAGGCCATTCAGGGAGCATACATTATGTACTTAAGATCCCATACTGCACCAGTATTTTGTATAAAGCAGCAGAGTACTAGAAAACCTTGCAAAGGCAAAAGTCTGAAGTGAGGAATGATGGGGTTTTGGGCATTCACTGAGGAGATTAATGTTTTACTCAGAAAAGGCAAAGGACTGCAAAATCAAAGAGAAAACCAGAAAACCAGCAGCACACATTACTAGTTTGAGCAGCAAGTCTTCTTAGGTGTTCTGTGGTGTGCTGTGACCTCTGAGAACAGCCAGTGGGAGGCTGAGAGTAAAGCTGGTATAATGATGTTCACGGCATAACTGAGTCTATTATCTTATGCAGTATTTTCCTAGTGATTTATCTGGTGTGTTTTTTTCTTTTTTCCCCATTTCTCATCAAGAGTACAGTAATAGGTGGGTAACTGTTGAATAAATAGGAATTTGATAAACAATATCGAGAATAGTTACTTTTATTATTCTCCCAGCTGTACTAGCTAGTGAGGCATTGGTAGCATGGAATAACCATGAAGTAACCATAAATGCATCAACCATAATGTGAATACTGAGGAGAAATGGGAGCTAGTTAAAGACCTGAGTGTGGCCAATACGACCTTATGCCAGTCCTCTCTTGCTGTCTCATGCTGGGAGTGCGTGACAATCATGGGCATGTTCCAAAGGCTAGTGAGGCCAGTCTGGGGCACCCTGCATTGACACCTTTGTGTTCTACGCTTGCACCAAGATGCATGGCCAGGCCAGCATCCTGCACTTGCAGAAACAGATGCTTCATCCCAGAAAAGACAAACTCATACTGAGGTTTTTTACTGTATGAGAATGCAAGAACTTCCTATCAGTCCAGCAACTAGCAATTCTGATTTTTCAACAGTGAGTTATCTGCAAGAAAGCAAACCAAAGCAATGGTGAACAATGCTAACATTTCTTAAAGTTGAAAAATGAAACTTAAGATGAGCATTAGTATCACTGTGAGTTGACAGGTTTTCTTGTTCTATAGCTTTGTATCCTGTAACAATAGGAACATCTGACTGCAGCTCAAAGTACTTTGGATGAGGACAAATATCACTATTTTGGAAGGCATTTTGTAATTACTCAACAGTACCTGGGCTAAATACTTAGGGAACTACACTCTTAGATCCTCCTAAGACTGCCTGTGATACTCTGAAAATTCCAGACTCAACAGGTATTAATGGTCTCTGTTGGATAATGAATAGGTAGACAAATGCATTATTTCAAGGAGAGACACACTCAACTTATGAGAGATGGATATGAACCTGTTTGCAATCTGCACACTTGATCTAGCAAAAATAAATAAAAAATCAAATAGATTTAATAATAATAAATAATGCAAACATAAACGAACTAGCGGAGCATGAGAGCTCCTACATTTATTACACTACTTCTTTTTGCCCTTTACAGTCAGTGTGTGAGAATGTTTCAATAATGAATTTGGTATGAAACAAAAGAGTGACAACAGAGGAAAAGAAATATGATTAAATTATATTGGCAATGCTCCGATCATAGGCGAGCATAAGTTCTCAAACCAAATGTGGGGTGCATAAATCTTTCCTTCATGTTGTGGCCTGGCTTTGTGGGGGCTCTACTAGAGCTCCGATGCTGCAGTAGGCTGTGCAATGACAGCTTCCAGCAGGTGCACTGATGGAAGTTTTGTACACTACAGTGAAGGCTTTTTGTTTTCAAACTGCCATAGTCTCATTGCATTATACTTCTGTGGGCTGACAAATACGAGAATCAGGCCCAGTTAGGCAAAAGAAGGATAAAGAGTGAACTCTTCCTGAAAAGCACGCACATAGGAAAATGGACAAGATGAAACCATAGCTGCTCTGAAAATGTCACAGTTGCGTGCAGGATTTTTTTGGTTTTAGAGCCTCACAAGTAGCCTGCAGGTATCCTAATGCTCTCTCAAAAACAAGGTGTTCACAGTATCCATGGATCCATTTTTCTTCTACAGTCCACCTTACCAGTAAGCTGGTGGCTGGGAAAAGGGTGGGTGTGGTGAAGAGGGACAGTGACAATACAACCACAGCAGGAGGAGCAGAAAGAGAACTATAGCAACATCCCTTCCTTTCATGGTATCCCTGTAATAGTGCAGTCTGACAACTCTGGTCCCTAATGTTTACTATGATCTTCCAGAAGTAATTTCAGTTAGCAGGCACTGGAGATAATTACTCTTTCTTACAGTGCACGTGCCTACTGATGGTACCTCAAAAATGGGCTACAGCAGAGGCTTTTGCTATTGTCTTTGTTTCTTGTCACCTTTCACACTGGGCACATGATTTGTGATGAAACCAAAGTATTCAACTCACGATTGCACAGAGGAGGCAAACACATTAAGAATTAGTTAGAACTACTGGAGATATTAAAAAAGGTGCAAGAGGATTTGCAAAACATACTTGTCTCCTTTACTCTTAGATATGCCAACCAGTTTCTCAATGCCGCCTGCGTCTCGTAAGGCCTTGGCATTCTCCATGTTTTTAGTGATGACTTCATGCAGCGTGCAGCAAATGGCAGTAACGGTGTCATCAGACATGGCCTTGCTTGCTGAACTGTTGCTGTTGTTAGCGCCTGGCAGTCGGTGGACCAGATCCCTCATGGCATATTTGCCTTTGTTGGAAGAAAATGAAGGGAGAATTCAGAAGATACAGTCAAAAAGGGTGACGGAGAAGAAGTACAGGGAAAACATGCAAGACTGTATTAGCACCATTTTCATCATTGCATGTAATCTCATTGGCTACTGATACTATTTTGGAGCAAGCCACATTTATACAATTGCATGGTCAAGCATTTCACACATAAGGCCTCTGTTAATATTTCCATATCACATGAGTTGGAGACTTCAGATATGGGCTACATCATGTCCTTATGAGAATGAAACAATGATAATAAAGGCTCAGTATATGTATAAAGACAATACGAATATCATCACTTACAGAGCTCATCTCCCACTGCACAACTCCTAATTCAAGGAATTATAAATAAAATGTGCATCGGTTGTTAAAATCACTACATTAAATGAAAAGCCAAGGAAACCGCTGTTTTTGAAAAGCAGCCTTCTCTGAAGGACCAGTTTCACTGCATAAGATTAATCCTACACAACGTGCAGCAATTGTGTTTACTGGTGTTCCTGTGACTTTACTAATTATTCAGTGCTACACTGCACTGACCACAGTGCAGGGATGACACTGAAGTTTTCCACACATCCTTAGCTGTATGCATGGTACTGACAAGAAAGGAAGCCTTTCTGACATATATTCCTGACATTCTGTAAGGAGCTGTTTCACATGGCCCTAACTTCCAGAACTTAACATATAAAACGAAAGGAGCAACGTATAACGTGGGTGGATATTGCAAGGACAAGGGGGAATGGTTTTAAACTGAGACAGGGGAGGTTTAGGTTAGACATTAGGAGGAAGTTTTTCACACAGAGGGTGGTGACGCACTGGAACAGGTTGCCCAAGGAGGATGTGGATGCCCCATCTCTGGAGGCATTCAAAGCCAGGCTAGATGTGGCTCTGGGCAGCCTGGTCTAGTGGTTGGCGACCCTGCACATAGCAGAGGGGTTGAAACTAGATGATCATTGCGGTCCTTTTCAACCCAGGCCATTCTGTGATTTTTACAATTGCCATGTCATGTTGAACTGAAGACACAAAAAAGAAATATTACTGATTACTGTAACATTACTGTAACATTGTTTTGTCAAAATCACTCCTGAAAGTCATATAGTGTTTGTGAAAATGACACATGAGCAGGTTTGGAGAACTTATATATACTGTGACATAGTATGACCATGTGGCAAGGTTGGCTCTGGCCGTAGAACCTTCCAGCAGAGATACGTGAGGTGCTGCATGCAGTTCTACAGTGTTACTGATAAGGGAAAATAGCAGCTTTATCTTTCATTATGTTGGAAGACAAGAACAGAGAGGACGAAGGCCTGATGAGATGGTAGCTGAGGTCAGTGAAAAAACTCTGAGTCATCTTCAGTGCAGCTGTGCTAGGAATTTGCATACAGCAATCATCATGAGAACACAACATTCAGAATGAAAAGGACACGAAAAGTAGGAAAAAAATAAATGCAATTAGTAGTCAAATCTACATCATGTTTTATGAACAAAATAACCAGGTATGATTATTGCATATAATATGATAATTTAATCAGATTTTTTGGATAATTTTAAAAAGTTCTGATAAATTAGTGTATAAGTACTTATTAAATATCTTAATTAAAGTTGTAAATTCCATTCTGTATGTCCATATTTGAAAGCAAAGGTAAGAGGAAAATCATATCATTTATCATTAAATACTACATTATTTTCATTTTTCACAATTTTGCCTACTGTGGTAGAAATACAGACAGTCATTTGGAACAGAATGCTTACAGCAGAGATGAAAGCTTTGTACTGTAATGCTAAACTTAGAAGCTATAAAGTTGATTCTGCGGTGAGATCTTAGAAACTACTCAATTTATATCACACAAAAGTATTACTGATTATAAGATCAAAATATTACCAACACAATGTGTACAGTAGGATTTGAATCTTACCGATGTGCCATTCAGGTACAAATCCTATCTTCAAACATTTTTATTTCTTTGCACTTAATATTTAATCAGTCATTTGCATTATTAGCTTTTCAGAAATACCACGCTAACATCAGACGTAGTACAGGTGTTAATACCACTTTCTCTTTCAACAATGGTTTGCCCAAGCAAACTCCATTACTTTTATTTTGCCCTATGAACATATGAAACACTGCTCAAGAAACAAAAATACTATTTGCATCTGCACCTGTTTGTTGTACGTAGCATGAACACATTAATAGTTGCTTATCGCTTTCAGTGATTACATCAGTCTGCAGCACATACCAAAACTAGTTTGTGTGTCAAAAAAAAGCCACACCCCCAAACTATCCAAACAAACCCAAACCATGTTTCCCTGTAGCTGTTACTCTGCTGAGTGCAGTGTCCTCCACTGGCCAGGGCTAAGCACAGGTAGATCAGTAGGATCAGTGAGACTTTGCTCTGCACACGCATGCAGAAAAGATCAATCCTCCTTTCTCCTATAGTACCCCACACCTTATGTAAAATGCAGTCTCAGTCCTCTGTCAGAACAGCACAATGCTCCCATTAGCAGCCAATAGTTATATCCTTTAGCATGAGGTATAAGGAAATCTGGATGGCTGCCCCAAGGAACAGCAGCTCTAATATTTTTGCCGTGCGCACATGAAACTTGGCCTGAGAAGATCAAATCAATATTAGGTACTTCATACCAGCAGACCAGGCTTTCTCTCATTGATGCGTAACTGTGGGACAGTACCACATCCCTTATTCTTGGCAGCTGCAGTGTTTTCACCTACAACAGGGCTGCTCACATGTCCAGGTAAAGTGGCCTACTGCATAAGCAGGAATCCCTGCTCCAACTGTCATTCCATACAATCACCAGAAAATGGGAACCAAACAGCTACAAGATGAGGGAGGTGGCTGGCTGTAAGGTAGATCTAAGATACTGCTTACATAATATTAAAATCTATTGAGAAGTGTAACTGTCAACATATTTTGTGAGATTTTAGTGTTTTGAACACTTTGTTATTTCTTTGAAAATGTGTGTGATGAAAAAGAATGTCTTAGCAATAAAAAAGTGCAATTAACTTAATTCAAAACATCTGAACCTAGATTGAAAAAGCAGTAACTTTGCTTTAATTCAGAGTTACATCATAGAATGGTTTGGGTTGGAAGGGATCTTTAAGATCATCTAGTTCCAACCCCCCTGCTACAGGCAGGGACACCTCCCTCTAGACCAGGTTGCTCAAAGCCCCATCCAGCCTGGCCTTGAGTGCTTCCAGGGAGGGGGCATCCACTGCCTCACTGGTCAAACTGTTCCATTGTCTCACCACCCTCACAGTAAAGAATTTCTTCCTAATATCTAGTCCAAATGGTTAAGTCCCTATGCAAGATAAAAGTTAAGGTCTTTACTACATATTGTAGAAAACACTGCACAGCAACTTGTCGCATTACCAGTGTGCTTTCTAAAACTATAGATCTAGTTAATTAATAATTACTGTACTACGTCCACAAGTTTTTAGTTATCATTTACCTTCTCCTATTTCAGTTATGTTTCTGCTGCTTCACAAGAGGCCTGTGGCAGAAAAGAGTCATGGCTTCTAGCATTACCTATACAAGAAACCCCCTGCTAGTTTAGAGTGGAGGCTGAAACACAGCCAACAAAAGCAAAGCTGCAGCTCCATCAGCCAAGCACAGCTGAAAACAACCAAAAGCCTTGAGTTTTGCATTACTGCATATTACATCTCCAGGCTGATTTTCGTTTTTTGACGCTAAGAATATCTTCTGAAACCTGACTTAAATGTGTAATGGACAGTAGCCTTGTAATGTCAGCAAAGTTCTGTATAGCTCTACCAGTAGGAGGGCTGGGGTTTTCAACTTGTAGCTCAAGAAGCCTCCCTGAGCTGAGAACTCGTGAGGGTCCTAGGAAGAGAGGAGGATATGTATGAGAATGGAAGTAAAAATAAATGACATGGTTAATTTTTGTCAGGGTTCATACAGAACTGCTTTGATCTACAAATGAATTGATTTTTTATTTGAGCAACATTACACATCCCAAGACTCAAAACTGATTTGATACTGTTGAAGAGGATTTACATAATATGATTAAACACAACCACCAGCTTGACAAGGGGAAAAAAAACACCACATACTTGTTCAACTTGACTTGTAAAGGAAGGAAAATGCTAAATACTCATAATTCGGGGGCACTGTCACAAGAAAGAAATTGTCTCATTTGTGTTTGGAACAGTATTTATATGACCCTACAAACTTAAGTTATTTTCCTATGAAAAAACTTCCATCACTGTTCTATATGGAGAGCAGGATTCCTCTAGCTGCATGCACTGAGATATAAGATGATAATGTTTACTTACTAAACACATCAGCAATACAAATTTAACATCTTTTCTTTGCATGATAAGGTCTCATTAGCGCCTTTGTACATACTTCCATTCCTTAATTTGGGAAATTTTCTACTCTTCATAGGGTCAAACAGAGAGCTGTCCTAGAAAAAATTTTGTTTCCACAGCAAATCAGTAGAGCTAACTATTCTTCTGGTAGATTTAACAAGACCAAGATTATTGCAGAAAAGGTTCCACTTCTGGAAGCATTCCCCTAATGCTGCCCTGAGATAAATTCACTGCTGATGTAACCCCAAGGACTTAATTTCCATTTTCACTCATCTCTGAAAAATGACTTTGACACATTGGCACAGTTTTGATACAGTTGTGGCACGGTTCCTGGTTTGAGAGAACAAGAGTAGGAAAATTAATATATTGGAAACATGAGAAACCTCAAACAGATATTAATTCAAACTAAGATCCTTGTCCTAGAGGTAGAGCCTGCTCTAATGTAAGTAATACATCATGATTTTTTCTCCTTCAGAGTTACTCACGAATTCACATCTTGTAGCTAGATAATAAAAGTTAGCAAAATAAAAAACCATACTAGAATGCTACAGATACCCAATCCCAGAACCACTGGTACTGGTATGTTACAATACATATAAATTTTGTGCTCTTGGTTATTAATGCGTGCTCTATTTAAATTTCCAGATATACATGCTTTGTGCATTTTTATCATCTATATCTGTTTTTAAGACCATTCAGCCTCAGTTTTTCACAGCTTTTATGGAAAGACTACTGGGAGACCTATTATTATTACTTTCAACTAATATTTAATGTATGTGCCCAAACTGTCTATTTAATTCATATGAAACAAATTTTGATAACGAGTCCATGTATTTCACTGACAGTCTAATAAATTGGAATGTATCCATGACATGACAGCAGGGGCAGAAACACCTCCACAGTATTTGAGAAATAGCTGATTTGAGTACAGCGTTTCTCTTGTCGGAGGCTGTTGTTTTAAGGTGTAATTGATAGTGACATCCAGCACTGGTGTAGTGCCTAAAAGCCCCCTGCATTCAAGTCACAGAATGGAATCACAGAATGGCCTGGGTTGAAAAGGACCACAGTGATCATCTAGTTTCAACCCCCCAGCTACGTGCAGGGTCGCCAACCACTAGAACAGGCTGCCCAGAGCCACATCCAGCCTGGCCTTGAATGCCTCCAGGGATGGGGCATCCACAAATCCTTGGGCAACCTGTTCCAGTGCATCACTCTGTCCTGAACACTGAAAATCAGGAATAGAGTGAGGTGCAAGAGGGAGGTACAGCAAACCAAGCAGGCATAGAGAGTCCACAGAGAATGGTTACACTCAGTGCAATATGTAGCAAACTCTGGACTCAGACTGCCTAGAGAGAGAAAAGGATTCCACAGGCATTAGAGCATTAATGAATAACGTGATTTAAGAAGGCAAAGGTTTGTCAGTTTTCATAGGCAGATCTTCTCCTGCTTGTGAAACATCTAGGGAAAAAACAACCAAAACTTCTAAAGGCAAACTAGGTTAAGAGGTAAGAAATGCTGGCAGAGTTGGCCCTACGGCCAAAAGCATATAGTTTTTTTGTGGCTCAGAAGTGGAAGCAAATCCTGGAAGATGAAGGGCAATGGCAGAGCTGTCAGGCCAACAGCAAAGGTAGCAGACTGAAGGAGATAAAATTACATTTTTGAAAGCAAGAAAGACTGCAGTGCTGAAGCTGGGAGAGATTTGTATGCATAAGTATATGGCTGCTCCTCAGACTAGGGAGGCATTAGGAAAGGTGTGGGTAGTTCAAGAACAAGGAATAGTTCACCTGACGAGGCAATAAAGGATTATAAAGGAGGACCCCTGTTTCAGAAGATAGAGAACAGCGCAAAAAAATAAACGTCATTAGCCACCCCAAAATGAATGAATAATGTGACTGATTACAGCAGCATGGCTTTCTGCAGCAACCATTAACCTATAACTTTGCTATCTACCCCTCTCCATAATATCCAGTCTCTAGCATCACTAACTGCACTATACACTGCACAGGAAAGAACTATCCAGCACAACAGTTTGCATACAGCAGCTCTCTTTCCCCTTGTCTGGTGACTTCTGGTTTAACACAACTAAGCTTTTGACAGAGAAGATTTATGCAACTCAAAGGCAGTATCTACTGACCAAACTACGTGGCCTGACCCATACTAGGTGATGGCCTGTGATGTTGCTCACCACAATACAACAATTTTTTTGTTCCTACAACCACCGGGCACGAAGTTTTAGATGAATAGAAAAAGTCCTGAGCTGTGGGACTAAAAAGCACTAATGCAAAAAGCACGGGCACCATCACTTCTAGCAAGTGTCAGAGAACTGAGGATTTTGGATTTAGTCATAAAAGCTAAAGCTATTTCTCGGCAAGTTGAAGGCAAATCACACATCCACATACAAGGGGCTAATGTGACTTCAGATGCCCCTAGATACCTGAGATGTCTGCAGAGAGTAGTGCTACTGAAAGATCAGTACCTTCTGGAAGGTTGGCTGGAGACCAGGTAGGATACCCTATCCTGTGGACTTTAATGTTTAACACTTACCTTTAGGTGCCTGAATCTTGCTCCTACTGTCCTTCCATCTTACGTCAGGGATGTGCAAAAACATTTGTAATCTCTGGCACTTCAGAGAAAATGCATATTAAGGCATTTGACCACTTAATGCAAACTGACTATAGTACTGCAATTATTCCCTATTAAAAATATTATCTCTGTTCCATTGTTTCTAAGGGAATGAGTGATAATCAGTCACTTAGACCAGTCTGAGTGAGCAGTGGGCTACAGCCACTGCTTTAGCTGCTTCACAAATTCAGTCTGGCCTGCTAATTAACTTGGGATAATGGGTGTTTTGAGCCAGAGAACAATGCTGAATTTTACCTCCTTGAACGTTTATCTGAATTTACTTGAAAACTGTGAAAATATTTTGGAGAAGATAGGAAACAAAAATGCTACACACACGCTCCAGGTGCACTTTGCTCACAACTGCTGAGATTGAGATAGAACAAAACATCAGGTGGAGTCCTCAGATCCTCTCTTCTCCTCAGAAGCACAATACTAGCTTTTCACTTTTCCACCACTTTTGATGACAGGCAGCAAGATTTCAAGATATAAGATTGGTATTCAGTATGGCCCACAACAAAGAGGAACAATACTCTCCCTGATGCATTGTATGCGACGTACTATTCATTGGTTTTCTTTTTTTAGTACCTTTTCATCAAGAATACATTCAGCCATAGGTAGTACAGCATATAAAGCCCTACAGGGAGTAGAACATTAATCTTTGATAGTTTCAGGCAAGAAACCTTCAAACTGTCATAGAGCGATGAAAGTATGTGAACCACCAATATCTGTGTTGGCAACATCAACTGAGATTTGCTTGTAAAAGAATATCTAAAAGAGTAACCAGTATAGAAGCTTTTATCTTTTTAAAGAGATTAGAAATGCAGGTTGTAACTTTTTCAGGAGAAAGGGATGGCATGAGAACTAGGAATGACAAAGGACACAGCCTTAACAAGGATGGAAGAGCAATATGTATAGAAGCCAGTAGCAATGGAAAAAGACAAAAGAGAAGCGTTATCGTAATTTCATCCTGAACATGCCATGGGAAATCACAATGGGGTGAAATGCAATCACAGCTTTTCAACAAATTGCTTTCTCAGATCCATGATCTGTGATAGATTTGCTTTCACGTAGCAGCATTTTATCTGACTACCTTTCTCCTTCAGCTTCTCGAAACCTAACTTCTTGATTTAATGTATTTCCTGCTTTCCTCTAGCTTACCATTCTTCTTGCTTTCAGCTCACCTTCTCAGGGCCGCCTCTTCTCTTCCCTATTATCACTGGTGTTTTTCTTACTTGAACTGTACCCCCTCAGCACTTTGGTTCTTAACCGCTAAGCTTTCCCGTTCCTTTGCTGTCTCTTGTACGTTTAATACTTAAGTGTATATCTGCATCCTCCATCCACCAGGCTTTTCCATTCTCTCCTTGGATTGGCTTAAACTACCTTCAGGTCGATGCTCAGTTAGATCCTGTTTTTTTTTTTCATGCTCTTTCATGCCCAAGATCCTCTCCAGACTCCCGCTCTTTGATGTTCTGAACTAAAGAAAATTTTAGGTAGCTTTAGAAGCATAGATTTTAGACTTGAAAATAACGGTGTGTCTAAAGGCTACTGCTCTTGTACTACTGTGTTGTCCCTCTTGTACATCACAAATCCATGTTTGACAGCTATCTTTCAATCTATTGTTGCTCCTAACACTGATTTTACTCTTCTGTCATGAAAGACCTTCATATTCTCCATTTCTCCTACACAGTAAGACTACAGATTTGCAGGTCTTTCATTGGAATTTGTATTGAGATCTGGAGATTAAAGAATTTCCAGTGCTCTTTAGCAAGCCAGAAACCACCTGCTAATTCATACATTATACCTGATCCAGTATACTATTTAAAGGCTAGATCTGTGTCTACACTGTGCATGCAGAGGCACTTCAGCTGGTTCCATCAGAGCTAATACTAAAACTAGAGAACAGCCATTACATTTCTACCTGTTTTATCCAAGTTAACAGCAACCAAATACCATCTTTCTGGTGGGATGCAGGCTGTCGCAGAAAAGCAGATTTCTGGACAAGCTACATTGCCTTTGTGGGAGTAGGCATTGGAGCAGAACAGACAGAACTGTAACAAAAATGGACTTATGAGTCCCTTGTCCAAAGAGATTTTCTATTCCTAAACTGCATCTCTCACTCAGCATAATGAATGGTTTCTATTTTGAATATTAATCCATATAACAGCGAAGCAGTCTCTCTCCACTCTCTTGTGCTAGAGAGGTCACTCAGCAAACAAACCAACATAGGCAGCTCAGGGTACATTCTCCGACTTGCACCCTGCTTTCAGAAGGCAAATTTGGGAAGATTTGCAGGGTAATTTTTTTACTGTCTCATGTATACAGGGACTATAAAAAATGAGTCAGTTCCATTCAGTTTAGCTTGACCTATGTAATTACATGCTGACCTGGTACATCAAACAACTACTGGGTCTACAGGAAGAGAAAAAATTTCACCGAGAAGCTTCTGTTTGTCACCTTCAGTAGCAGAGGAAGCAGCATTTTTTAAGGTAAACTGTTACAAACCTATAGATACTGTTGTTTTTTTGTTGTTGTTGTTTGTACAAAAAAAAGGATTTGCATGTAGCTTTGGCCATCTTCCTTACAGTCTTAGCTTTACAAGTTGTCTGGGAACAGAAGTGACAGAACCAGACTTCATTGTTCCCAAGAACAATCCAAGGAATTTCATCTCGTATGTTTAGATTTTATATCCAGAATAAATGGAGTTCATACAGACAAGCACTGAAGTAATCTTCTAAAATTCCTTTTGTTCACACTTCTCCTCACACATGCAAACTGGAAAAGGCAAAGAACAGAGTTGTATGCCAACCTTTTGACCTAAGTCACACGAACATAAATAATTAATCAGCTCTTTAACACACCAACAGATTTCTTTCTTCTGTTTAGACTGCACTGTCATCTTTTCAACTTTCCACTGCACAACTTCAAAAAGATCTGTAAACGGAAGTGATTCCTCAGTTAATTCCTGCAGGCTAAGTTTTCTGATTACCTGAGCTGGTTTTAGCCCCTTGCTATCCTCTTCCCTGCTCCCTGCTGAGAATACAGCTTTTGGAAGGTTGAACTTAGAAAAAATATAGTCGTTTAATTAATGTTATGTTTAATCAGTCTTTCTAAAGTGCTTTGAAGAGGAAAAGTGGCATGTGAGTGTTAAGTGGAATTTCAGTTTTATCTGTATTATTTTGTGAGATAGGATAATATTTTGTTAATAGTCTGTTTCAAGGGACTAAGTTAGGTCATAATGAAGAAATAAGAATGTAATCTATTTTTGGAAAAATAAGTTTAGACTTCAAGATCTATGTCCTGATACAACTCCCAACTGACATTAATGAGCCTGTCTACCAATGTCAGAAGTTATTAAAATGGATTTATAAAGAAGTAGCTTTTCTACTTCAGTATTGAAAATAGGAAAAGATTCTAACAGGAAACTGTAACCAAGATGAATTCTACCTAAAGACATTATTCTGCTTCAAATGGCTCCATAGTAGCAACTTATTCATTTGCTATTATTTTTTCCTCTTCTCGACTTGTTCTAGAATACTACCTGGAACTCATGAATTCATTTGTCTCATCATATCATCTAAAAGACAGATTACTTTCCTATGCCTTTATATGCAGTTACGACGATATCACAATGACATGTACTAAAATTCTGCTGTTAAGAGATGTATATTTAATATATTAAAAGAAATAAAAGCAAAATGAAACCTCATGATACACTGTTATTAAAAATTAAATAAAATGCATAGATTAATGTGTGTTAGCTCAGTAAATAATATTTTGTAAAGTGATAGTGTATTTTGAAAACAATTATTCTAACAAATACCAAAACCACTCCAGGTCATACTGCAATGTCCATGTATGCCTTAATTACTGTAATGTTCAAACATTTCTTAAGTAATCACAGTGAAAATTCTATGTGAGCAGTTAGGATAATTAATCTATGTACGGTGGCGAAATAACAATGCCAAGAACACACATCAATACCCATTTAAGCCTGGTTAGCATCGTTAAGTTATTGCTCTTCCAATCTGAGTTACTGCCACTCTCCTTCCTTATTTGAGAGCCCTGAGAAAGCGTTCTCAGGGCTCGGCCCTCACTGAATTCTCTTCTCTTACCTCCACGAGGATACAACTGTCGACAGGGCAAGAGTCAGAGAGGCCATAGCTTAGATATGAGCATTCTTGGAGATTAAGTTGTATGGTGATCTGCTGAAGGCAAAGCCTACAATTACAATTAGATGCTTTAAATTATTTTATCCCCAGTTGTGGCTAATCTCTGCTACTTCAAAGAAAGGGAGGCAACTGGGCAAGTCTGCCAGAGGTAGTTGTCTCCTCTCTCCAGAGCTGGAGAAAAGAAGAACGTGCCAGAGACCAGCTGGCTTCCTGGCTCCACATGCCTTATCCTAAAATGCTCAGGATCTGAAAGACCAGAGGGCAATCAGGGTGGAAGTTTTACCTGTACTCAGCAGTCTCACCATTTCAATGACACATGGCTGAATGTAAACTACACTCCACATTGCAGGAGAAGGATGGGAGTTCATCCTTGAGGAGACAGAAAAGTCTAGACGATAACAACAAATAGAAAAACGCAGCAGAAAAATAAATGTCAAACAGAACAGGTGAGAGGTGAGATACAGTGCAGATCTCCTAACCACAGGAGATTCAGGGGGCAACATTCCCAAAGGTAAACTATTTCTTGATGGACTGCTCCACTGCATATGATGAATTAAAACTGCATAATATAATATTCCCTCTGTGAGAGCAACACTCCAGCAGTGTCACCTTCAAAAATTTTGCACACAAATATATGACTTTGCATATACTCATGCTAATCATATGCATTTTCTTCTAATTAAAATTAGCACTCTGATTATTTGCTAGAATAATTCTGACTTATGAAATACAAATAATGTTTAAAACATTTCACTTTAAGAGCATCCTGAGTAGCACACAATCTAAGAGATCCTGGAACCTTTCTCCTAAGAAGTGTTAGTCATGAGGCAATTTATTTTTATATCAAAAGTAAGCGACTCCGAATGCCACCATTACACAATCTTTTAGTACGCAGAGTTGAATTATTGCCTTATACTACAAAATGTGCAACTTGGACCAGGAGCTTCTTTTCTCTTAGGACTGCTGAAGATTTCTCAAGATTTTGAGAAGAAAAGGAAATTCATACACTGTATCTCAAACAAAATTCAAGAACAGTCATAAACTAACTGGATCATTCACTGCTTAATTAAACAACTAAGTTCCTCAAGTTGAAAAAAAGCAGCCCATCCCTGCTCCTGTTCCCCAAAGGGCTAAGTCTATAAAACAGAGGCACAGCCATGCATGAACTAGGTGCTTAGGTGAGCCATACTTGATGGCAGACATGGATACTTCTGGTAGAAAAACAAAACAAAACTTCATGCAAACCATTTCTGTACAAACCACAGAATCAGAGAACATTTAAAGGTTGGCAGGCTCTGTGAAGGCTGTCTAGTCTAAGTTCTCTACCCAGGTTGAGACTCCTTAGCACAGTTAAGTTGGTATTTTCTCATATTTAGATGGAATTTCCTGTATTTCAAGCTGTAGTAATGACCACTTGTCCTGTCACTGGGCATCACAAAAAAGAGTCCATCTTTGCCCACATTACACTCTCCCATCAGATGTTCACTTATCACAGAATCATCAAATGGCCTGGGTTGAAAAGGACCACAGTGATCATCTAGTTTCAACCCCCCCTGCTACATGCAGGGTCGCCAACCCTAGACCAGGCTGCCCAGAGCCACATCCAGCCTGGCCTTGAATGCCTCCAGGGATGGGGCATCCACAACCTAATCAGATCTCTCTCAACCTCTTCTTCTCCAGTCCCAGCTCTCAGCCTTTCCTCTCTCCTCAGAGGAGAGAGGTTCCAGGCCCTTAATCAACTTTGTGGCCCTTAGCTGGACCTTCTCCAATATGTCCATGTCTCTCTTGCACTGGGGAGCCCAGACCTGGACCCCGCACTCCAGGTGTGGCATCAGCAGCACTGAGGAGAGGGGAAGGATCAATTCCTTCAGTCTTCTGGTAACACTGCTCCTAATGCAGCCCAGGAGGCTGCTGATCTTTTTTATTGCTGGCGATCATGGCTGGCTCATGGATTTCTTTAGACTTTTCTTAGCAAATGAAGGAATGGCAATGTAGTCACAAAACTGAGTATAAGTATAATCATACTTATTAGGCCCTCATTGTAAATCTGGCCACTAACCTCAAGGCTGACTCCTAACTCCTAACCCTACCTGTACTCCAATCCCAAATTCTATTCCCTGATCTCAATAACACAAAGCTTAAATCCAGACCTGTGACAAAAATACAATAATGAGTAATTTGGTAACAGGAGAAAAATTGCCAAAAGACGTATTTGTAATTGTCAAAAAATAAGTCACTTTTTTTTTTTGGCATGATCTTGCTCTCATAAAGCTGAACAAAAGCAGTGAGGTAAGGCTTCATCTATCAATGTCTCAAGAAAACATCAGTCTTCAGTGAGAAAACTGAAGAATTTTTTCCCTACTAGCCATGGTGTTTCTGTGGTACAAGCTGGTTTCAGTTTATCTGACTTACCAGAAACACCCAATAAAAAATCTTGGCTATGAATTATATTAGCCGAAGGACAGTGACAAATCTGATGCAATGCTCTAGCAAATGCCACTGGTCTTCCCTTTGTACTGTATTTAAATGGCATTATTTAAGTGTATCATTAAAATCAGTGGCTCACAAATATCACAGCCTTACTGTACTAAAAAGTTCTACTCAGAAAAATGAAAGCTTTGTGAAAAAAGAGAGAGAAAGTTATAATTGACATAATATACATTCATACCCATGGCAAAAATACTATCAGCATTTTAGTGAAAGAGAGTAAAAGCAATAACATGCAGCTATACGTTTCTTTAAATATGAGCTCCTTATCAAATATAATCAGCAATAAAAAAATATTTGCAGAAACGCTGTATGAAATTCATAGCAGTAAAACTGTGCTAAAAGATTACCTTTTATAATCATTAATATAAAACACATTCTTACCGATTACATTGGATATTTTTTTGCTTCCAGATTTACTGATGCACATATTCTTATCTTTGAAAAGGTTTGAAATACATCCTCAGTACATATTTATTTCAAATATTAAAAGTAAACATGCCTGAGATTATCTTGGAACCTGGCCCACTTCTGAGCTATGAAATCTGCTTCTGAAAACAAACTGAAGTAGATAAATCTGTCATTTATGTTCAAGTTTTCTTTGTCCTGGAATTATCTTTTCTTTCAGAGATGGAGTCAAATAATGCTCTTCTTGTAATTCATGAAAGTATTTGGTTTAGATACTCAAACACATGAACAAATGTTTATATTACTATTCATGATTATGTCTAGAAACAAAATAATTGAGGTTGGAAAGGACACTTGGAGAATGTATAGTCCTGCTCAAACTCTCAAGTGGCGCCAAGGGAGAATCAGGTTGGATGTTAGGATAAATTTCTCCTCTGAAAGAGTGGTGAGGCACTGGAACGGGGTGCCCAGGGAGGTGGCAGAGTCACTATCTCTGGAGGTGTTCAAGAAGCATTTAAATGTTGTACTAAGGGACATGGTTTAGTGGGAAATATTGGTGGAAGGCGGGCAGTTGGACTGGATGATCTTGGAGATCTTTTCCGACCTTGGTGATTCTATGAGGTTCCATATAATAATGTTTCAATAGATTGTTCTTCCTTTTAATATATATATATATATTGGTAAACCACTGATTTTTGCACCTTTAAAAATGTAAATGCAGCAGTAAAATACAGTATATTTGTGCACCTTGTAGGTAAGAGATAATATCCTGTAGCAGAAGGCTTCACAGAGGACAGCTTGTGGATTCACTTGTGTTAACATCAGCTTACATAAGCAATTTCACATGACATTCTCATAAGACAGCTAAAAGCAGTAATTGATGCAAAAAGGATGAAAAATGTTTGGATTCTACTACTCAGAATAGTTAACAGTTGTTGAAAAAGAATCATATATCAAATTCTGTCAAAAACGCATGAAATAAGCTCTGTAGACAATCTCTAACCCAGGCCTGTATCTATCCAGCACCACAGTCGATAGTACGGATGGTGAAAGAGACAAGGACAGGGGCTGGAAAAATGTTTAAGGACAAGTTTAGAATTCATGTATCTTAATTCAGAAAGACTGAATTCATTAAAAGTCAATATAGAACATTATACACAGGTAGAAGATAATTATCTACAGTAATACAGAACAAAGAATGACCTGTTGTCTAATAAATCTGCAGGAAGGGATTAAGAAGCCTAAGAAGATCACAAGATAGACAGGCAAGAGTTTCAAGATGGGTTGCTGTGAAAAAAAAGACAGCTATACAAGAGTGTACTAACAGCAACTGTTGTCAGCACACACAGATAACATTCTCATATGCAAAGCCTATGGAAGAGCACCACAGCCAGTCTGAATGTGAATTTCTGGAAAGATATGGACAAAGATGATTAAGTACAAAGGAGAGCAAGGAGAATGGCTAGGAAGAGACTAAATTAACTGCTAGTATCTTGCTTCAATAGTATATTCAGCTACTCTAACTATACCTCTTCAAACTGTTAACAAGGTATTTTAAGTTGCATCGTTTTTACTTACTCTGCATGAATGACACAATGACAGAACATCGAAAAGAAGGCTTCCATTGGAGGCTGCAGATCATCGAGAAAAGACAGAAAAAACAGTCTCCAAATTCATGGCCCCATGGTGTGCTCAGGCCTACTTTCAAAATCTGAACAAAAAATCATGCATTATATTAAAAAAAAAAAGATTTTAAATAAATGGTTCCGCTGTACTTTTTCATCGTTTCTGAATTTACACTTGCAAGCTTCCCTTTCTGGCCTTTAAATATACTTCCTAGATGAAGTAGCCTCTTATTTCCAGTAGAGGGAGTCCTGAGAAGAATCCAAAGTAAGCAGACGTTCTAATGTAGCACATGACCAGAAAGAGAAGCAGTGAAAGACACGAAATTACACACTGCTGCAGGATTAAGAGAGAAAGAATTTGGGTTAGAGCAGAAATAAGGAGCAAAACATGGGGACTGACGTGAAGACATTAGCTGGTGAGGGCAGGCAGGGAGTGTTCAAGGAGAAAATTGAGCAGTTATATGGAAGCCAAGTGAATGAGTGCAATACATTAGTCAGAATATTATACAATGTGATCTTGGAAAAGGAATAAACCACTTAACTTACAGGTACCTGGAAGACAGGAAAACAAGAAGTCCAACAGGAAAGAAGGATGAGAGACATGGCAGATTCAGCAATCTGAGTCAGCCAGTCAGCCAGTCCAAGTCTCTGAATCTCAGTTATCCCTCCATTTTCAAACCCAGCAGTTCTTTTGATCCCTCTTTCTTTCCATGCCCTCTGTGTTACCATAGAATATCCCGAGTTGGAAGGGACCCATAAAGATCATTGAGGCCAACCCGGGGCTTCACACAGAACCATCCAAAAATCAGACCCCATGTCTGAGAATGTTGCCCAAACGCTTCTTGAACTTTGGCAAGCTTAGTGCTGTGACCACTACCCTGGGAAGCCTGTTCCAGTGCCCAACCACCCTTTGGTGGAGAACATTTTCCTGATATCCAACCTGTGTTGTCTGCTCCTTCAGGATTAGGAGAAGCGTAAGAACATACATCTTACCTCCTTCCACTACTCTTCATTATCCAGGGAATATTCTTTTCTTTTTGCTCGTGGCCTTCAGATGACTGGGCCATCCTGGCTTCTAGGTCATTTACTGCCCCTGCCAGATGTAGCGAGTGGCTGCTGTGACTCACCTATCCTGCAAGAGTTATGCATGCTTGGAAAGGCCAATAGTTAAAGCACTGCCCTTTGCAGCATGATTGGTGTGTGAATAGCTCCCCTTAGATGCTTTCCCCTGGGCTCTCTCTACAATCTAATCTAGGCCATGTACCAAACTGGTACTAAGGAACACTCCACCTTGCTCGTGTTGTCACAGTTTACAGATTAGTACAGCTCTGTCTGCAAGTACTCTGTCAATTTGTAATAATGACTTGCATTTTAGGATGCCTTTTAGCTGATGCTCTCTAAGTACTTTCTGTACATTAACTGTCTCTGACAATGACAAAGATGTGTGATAATTCATTTGCACTTAGGGAAACAAAGGTAACTGGCCAAAGACTATCTCAAGAAGCAAAGACTTAATGGTTCTGCTGCTCAGAAATGGCTGAACAAACACAGAACAAATTAATTCCTCCAATTAACAGATGTGACTTTCTAGTGTTTACCTTCAAAACCATTTAATTATCTTTGTTTACTTCAGTGGCAACTCTTGAACAAATCTCTAGCCACAGGGCTTCTAATTCCAGTCTTATTAATATTGTCAGGGTAATAGCTATTGATGTTTTATGTTTTAAAGTACATTTTAGAATAAATAAGAGTGAATAAAGAGACAACATTTGATTACTGTAAAAATGTGGAAAGGGTTACAACTAAGCTAATCTCTGACACTTGATCAATTTTTGCCTTGTTTGAAGCTTTAACTAAAGGTGTAGTTCTTTTTTTTCCCCTCTTTTTCATAACTTTGCCTCAGCTTTGAAGTTTCTGTAAGCTCAGGGCAGCTTATCAGAAAAGTCCCTGAGAATGAAAGATGCTTAAATAGGGCTCCAACTGAATGAGATGAATTTCGGTTTTCCTACAAAGAGGCTGAGCTTCTCAGTATAAGGCACATACTTATTCAATCCCAAAGCAGAAGAATAGATTTAACTGCAATGGATAATGCACAAAAATCCATCCTTAGAACCCTTGTATCAAAGGCTCTGCTGACGATGTACTCTCTATCTCAGATTGTTAGTGGCTCACAAGAGAGGAGACATGCCCTTTTCTTTGGGGCTTGATTTAGACATCGCAGTACAGTGCTGTACAACAGAGGATAACACCTTTAACTCCTGAAGATTTAATACCTACATATGGAAAATACACATGCAAGTCTTGCCAACCTATCTGATATCTTTGTATTCCAAAGCAGTCTCTTTTTGTCTGGCTGAGGAATGCTGCTTATCTGTTTTTGTAAAAACATGAAGGAATTACCAAAACATTATTTTCCCAGTAACATAATGGTTTACACTGGTGCAGTAATACTGTGGTAGAATTCATAGCGTTTGGATTCTAACAAAATAAAGCAACCTGCAGGGTGTGGGCAGACATCCAGCATGCAAGTGTGAAAAAGTATCAGATTATGACCCCATTTTGAGCCTCCCAAGCAGCACTGGGCCAAGTCAAGAGATTTCCACCTCTCCTGTCAGCTGCTCATGTGAATTTTTTGACTTTGTTCTGTTTCAGAAGAGTTTGTCTATAAAAGAAAAGTAATTTTTTGCTCACTCAGCTCATTCTGATCAATGAGTCAGGTAGTGCTGATTCACATAAGTAACTTGAGTATAGACATGATATGTTAATAAGAGGCAGGAGGGAGGCTAGGAGCAGGGTATTTCCTGCCATGGGCTGCCTCAGGGAGAGTAACCATGTCTCAAATAAGAGAACTGTAATTTCCTAAACACGCTAACTCAAATCAACTGAGAACCTGTAATTTTAGAATGATAACAGAAATTCCATTATTAAAAATGAATTCTTCCATATAACAGTTTAGTATGAATTTATTTCTATTAAATAGAAGATATGTGCTTTCCTCATTAAGAGTGAGGAAAGCACATTTTCAAAGGAATAAAATGATTTACGTGGCCTCCAACTCCATTTTTTCAAAATTGACCAGGATTCCCTTTAAAATAGACTGTTTAGAGCCTATGTCATGACCGAAAATAGATACTGAGTTCTTAATTCACCACCAAGCACTTAAAAAATCCACACACGTTATTAACACAGTGATAACAAGCTGTACTTTCACTTTCCCTGCTCTCTCACTTAACTCACTGATTTACAGTAGACCTTAACATTGTTATGATAAATAGCACCATTCAGGCCTACTCGCTCCTCGTTAATAATGCTGCTTTGTTACCGTGTGTTGAATCCTGTTTCTCATGAATGATGGAAAAATTCCTTTTAGTTTCTATGAGAAGATTAAGCTGACAGTTACAAGACTTTACTGTTGTTGCAATTATGTGCCATAATATGTTTTTTAAATGAACAGAATATCTTTCTATATGCATGTGTACCCCCCAACACATTGGCCCTTCCTCTCTGATGTAGGTAAATCTAGATATAAACACATACAAACACATATATAAATGAATACATACAGAATGAAAATAACAAGTTAAAGATATTCTGTGTCAATTTAATATGGGGATAATTTTGCAGATGATATACAGTGCTGAAGCTGGAGAAAATTAAAATAAAGGAGAGAAGAGAAAGAAAATGCCTTTGGACATAAGTGTGATCACACTGCTTTAAAACCACCAATTTTTGCACTTATCTGCAACAATTTAAAATTCATGTTGTTGCTGCAGAACTTAATTACATATGAGATCAAGTCAGAGTCTACATGTGATTACTAAGAATAATTTAATAACAGGCATCACTATCGAACACTAGGGGAATTACATTTATTTCTATTGATTTTAAAATAACCAACTCCAAAGACAAAGTTAAAGACATTCCACCATATTTCCCTTTTAAAACCAGTAAGTACTGAGCTTCACTAAAACCTCAACATTGTGAACTATTACTGTAGTTCCACGTCATGTGAAGGAAACCAACTCCTGTGTCTAAGTGCATTTAATGACAACGATCCATTTATGGCCTTGATTGCACAACAGGAGTAAGACGATCTGACACTGTTCCTCATATACTGTAACTAGCACATCAGCCAACTAACTACAGCATCCTTACAGCCAAAGTGGTGAGACTTTAACCAGATAAGCAGATGATATAATGGGTGGAAAACTGGCTTAACTACTGGCCTCAAGAGGTAGTGACCAGAAATGCAAAATTCAATTGGCAGGTGGTTATTGGTAGTGTCCCACAGGTGCTGGTAAAGGGGGAAATAGTGTTTCACACCCTCATTAACAACCTGACTGATAGAATAGAAAGCATTCTCAGAACAACTATGGACAACATATTTGGAGGACCAGACAATATACTGGAATACTCTAAATACTGGAGGCGAGGGCTGCTACATAGATGAACTACTCACAGGAATCTCAACAAAGCCAAATGTAAAGCCCTGTACTTGGGCTGAAATAATCACATGGAATAGTACTGGCTGGAGAACAGCTGGTTAAAAGGCAGATTTTTCAAAAGAAACCCAGAACCTAGGGCTGCCAGTGGACAAGTTGAACATGAGTCCATGATATGCCCTGGCAGCAAAGACTGACCACATGCCAGGCTGTATCAGGTGGAATCTAGCCATGGCTATGATTTCTCTGTCTAGATTATGCTTACACATTCAGTTTTAGTCTCCCTCATCAGGAAAAACACTACAACACTGAAGCAAATCCAGTGGAACACCACAAAGATAGCCAGGGGCTGGAACACATGGCATACGAGAACTGCATTTGCTGGAATTTAAGGTTAAGGAGATACCTTATTATTGTCTGGAAATACTTAACGGGATAGTGCAGAGAAGACAGAGTCAGACTTGGAGGTTTACAATTCTTTCAACCAATATAATGACAGTATTTTATAATACTTTCCTTAATTTCATGAAATATAACTGAGAGCAGAATTTGCTTACACAAATAATTTCATTTGGTATCCACACAAATTTCTTAATATATTTAACCCAGACTGATAGCACTTACTTCGCAGATAAGGCTGCCTTTAAAGACAACTAAATTTTGAATTTCACTGGTGATGACTTTCTTACACATTCATCAGGATTATAAAAAAACAGCAATGAAGTAGATCTTATTTCCATTTCTCTCTACAGAGCAGAGCTTGGCATTCCACTGAAAATACTCAAAATGGTCTATTTGGAGATAGTTCTGTGCTAAGTTGGTTCAAAGCCTTCAATCTGCAGTATTGGAGGCAATATATCTAAAACATTCAATTATTTGGTTTCTTTAACAAAAAAAGCCGCCAATCTTAAGCTTTAACAAAGTGCTGTATTCTTCTTATCCTGATCTTTCAATGTCAACTACACACATTACATTTCAACACAAAAAGCATGGGTTGAAACAGTAATGCATACAAATGCTTTCTTAGATCAATTTCTTTAGTCTGATATATTAAGTATTAAACATTACATACATAAAAACTTGTTAACTCTAGGAGGCAGTCAGTGCATCTTTTTCACAGCTGCACAATCTCTTGCTTACTGCAGCCACAAGAGAAAGCAAAAGGAAAACAAAAAACATAGTAATATAGGACAGTATAAGTAATACCAGATTTCAAATATTTCATAAAGATGCCATGGAGAGATCAATGAGACTTTGAAGCTGATTTTAAGGGTTATCAGGGCTTTCCATGGGAGGAAAACAAAATTTCTTTATTTTTGTTTAATTAAGCCACTGAGATATTAAGTATCTGAAACACAGTCTTACCTTATAGAATTATGATAATGAGGCCCCTCAGCAAATGAATTATTTCCTCACTTACATCAGATTATTAGAATTAGTTACCCTTTTAGTCTTTTGTCACTGTGCATTACAAAGCTGCTGCTGTTCCATCCCAGCAGTTAAAGGAAAGCATAAAACAACAAATTTGGATTTTTAAGCTTCTTGTGAAGGAACCAGCTGATTCAATATGAGGCCTATTCAACCAGTATTCAACAGAAGAACACCCCCAAATGAGCAGAAAGCTACTAGTGCTTCTAGCTATCCAGGACAACGCACACCAAAAGGTGTGTGATATTTCTGATGAAATGCAAGAATTCATTTGTAAAGGCTGCCACTATAAGCTATTTTTTCTGCTTTCTGTAATCAAAAGGATACTCAAAGTTTTAATGGTAACACCTGAAACAAGAGCCTTTAACACTAAGAAACATGAATGATGTAAACAACTGGTGCATGCCTCGGTTTTTACAAGGAGCCAAATCCTACATTGAAGTACTCTATAAAGAACAATTACTGTGTATGTAAAACACTGACATGTGAAGATGCCATCTAAAGAAACAAACTAGTATGAGCTGCCTCTGTACAGCTCTCTCAGACTGAACTAACACAAGGACTTCCCATATTTTGGGACAGAATACATACAAACCATCAGAGAAATTCAGTCACCTTAGTCATAGACTGGAGTAACCATTACCGACTGGCAATGCCATGTAACCTCCCAACAATCAGGAACAGGAAAGAAAAACAAAATTGAGTTTAATTACATTGAAATTTGGATATATAATGCCAGCTGTAAGAATCCAGACATTAGTACTGCTTCCTAATCAGGCTTTCTTTGAAAAACTACTGATTCCTTTTATCACTGCCCCATTTTTACCCTGGGAAACTAAGACATTATGGTGCAAATATTTAGCTAATGGATGATAATAAACACTGTTGTTGCATATGCACAGGTATTTGACTTTGGTGCTAGCCTATGCAATGTCAGCCTAGCCCTTCTGTGCAGGGGCATGTAAATCTCTTAAGCCCCTAAATTTGTGTTTTCTCCCAGTGTCACCTTTATGAAGTGTCCGGTTTCCCTCCTTCGAAACGACAGTGCCCTAGACCCATTCCTAAAGTCTTCACATACAAGAAGGATTTGTTTCCTCTATCAAATGAAAATTCACTTGCCATGTTCTACTCTCTGTCACTAACATATCATGGGAAACCCTGGAGTTCTGGTTTCTTCAAAGAAATGTGCTTTTAGTAAAAAATGTCATACATGTAATTTCTATTATTTGAAAATGACTTAAACTGACAAGTATTTAAGGAGGAAAAGTTATTTTGCATGTTACACAAAAAAATTGTTTCATGATTCAAAGCTGATACAGAACAGGCTGCAAACACCCATTTTGGTACACTTATCTGTTGATGTATGACTGTTACAGAAGTTGGGATTTTGAAACAGCTTTGCAGATTTATGACAATTCCTCAGGGATTTAAAAGTACTTTAAAATTACTTTAGCAGTTTGTGACATTTGCATATCTACTGCTGTGCGTTTTATGCAATATGAAACTGAATTATATGCACTTCTTAGATCAGAAAGGATCGGTTGCACTTCTCAGCGTAAGCATTGCAAAACAGATGAAAATTAATATTGAGTAGTTTGAACTGTCAGTCTTCTGAGTGAGATGCATATCCTGTATATTTAATTGCTTTATACTTTGTGCAGAAGAACAGAAACAAATTGTTTATCATCTCAAAATGTAATGTACAGGTAGGGACATTTCCTTATGTGTGAATTGCACATCAATGAGCTGAAAAAGTACCTCCGTTGTCTGTTTCTTTGATTTCTGTTGTTGTTGTTTTATTGGCTTTTGGCAGTCACATTGAGTCTGGACTTTTCTGGGCCATCTCCATAAGATTTCACAACTTTTAAGACCTGCACTCAGAATTCAGTCTTAAGTAATACTGAATGTGAATAGAGACCTACAAAACCCATAATGTGGCTTAATTAAAGTTGCCACTATCATCTAGATAAGCTGCTATGTTGCAATATCGCAGATGACTCTCTTGAGACTTTGGCATTTAAAATATAAATGCAGGCATTTTCTAGGTGTTTTCTTGCAGTTTATTCTACTGTGAGGAAAAGCTAGCCTGGGTCATAGTATTGTGAAACACCTTGATCTTATTTTATGGAGAAGAAACACTGTACGTTCATTTAACTACAGCTTTACAATGAATACTCCATCTCTGGAAGTGGCGTTCTCTGCTACATTAGACTTGAGACTGTATTCAGTTATTTCCGCTGCTTTGAGTGGCAACAGAAAATTGCAGTGCTTTTTCACTAATTGCTCTTGCAAAGTCTAGTAGCTAACTGAAGGGCAGCAAGACAGCTTAACTAAAGAACTCCGTAAGATTCTACTTACTAATCTTCAGTCTCCCAAAAGATAACCACCAAGTCTCTGGCTACTTATCCAGGTTCTCACCACAGGACTAGTTCCACCCCAAGATCCAAGACTTCAGGTGACAAAGGTCATGAGGGTAAACACCCAAGCTGAGCCATTTTCTTGTTTACACCAGAAGCCTGACTAGCTTAACTACCAAATTTTTAGATAGTTCATGGTAGAGAGAAATCCCTCAAAATCCATATTGACTCAGCTGTAAAGATTTGATCTTGAATTTTGAATTTAACTTGATCTTAAAAATGAGAATTCAGTTACTAACCCTCTTTTTCTCCCTAAATCTCTTTACTTGGTAATGTTATTTAATTAGAAATGAACGAGGAAAGAGACCTTTTCCAACCTCTCTAACAGATCTGATTGTCAGAAATACAGCTGAGATAAACTAGAGCAAAAGGTAATGCACAAGTGGCTGAAGGTACCTGAAAAGTCAAAATAGCTTTGAAACAAAGCCTTTTATACTGTAATTGAAAAATATTCAGCATTTAAACTTCTATCAGTTTAAATCCTCAGCTAAATTATATATACAACATTAGAAACCAGGGAGTCTGGACTTTGTACATATTTACCATATTAACTAATATCTTTCTCTTCACTGATACAAAGTAAAGAGTACGAGCTATTAATGCATGACCATATATTCCATTTCTTAAATCAACTTCTTGATGACAACCTCTTCTAATTCAGGTATTTGTTTACTCTAATATATGTTTTGCACAACTCACCTACTAAACACAGAAATTGAAGTGCAATAAAATTGATACAAATTAAGCAAATTGCAGCATATTCTTTCTTCAAATTCTTCTGAACAAATGCCTATGATTTGAGATTAACGCCTTCTGGCATTTTACGCATTGTGAATTTCTGTCAATTTAACAATTTGGTAACTAAACTACATTATAAGATGATTAAAAATTCAATAAAAAAAGCAGTGCATCTCAGATCCTTGCAGATCTATTTGTGACAAATTTAGAAGTGCTCACATTTAAAAAGGAGAGAAATCAGTGATTAGATGCTCTAAGTGGGATGAAAATTGCATACTTGATTTAATTATCTCCCAATCCATCACTGTGTTCCCCAATAATGTACATTACTGTTACTTAGAATTTCTTACGGCTTTTGTTCTTGTATTTAAAAAAAATACCATCTGCACTTGGATATATTAGAGATACTGAAACAAAGTTACGGTATTAAAACGTGGCCATGTTTTACGATAGGAGAAACCCATGTTGCTATTTATGCTCCAGAACATACTGCTGTTAGAATGCAAAAAGTTGTTTTTGACATGTTTTCTACCTACCTGCTGAAAGCAAATCTTTCAAAATGTGAAGCAATATCACAGTTTGAAATAACAAATCTGATCCTCCTGCTTTGAGTACAAAGCTGGGCAAGATGACCTCCTGAGGTTCCTTCTAACCTGAATTACTCAGTGAGTCTAACAATTCATTAGAGTTGTGAACACCTGATAGATATTCCAATCAAACTCTCTCATGTTTAGCAATAAACCTTTGAAACAAACACCAGCTACTTTAAACACTCAAATACCTATACGTTGCCCATGAGATGCTAAGACATACATTCAGTGTCAATTTATACATTCCCTAACTTTTTCTGTCTCTCAACAGTGGCTGGGCAGTAATACAAGGTGAGATCTACTTTATCATGCTAGATAAATCACCTTCTGGTGTTTCTCTCCCTCTGTCAGCTATAAGGAAGTCTAATATTTAGACACCTAACAAGATTAAGCAGGCTATAACACAAGCTAAGCAACAATTTAATGGACATGCTATCTCAAAACTATGTTAACAGCAGATGAGTAGTGAATTGAGAACAATTCATTACTGACACCTTAAAGCAGGAATAGTTATTCAAAAAATATCTCCCCTTTACAGACCGTTTCAAGGTTTGATTCAAAACCTTGTGAAAACCTGAAATTTTACATTTAACTTCACTTATTTGAATCATGCTTTTGCAGCAATATCCACAAAAAAGATGTCTTAAGTATTGCAGCACTTTAATTTGTCCCCTCTGCCTTTAACCTAAAGCCCTGAACAGACACATGGCTTCTCTACATATTGTAAGCACAGAGTTACATAAGGATGCATCTTATGCACGTGTCAATAGGTCAACAAAAATCATTAGTGCAGCTGTCCTCCTATTCTCCAAAAGCATATTTTGTTTAACCACAAAAATACATCCCAAGTGGCCACAGAAAATGCATGAGTGGTGCTCTTGAAATAGTGCTGCAGTGTTTCTCTCAACCAACAATGGCTCAGAATAACATTAGAAACCACTGTCAGGATAAGAGCAAACTGACAGAAAGACCTGAAGCACAACACTTTGTATTGACAGTGCTCAACAAGCAATATCAGCTGCCTAATGTTTTCAAGGCCCAGCTCTACAGCCCTCAGCTGTGGCATTGCCAGGAGAGAGAGAACACTGATAAATGTTCCCATGGGTGCTCTTTTGGGAAACGACAGAGAGGGTACTATTTTGTAAAGACAAAGGTCCTGAAAAGCGAGCAGAAAAATGAATATGACTTGAGTGTGACCAGGAATACAACTGGGCAGTAGGTCCAAAGATGGAGAATCAAGTGCTGGATTACCAAGTATCGATACGAAATAGGCCAAGTTTACTATGTCTTTGTCTCAGTGGCGTTTAATTTTGGTGAGGAGAAAGATGAATTTGCCCACTACCTCAGTCTGCAAATAGATCACACGTGGCACAGTGAAGGTCATATTAAGGACAAGGAGCATACCCTAAATGAAACCCAGGAAGAAGTCGCTGAAGAAAGTGTAATATGGTGACAGCTCAGAAAAATGTGAAGAGAGGCCTGGCACCAAATTTTATCAATGTAAACACACTTCACAGATCTGTGACAAAACCAAAAGAGATTGGCAAATTTGGCACTGTCTAGAAATAAATTTCTAGTCATTTCAAAATGAGTGTCTTTTCGTTTGCTTTGTAGTTTGGTACAGGTGAATCTGGATTTTAGCAAGCTTTCTGCTGTATTTGCCAGATGCCACAACACTGATTCATGGGCTGCTTGGTAACAGCAGCAAAGAAATACCTAATTCTGCGGCACATTTCAGTAAAAATTAGTCAGCTGGGAATGGGAGAACAGCATCAATGAAAAGGAAGCTGTAAAATGAACCTCCAAGACGCATTTAAAAAAATGCAATTCTACTTACGCAATCTTTTCTATGTATACAGATGGGCATTTCACCTTTAAGAAAAGTTACCTGAAGGGGAAAAGGCCAATTTGTGAGGCAGAGTTTGTCATTGCAAGAATATGACAAACTGAAACTTCAAAGAGGCAACATAAACAGGATGCTGACTGTACTCAGAAAGACACTCATGTAATGAACATCAAAAAGCCCCTTTTGAGTCCTCTTAAAAGATCTCTCAGAACACGTTGAATTTTAATATTCACAAAAATAAAGTCTATGACAAGTTGGAATCCTTGACAACTGCAGATGTTCATAATTTATGAAAATGAGAACTATGATGTGACCTACTAGCTATTAAAAAATTCACAAACAAGAGAAATAATGACCATTATTACTGCTTCTTCAAAGTTCAATGACAAAAAAACAAAGAAATGAACATATAAAGATCACAGCTGAAATGGTTCAGGAATTATGGTCAGACCTTCCCTATCATATTGTCATGTCTGTACCTTGCTTTGGAGTTATAAATTACAACTTCCCAGAATCATCCCACGAGCAATTTAAATTTAAGCAGTGCTGCTCATTACCAGCTGACAGATGAATAAATCTATTATCAACAGAATCTTTCCACCTTTTCAAAATTCATCTTTGTTTATATCACACGTTCTCTGATAATTACATAAAACATTAAAATTTGGAGGCTCTGCAATCTTATCCATAATTTGATGAGCATTTTATATGGCATATATCACATTAAAAGACACCTCTATTTTTACATGCTTAGCTTTACATTCCTAATAAAATTTGTGTAGCTGAGAAAGAAATAAAACTTTCTATTAAAAGGACTAAGATGCTGAATGGCAGAGACTATGACATGATGAAGACTGGAAGTGCAGGTTGGATCATGAGACAAAATGAAAAGATAATCAGTTATTCATCCAGATTAGATGGCCTGATGCACTTGCTTCAGCAGCAATTTCTAATTTAAAATTCCTAGAAAATAACGGAAAAAAACACTAAGAACAAACATGCAGCATCCTGAAGCAACTTCCTAAAAACTGAACACAACACAGCAAATACAAATTTCATGTCAATTTTGCCAAGCAAAAGCTGAATGATCAGGTTGGTCTGGCATGCAAAGCATCAACTTGAGTTCAGTTCCTGGGCAACCCCAGCAGGTTTACACTATTCTCCAATCTCTACCTCTGTTTGCTTTACAACATTTTGTCAGTGAAGTTCTCACTATTTTGTGCAAGAAGCAAGGGGAGTGATTTCCTTGCTTTAACAAGCTACAGAGCACTGCTCTAATGAAGCACTGAATACAAATAATAAAGCATTATGATCAAAGTATCTATCCGTGGAATTCTGTAATTAAAGGCAAAGTATTACAGTATGCAGTTATGATAAATTAACTAGCTAGCACAAACGAAGAACAATGTGCACTTAAGGTACAGAGGAAGTAGAAATAAATTTTGTCGTGACTGTTAAACTAATTCAAAACGAAGAAAGCAGATATTTTTTCCAAAGATGTAACATGAAAATAAAGTTTCAATGATTCACAACATTTTTATGAATTATAGCTAAAAAAGCAAAACAAATTAAAAAACCACCGTAACACAAAAAATACAACAGAATAGAAACCTAAAAAGTTTGCTTACCATACCATTAGAATTCAGAAAGAACAATGATTTATGTAACATTGTTTTCTTCCTTATCTGCACATATTTGAAAATTGATAATCTCCAAGCTCTGCTGCTGGAGCTACTAATGTGTCCAGTAAATTCCTGAGACCATCTTTTAAGTCTATGATTTGACACTTCATAATCTCCAGTATCACTTTCAATAGAAAATCTGAGGATCAGAGGTGGCTGCTCTGTCATATCCTTGATCTGGAAGACGCAAGTGCTACTGTCAGCCTACGAATGAAGCGCTGAACTAGAACAAAGCCATCACTTCTCTTCTGGAGATTACAGTATGACAAATCATAAAATGCTGCATGATGTTTAATTAATTTAACAGTTCCTTGCAATATAGCATTAAGCCGTCACATAAAATGTGAATATAAAGCATTAGAGAAAGAATTAAAGAAATTATGTTAGAAACGTAAGAATAATTGCTTTCATTGGGCTTATTCTGCTGTAAGCAAGAAGAAAAAAACAAAATAGAAAGTAGAGATAGTTGGGAAAGAACATACCTATTAACTCCTTATTTCTGACATCTAAGGCCATGTTTCGTAAAGCTGTAGCAACTGCACATACCACCCGGTCATTGTCTATTCGAAGCAGTTCTACCAGGATTGGCAGTCCTTTTTCTTTGCGGACAGCAGCACGGATATACACTGACCACTGTAAAGACACATGAGAGAGCACGGTGAAGAAAGTGAGAAATCCACTAAGGACAGCAAGGCATCTGAGGTTACAAAGCAAGGACTCAAAAGAGAGGAAATAATTGCATTTATGATGCTCAGCAACCACTTGATTTGGAAATCAGCACTAATTTTTTATGGTGGCAGGGAAATTAGTTGATGAATTGACTTGAATCCTAGCACACCTGGTTACATTTTACAGTCTAAGTCTTCAGACCACTTGCTTCACATCAACACTTGCTATACATTTAATGTTTGCTCACCGCTAAAACCACAAAAATTATATTATAAATATATATTACAAAATATGTTCAAGAAGTCTGAGAATTTCTTTGTTATTATTGTAAAATCAATTATAGAAACATGATAATGCTTTTAAAATTTCTCTTGCAATCGCTAGTCATCCAGAAAGAAAAATGAGACTATTATACATCTGATTTTGGCACCTGTAGTGGGTCCCAAGCAGGAGTTAGTAATTCACATACCAGCTGACTCAAGCAGGAGAGGGTCTGTGCAACGCACATACTGCTTCTCCGCTAATTGTAGCAGAGAAGCCTGTGGGAATCTCCCACTTGGCACCTGGATGACAATACTGGCATGTCCATGTCTTTATCCTAAATTGAAGCAGTATGTTCTTCCATGAATATCTTTTTTTTGTTTAACAGCAGAAATAATGAACAGAGTTCTTATTTCTAAGAAATTTCTCTAAGAGCTCTAAATACTATTATGTCAGTGAAACTCTTCATGGACAGTATCTACACAGTGCGTGCGCCCTGACCAGGAGCTGCATTCATGGCTGTACAACTTGGATTTCCAAGCATCTGAAGCTATGAAAGGTTAACTATACTGTGCTCTTCTTCATTCTACTGTTAGCTCCAGAAGTTGGAAAATTGCAAACAAGAAAAAAGATGTGGTTTTAAAAACAATGATTATTTCCAAATTTGAGATGTTTGAACACCTGCAGGATTCGCAGATCAATTTAGCACAGCCCACTTTGAAACGAGCCACCTACCACGCATACACTCCTTCCAATACTTCGAACATTACTCTTGAATTTTCATAAAGACCAAATTCTTGCTCCTCATACTGATACTTAGAAGTTGACTGAATTTGAGCTTCTGTCTCCCTTCAGTGCTATGACACGGATGCTTATTGTGCTCTCATACTAGGGAGGTGAAGGCAAAGTTTTGGAACCCCAGAACCTCAGACTTTGAAATACTTCAAATATTTTAGAAACTAAGATAAGCCTTCACATTTTCAGATCATGGTTCCCCTGTCTTTTGGCAAAACTTTCGTAACAGTTATATCACACCTTAAAGAACAGTCAGATCACAATAGTGATCCTCCACAAACTAAGAACAAAAACATATTCCATGGCATAAAGTATTAGAAAAAGAAAAGCACACTTACTACCATCACGCATATGGCCTCTACGCAGTGCAGCTGAGGTGCTCACTTCATAAAGCAAGCATCTGTTTATACTATTATAGACAGGTGCCCTGAGCAGCAAAAGATCAGAACACATTTTTCAATAACACCAATAGAAGCAGACAGGCAAGGGCCACAATCTTGCAATATTTGGAGTACAAATTCATTTTAGTTTATATGACTCAGGGGAAATTGGGAAAAAGGAAGAGAAACCAGCATTCAGAGTATTATTTTATCATTTCTCCCCTGTAGTAAAGATGCACAGCAAAAACTAGCTGGCTGGACTTTGCTGTAGACAAAAGTGATAATGGTTGCAATAAGCTTTTTGGTCAGGTACATGGAATGTGAGGCTCAGCATCAGTGAGCACAATAATGTAATATGTCTGAAATGTAAATGTGCCATCATTTACTGCAGCAAAGTGAAGAATAGCTCTAAGGTGAAAGATAAACAAACAGTAGCAGGATTCCCAGCTGATTGTACCCTATGCTTCTCTGGTGTCTTCTGTAGAACCAGCATATGGGATCAGTGGATACAAAACAACCAATTCATAAAGATCAGTGATTTCAATTGAAAATATCTGCTGAAAAAAATAATTTATTTCCTATAACTTAATTGTAATGGGATATTAAATATAAAAAACACTTTGAAAACCCCAAAGTAATCTTTTGAGCTTCTTTCTTTAATAACCGCATACACACCTCCCAGTTAAGTGCGCTGTCACCTGCAGCTGGGTGCGCCCAAAGCACTCAAAAACTCCCATTCCTGTATTTTCTATGCCTCTCCCATGGAAGACCACCACCATATCTACTGTGATTACATGGTGACTTCCAGCATAAGAGCTCAAGTTCACAGTAAGACTTTTGATAATGCAGTGAGCCTGGTCGGTTGAGGAACTCAAGCTAGCAGAGAGATACTGCTGCCCATATAAGAAGTATATCCCAGATGTAGAGCTTTCAATATAGATTATACAGGGAATCAGTAGGAGTGGTTTGTTTGTGGGTGGTTTTTCTTTATCTACTCCAAACTAGAGTATCTAAAATGATTTTATTGATTATTCACTATATTACAAAACCCTTCATAATAAAACCTCCAATAACAGTTTTCCTTTGAATTTTTCATTTAACTGTCAAGGGAAAACACAAGCACTTGTTTTTCAAAACCCAGCATTACAACAGACTTCTTGGTTGTAGCACTTTTGTCATATATTGTAAAAGGCTAAAAGAAGCAAGCTGAGTTAAAAAAAACTTTAAGAAATGTGTTTTTTAACCCAGGAGAGAACAAAAGACAATGTAGGAGAAACAGTGAAATAACTCAAGCATGAAAAAAAGAAAATGCACACCCCCCCCCCCCTGAATAAACGACACACAAGTCTTCAGTATCTGTAAAGTACCAATTTGTAATATTTGATAATAGTCAATAATAATACAGCTTCAAAGTTCTCATATGGGGAAAAAATCCAGATATGTTTTACAGATGGACATATGCACACATAAATAAAACAATGGATAAGAGAGGGAGAAGTATGCATGAAACCTCTCATCTCCCCTGCACATTCCTTTTTCCCCCCAGCTCTCTTCTGAAACTGGAAAAGTGGTGAGAATGCCATCTGCTTTGGAGAAGTTCAGAGGCTCCTCATTGAGAATTGCTATCGCTTCAGCTGTGTTTCAAGTCAAGCACCTTAGGCAGAAAGACAGAAATGCCTATTAATTGTTTCAACAGTCTCCGGAGAACTTTCCATTCTGCAAGTGCTAAGAACTGTCTGTGTCTCTTTCCTAAAACTGCCAATTAGGGCAAGTCTTTGCAAGCAATTATGCTGTGCTCTGTGTATTTCAGGAAGACTCAAATTGAGATGCCTCAAAATTGCTATTTTATTCTCTCAGAGAATGGAAAAATTGATTCACTCTTGCATATACTCATCATTCTTTTGTTTGCCTAAAGCCATCATGAAACACTCCTGCATTTCCACTTTGCAGGTCAATTGCTAATATGAGCTCAGTGAAGTAGAAAAGAAAGAGATGAAAAATCATAAAAAAAAAAGAAGAGACAAAGGGTTTGTTGCCTATTGGTGAACAAGGCAGTCTGCCAATATACTTAATCATCCTGTTACTCCACAAATCAGTAGCAGTGTCAATGGTCAAATAATGGTTCAATCTGTACAGAGAAATGACTCCTATGGGAAGAGTGTGCACTTCAGACTGAATAAGGAAACAAATAAGCAAAAATCATTATTGCATCAGATTGCAGCTATGTTACCAGAGACAAACATAGGAGCCACAATCTGTGCATGAATAGTCTTCGCAGATAACTGAATTCAGAGGGCATAACTACTGCACAGCACTTTGAAGACATCTAGTCCATCTCTATGCCCGCTTTCATTATTGTTTTTTTTTTTTTTATTTTTGCCATGGTAATTAAGAAGAAAAATACAGTAACCTGATAAATTATTTCTTACATTTGTCACTGTTATTATAGAAGACCCTTTCCAGAGGCGCATGTCTGTAGAGATTAAGTACATTAGGCTGAAACTCAACAGAAGAATAATTAATCTGGATCAAACTTATCTTTAAGAAAAAAAATAAGTATTTAACAAGTTAACTCCTTTAAGCATTGCATATGGTTTTCTATATTCTCCAAAGGATCACCAACACAGGAGAACAAACTAGAAGTGAAGAAATGTCCACGACAGAATGAAAAATTAACAAAACAAAAAAACACCCAAGGAATACTAACAATTGAATAGACTTGATATTTTACATGCATTCACTTTCCTGCCACAGAAATCAGTGTTACCTGAGTATCTCCAGAATATTTCAAGCATATACTTCAGTTTCAACTGCAATTTGCATTGTACTGATGCAATTGAGCACTATGATGCTATGATTCTGCAGAGATAACAAATGTAAAGGGGAGATAGTTTCTGCTACAACAGGAAAGCCAACTCAGAGCAGCAAGCATGACAGGGCAAGCTAAACTACCAATAGAACTAGGAAGATCAGAGAGATGCAAAGTTTGCCAGGTGGCATTAACCCATTAATTTCCTCTTGCTCTGTGACCTTAGTCAAGCTCTAAGAGAAAGGAAAAAATAAGGTAGATAAAGACTTGAAAATAAACAAACAAAATAAATATTGAAATGTTGTGAACAGAAGATAACTTAAGTGTTTGAGGAAAGTTCAGAAGGAACTGCCCTTGCTCCTTGTCATCCTTGATTCTGCAGTATGAGTATGTAATTTGTATTCAAATGATCTGAGAACCATTACAATGACTTCTCTAAGCACTGCAAAAGCTGTCCAAGCCTATCATTATAAAAGAAAGGCTTTGAGACAAGAGGTGTATCTCATGTAGTACAGTAATTTACTGTACTCATATTACTATACTGTGCTCCTATTCACCAGACTGATCCCCATGCTGATCAGCTCAGGATGTCTGTGATACAGCTGTTTCCAGCAGCAGGTTTCCTCAATATCATCTAGACCTTTGAATACTGTCCTCCTCCCTACGGAGCTAATATGTTTCTCTGTGCTAACTGCTGCAGCCTCATATGTCTGTGGGGTTCCATCTAGGTTAAGAATGCCTGCTAGATTAGTGCATTGATTCTTCCAAAAGCGTGCCTCTGGGATTTACTGATGAATTACAACAAGTGGTGTTCTCCACTCTACCATAAAAGAATTCATTAATGGAAATATTTTGAAGAAAAGAAACTGAAGTCTTTTCATTGGAATCCAGAAAACATCCTCCTCAAACAGCCCGATGAAACTCTAAAGGAATAACATGCAAATAATTAGAGTCACCAGACAAGCCTGGCAGGGAACTCACAATATGGCCTGGCCTGATAAGAGAAGATTGATAATCTAGATGTCTGCTACTTTAGACAATAATTATTCACTATCTGCAAGAGTTCGGAAGGCAAGGCGCTCCAAACTCCTTTCTTTTTACTCTTTGAAGTAGCTGCAGTGACCTTCTGACTGTATCAGTCCCTTTTATGTTTGCAGTTCCTTTATCTAATAACTTATTAGAGCTCTTGCTCCCATGAGACTTCAGATTTCTTCAGGATGGAATTAAGAAAATAAATGTAGTTACTTGCCTAAGGAATGAAGACTGGTATCTCATCTAGCTATTTCAGGGGATCAGACCACTGACCCAGAAACCCCATTCACATGGGTATTGTACCTGCTGGTGATTAAAGGCAGGTACATTCCATCGTCTGCCCAAAAAACATTGCTATTACCTGCTGTGTATGGTAAAACAAGGCAGGGAAAGGAAAGGAGGCAGAAAGAACCAGCTGGGGAATGCTTTGGCCTTACGCTCTTGCAAGACTTACACAGAGCATCACTTGTTCTTGGTTTTACAGAGTGCAAGAGACTAACAGACATTCAGGCAAATGGAGTCTGCCATCCCGCCACTAAAGCTGACACGGGAAGTTTGTAAAGCCTGCAAAGGAACTGAGAATGAAGGCTGGGCACATGGCAGGGATTGACCACGGCTCAGAGTAGGCATGCTACCTATTCTAATGTAGGACCTTATGCTGCCAAGAGATACACTATAGATCTTGTTTCCTAGCTTCTAAACGCAGGCATTACTTATATAAATTATGGTGGCATTTTCAAACAAAACAGTCATATGAATGACTGAAGGAGTTTTTTTTTAAGAGTTTGGCATAACTAAGGACATTATGCTCCTGGTGACAATATTGTTTTTAACTGCATGTAACAGAGAAGATAACATTGTAGGAGACAAGTTCACAGCAAAAGAAATGTGTCTGGCAGATAAACTGACAACAGCCTAAATTTAGCTGTCAGATACACACAGATAAACACAGAAATACAGATATCTCAGTATCTCCCTTCTTCCAGTGAGAAAAACTTTGTTCAGCAAGGACAGAATGTCAAGAAGCCAAGGTTAAATATTAAACTCCTTTAACTTTTTAGATGTTCAGTAGATCTAATCTATCGATAGCCTATTGATCAAGGTGAAAACTAAAGAGAACTTGCCACATCTATTCCCACCATCCCAGGAAAAGAACTGACGCCAGACAATATATAAAAAATTACTACAGAGATTCCTTTTACAAGACAGGTCTTGTAACATTGTACCTCATAATTTATGATATAAGGTATTAAAATAATGATATGAGGCTGAATTCTCAGTGAGCAGACAAGCGCCTTCTGAACAGAGCAGACAGTCAGCAAGCCTCCTATTTCTATTTTTGCATTCTCCATGAACTTGACAAGCTAGCAGAGCTCCCAACGAAAATGGAGGTAAATTAAGAGTCTTCACTGCATTCAAAGGCATGCCTCAAATCTGATTTGCTCATGGAAAACTATAACAAACTTTGATGAGAAACATACTTGCTTCGGTTTTTATTTCCTTTTCATAAGCAGCCTTAAGCATATAACAAACACTTTCAGTTATACTTAATAGGAAGTATAATTAGTTTATTTTTGGAAAAAAATATATCTAAGAGTAGAAATTAAAGAAAGCAAAACTAAAACCAATGGCTTCTTTTTTTGTTGTTCCTTCTGCCTGCAGGAAGTTTAGGGTATGGGGAAAATAACACGGATGTGAATCAAAGGGAGAGAATGTTCTGGAAAGCAATGAGTCTCCTCAACAAAAATCCACCATTATTATCATCCAGCTTATTCATGTAGCTTTCCATGAAAGAAACAGGTTTGTGTCCTTCAGATTCCAACAGAAATGTCCTTCCTACATAACCAGAGTCCCGGTGCAGTAGTGAGATGAAGGAACTTTCACACTCACAGCCTCTATTCCAAAATGAATCCTTCTTTCTGTATGCTGTCAAACTGTTTTTCAGAGCCAAAATATATGTCAAAAATCAAGATAGATATTTCCTATCCCAAATTAAGGTTTTGCATTGAAAATACCCTTCCTCAAACCTAAACCTAAAGATCTAAAACATGTTTTATTGGTAAACTTACATTTGGACTGGTTAATTTATTGGTTGCCAATTATGCTCATTTTCTTTATTCATTATAGAGTGTTTGGGTTTTAAGTATATATTGCATTTATCATTTAAAAAAATAAAGTTTTTTCTACAAACTGGTAATATGCAGCAGGCCTTCAGGCAATAAGACTTTGGCCTGAAGTGTTTTATATTTACACAGGAAAAATATTACACAAGTACATTTATTTTCCACACTTTTTTTTTTGCCCAGTGTTTGGCTTTAGGAGGAATTCCTGCAAGTGAAACAGTGTTAAAGATGTACTATAGATTAAGATTGATTATATACCTATGTCAATTTTATGTCTATGTATAAGTGAAAAACTGTCTTCCCTGAAATAAAGACACTTTGAGCCCTCCTCTGCTATTAATCCTTAAACCTATGCTGCTTTCCTTTCGCATTTGAAATTTTCAGTAGTCGTCTAGGGGAATTAGACACACGTCATATGTTAATTCCAGTGGCAGACATTTATCTAAATTCCCTAAGCAATTTTATTTTATTTTTTAAATTATTCTAGGCTTCTTTTTATCTTCCCACTTTCCCCTCATAATTGTATTGGTTAAGCATTGCCTGTGTTTGAAGTGTTACCTCTCTGTTACTGAAGATTTTGTCAGTTTTATACCAGAGGAACCAGAAGGGCAGAACAGCCAGAAAAGAGTCATACAAGTATATGAAACGTGCTCATATATAAATATATATATATATATTTTACAGATGAGACTATCTTTGGAAGTGCATGGTATACCAGCTACTTCATATAGTCTAGTATTCTTCCAGCATTATAGTAATGCTGCCTAGAAAAAAATACCACTGGAATTGCTGTTATTATTAATTGAAGCATTACCTATTTTAACGAGGCTTGCTCTTCTCCTCTTTTTACTTTATCATAAAGTACTTCTTGAATGATTAAAACAAAATAATTTCCTATTCATTATACAATTACAATTTCTTGCAAGAACTCAAAAATGAAAATCTCCCTTAGGAATAACCTCTTATTTTAAGAGCCTGCTATCTTTTATTTCAGTCATTTTATATCCAGAAGACTGTAGCAGTGGAAAAGAGAGGTCAAAAGGTGGAAACATCAATGCTTATGTAATCCCCAAAGAGGATTACTCCCCGCACAAAAATGGCTGGTATGACATGTGAAATTAAGGATATTCATTTTGTGTCTGCACATCACTTGTAATGGAATTGGCAAATCTTTAGAAAAATAGAGCAACAAGGGAATAACCGAGCTTTTCCCATGGTATCAGCATGGATGGTATTAAAGTTCAAATCAGTTTTTCTAACACGTCACTTGCTAAAGAGCTCTGTGGAGCTCTTTTTCATCTCTAGTCCACTGTATGTATCTGCCAACTAAGGGATGACACATACAGATTTATTAGAAATGGGAGAGTGCACTGCTTGGATTTTTGCACTCCTTTTAGTCCTGGCAAATACACATGCATTCCTCTCTCATTTGGACCGGGGATACACCCATCCCCAGATGAATAAAAGACATTTATTGTGTTTCTGTGCCAGGATTATGAAATCATCTGATGTGGTCTGATATGAGACTAATAATCATATTGATTTTCAGGCAAAGTTTTCATAGCACTTTTAGGGCAAAAATCACTGCACAGAGACTTTGTTGCCCACTCCATTATGTCATTAAAAGCAATAGTCAAACTTATAAAAAAAAGTTTGGTGGAACACCACCAAAAATCACATCTCTTAGAATCTGCTGAATGTGCCAACTCAACGTTCAATAAAGTTTTATGGAAAAAAAAAAAAAGTCACCCATTAGCCTCAGGGCTAGTATTTCAAAATTAATTCTTACTGAAACTGGTACTTGAATACATACCACATATGAATGAGTGAATGACAACAATGAAACAGGACTCCTGAGACCTAGCTTTGATAACTGCAGATCTCTATACATGTGAGTTTCCATAGTAAATGTGAAAAATTCCCACAGAACGTAAAATCAATACATTACTTTTATTCAAGAGGATTAGATAGTCAGCACTTTCACCCAATCAGATCAGTTCACTGCCAGAAAAGGGATGAAGAAATTGCCATAAAAGTAAATCAGGCTCATCAATTCTCACATTAGTGATTTATGCTAAACCCAGAAATATTCTCAAAATCTAATAAATGAATAATTTTTTTCTCAATACACTGTAAATAATTGGAAAGGGAAAACTTGATCTTTTGACTGCAGTTCCAAGCTCGGATTAGCTGGAATACAGCGTATTGACTGAGCAGTTTCCTGCTCATTGTACACATTCAATCACCGTTGATGCATTTTAATCATTTCTTAGATGGTGAGGTTACTTGTGTTGGTGTTACTTTGTTTGTATTTTGTTATGCTCTTGTCTAGTTTCTCCTAAGAGACAAAAACATAAACCAGCTTCTACAGTGACAACGCAAAATGGTTTCATTTTACTGTCACTGGTGATATTTTGCCTCATTTCCATGGCTACATCCCCACAGATTCATAAAGATGCTGCTTCTTGTCATTTGGATATAGGTTTTCAACATCAGTTTTTCATACTTGACCAACGTGATTTTCACTGCTGTATGACAACTTCTGCCATAATTATCAATTCAGAGGACTTAAAATACTATTGGAAATCTTACGACAGGTAGTTTTGTGAAAATAGAGAGGTATTCCACTAGGAGGAGGATTTAGACACGCTTGTAGCACCAATTTGATGTAA
>JACDJE010000245.1:0-158545 GCA_016647715.1 Pavo muticus
TTTTTCCTGAATAAGATGTAAGTTGCTTATCCTAACTCTCATGTGGTATCACACACCTTTGCAACTTGTCAGTTGGTGCAAGGAAACATAGGGAAAAAGACGTGTTCAGCCAGTATTCATTCTGCCAGAGACTTGTACAAGCCATTGCCTTAGCATGAGCCACTGACACCACTGCAAGACACAAGCTGGGGCTCCTATCAGATGAAAACCAATTGGGAGTAATTGTGCTGTTTGCTTCATTTTTCTTGTTTGCTTGAGGTGACATCTCTCTCTTTTGGGCTGTCGTGGGAGACAACTGGAGATGTTTTGTGACTGGTACTAGATTGAACGGAATCCACTTAATGGAGGCTAAACAACGGTTCCTTCTATAAACTGGACAAATAGCTTGTCTCCCAAAAGGACGAAATCCTTCATCTTGCACAAGTACCAGTTGGAGAAGCAGAGCATGTGTAATCACTAGCTTGGTAATGACTGCTGTGCTCTGCCCTTACAAAAAGAACACAGTAGGGAGATTCTTCATTAAGTAAATGCTATCCTTATTTCCATGGATGTAATTACAGAAGAGACTGGATTCATATGGAAACAAAGGCTCAATTAATTAATTAATAAAATAAAAAATAAAGCCCAAATACACGAATTATTTTTGCTAGTTTTCAGAAGAATTTTTGTGGATTTTTTTTTTTAAGGGAACATTTACAAATGTCTTTCTTAGTGGATACAGTAAAGGGAAAGATCCCAGAAGGACTTCTCTGAAATTAAGGGAATAGTTGCATTCATTTGTGCTGCAGTGATTCAGCAAGTAAGAATTAAAATCCCAACTGTGTGATTTACACACTGATCATGAATTTGATTAAAGGTCAGACTCAGAAATGCATTTATGCTTATTTGGAAACCTAAAGAGAAACCACCAGGGATGAGATCTCTAAGTAGAAGCTGGGTATAGAAATATCCTTGTAGCTCTTATATTGCCCATTTCATTTTGTTGTTATGAATTGAGCATTAGGAGAAGTAATTTCGAGTAAAGTATCTAGAGAAGTATTTTGTAGTAAAAACTAGAAAATTAATGTCGTGCCCTTTGTAGTACGTACAGCAGAGGAAGGCACTTCTGTAGGCTGTCCTGACTTAGCATATCACTGGAAGGAGTTAAAAAGTAGGTAGGAAGAAGAGAAAATGGTGTCCAGTAAAGCTAGTTGATTTTTCAAGGATTGCCTTCTCCAAGCTCAAGAATGGTCCGTTCTGTCGTGTAGGAAGACTCTTGAAGAAAGAGTGGCTGGAGGACCACATGTCTGATCAAGGAGCTCCTAACTAAGAAATGAGAAGGAAACATATGAGTGGGAAGCAGGGATAGGTGACCTGGAAGGAACGTAAGAAAAACTATCTCGACATGCAGGGTTCAGGCTAGAAGAGTCAAAGCTCATCTGGTATTGAATCTGGTGAAAGATGTGATGGTCAGCAAGAGGGGCTTCTGCAGGTGGGTAAAAGCAATGAAGGCTGGGGCAACAAAGGCAGTGAACGTTCTTGAACCTCTTGTCTTATGAGGAGCAGCTGAGGAAATTGGGATTGTTTAGGCTGGAGAAGAGATGGCTCAGGAGTGACCTTATTTCTCTCTATGCAAATACCTGAAAGGAGGTTGTCATGAGGTGAGGGGTCAGCCTCTTTTCCCAAGTAACTAGTGATGTGATGAGAAGGACAGTGGTCTTAAGTTGCACCGGGGGAGGTTCAGGTTGCATATTAGGAAATATTTCTTCTCAGAAAGAGTGTTGAGATCTTGGAACAGGCTGACGGGGGAAGCGGTGGAGTCACTGTTTCTGGAGGTGTTCAAGAAAACAGTTGTGGCCTTGAGGGATGTGGTTTAGGGGATGTGGTGATGATGAGTTAATGGTTGTACTAGATGATCTTAATGGTCTTTTCCAACCTTGTTGATTCTGTGAACCAAAAGAAAGTGTAGGGAAATTGTGGGCCCACTGATTTTATACTGGGATGGCCTTCTGTGATGAAAGGACTAGGTGAATAAGAGGAGAGCAGTGGACGGTTGATCTAGACTTCAGAGTGTTTCATGCTGTCATCTATGACACCTTATGGATAAACTGATAATGCACAGACTAGGTAAGTAGACTGTAAAACAGGCTGAAACTGGTTCAGCTCCTGGGCTCAAAGGGCTGTGACCAGCACCATGAGGTTAAGCTGGAGGCCAGCCATTAGCGGTGCACCTCAGCAACTGATACTGTGGTAATACTGTTCCTGTCTTTAGTGCCCTGGATGATGGATCCCTACCAAGTTTGCAGATTGTACAAAACCCGAAGGAGTGGTTGATAGACTGGGTAGGGTGTTGCCATTCAGTGGGACCTTTACAGACTGAAAAAGAGGCCAACAGAGGAATTCCATAAAGTTCAGTACAGAGAAATGGGAAGTCCTGTATGAGGAGCAACAACCCTGTACGTTGGTACAGGCTGGGGGCCCACTGGCTGAAAAGCAGCTTTGTAGAAAGGCCATCTGGGGTCCTATTGGACAGTAAGTGACACATGAGCAAGCATGCTCCCTGATGGCAAAGATGGCCAACAGCATCCTGAGCTGCAGTTCCTGCCATGTTGGATCATGGGAATACTGAAGCTGGGTGCATGCCCTGAACATCCACTTGGGGAGCCAGGTGCCCCCATACTCTGCCTACACAGTGCATGTCCCTAGTGTCTAGGCAGTTCTCACGAGAGCTGTGTCTAAATGGAAGATCCCAAATCCACTTGGTGTTCAGTCATGGGTGTCTGCTCTGGCTGCGGCTTGGTGCTACAGCAGGTTGGGAGCAAGTGTGCAACATGAGTGGACACAACTGGTCTTGGCTGGGAGAGGCAGCAGCTCACACCCAGTGTCAGGTGGAAGGTCTGGCAGCTGGGATGTGAGCATGTTGGGGCAGTGCAGTCTCAGCCCATCTTTTCAACAGTGGCTATGGTACCCAGTTCTTAGGTGGAACTTTTAAAAATTTAAAAGGCTACAGATACATACCATGCTGATCATAATCAGTTGTGAATTATCTTCTGTTGCTCTTGTCACAATCCTAATCTGAACTACTGCTTTAGTAGTAGGGAAATACTTAGCACTGATGTTACACATGGGGTTTCCACTGTGCTCTGCCATGATGTACAGGCAGCTCAATTGAGGTGGAAGGGGTTACCTCTCTTTGTGGCTCCTCTGCATTTTGCTGAGTATTTTAATTAAAACCAGATAGAGGAAAATTTTTCACACAGTTTCTGATTTTTAGTGATTTCACCTGCTGTTGAAAATTGCATCAAGACATAACATTGAAGGGATGATGTAAGGAGGAATGAATGTTCCTTTTAGCTGCGATGAATAGAGGCTTCTCATATCAGTTAAGTGTTGACTTTATAATTATGAGAGGATAACACGTTTCTGTTATTTTTTAGCTGGTCCTCTAAGACATAAATTTGCTAACAGTTCACCACTTTGTGTAACCTTTCAAAACGGAGAGGGGAAGCTTGCCTGATAAATTACTTAAGATCACATTTATTTGGTGATATTTACTGTAACTAATGAAGTGGAAAATTGTTTTTCTTAACCCTCCAGTCTTTCTGTCAGTTTGCTCTTTCCCTGGTTTTGCAGATTTTGCATTTTCTTTTTACTTCATATATAGAGATTTTTAATAAATAGATGTTTACTATGCTTTAGTAGTAACTCTTAAGCGTGGTTGAGCCACAGCTCTTTTCTTATCTGGCTACTATGGCAGAAGCTTGATTCTCTCCTCCCTAAATGAGTGCTGTCTGGGCAGTGGGTTGCTGCAGTGTGTGGGGAGAAGAGCATCTTGCCTCTTTTTCACCACTTCTGACTTGATTCTGGCATCCCGCTCCATAAGAAACAGAGCTCAGGTTCCGAATTTCAGCTTAAAATGAGGATGCCTTCCTGTTTTCGTGCTAGCAGGGTGAGTGTGCTAGTTTTGAGAGCAGACATGGGTTGTGGTTGGGTACTGTGGTGCTGAAGGCTGGTTGGCAGCTTCTGTTTTGTGAAGGTGATGCTTACACACCAGGTTGCCAGTGCTATGCACAGTGATCACTTTCATCTTCTTCTATCCTTTTATATCCACTTTCCTCTCATTTTGAATTGAGTGAGGCATTCAGGGGCAAAGCGGGGGAAAAGGGATGTTTCTGAGTGTGATGTTTGTGCATTTCTGGATCGCTCAGCAGTACTAAACTAGATGTATGTCATGTGTCTGACGTTTCTCTTGAATCAGCCAGACAGGCCGCATACCCCACAGTTCATGGCAGCTGCTGGAGAGCAGTCTGTTATCTGATCCAGAACAGGCAGTACCTGATCCAAAAAAAAAGTCAAAGCAGTCCAGACAGTTGATACCTGACATCAGAAATCATGCCAATATGAAGTTAACCATCAGTACTTTACACTGCATGGCATCTTTTTATATGGTAATGAGAGCTGCGAAGCTAGTTTAATTCTACTGCTCTACCACTGCCTGTCTCAGTGGAAGTGTCACTATTGAGTGAACTGAGATCTGCTCACCACTAAGTCTCAGCAGTGCTGTCTGGCCATGGCTGCCTTGGAGAGCAAGCCACTGAAGATGGAAATAGAGCCTAAGTCACATCATGGTTATTGAGAGCATGTCTTCTAGCGCAAACCATCGTGAACAGCAAACTATCAAAAACAACCTCTAATGTCTGCACTGGAAAGCAGCTGAACATGTGACTGGCTAGGTTTATAGAAGCCTCATCTTGTTTTGGCAGTTGGCAGCGTGTTGATTTTCTAATTTTATTTTTTTCCAGTAGGATCCATAGGAAGGAAATGAGCCCGCTTATATAGCATTTAGTATTACTGTTTCCCAGGGGGGCAGGGAGGTGAAGAAAGCAAAATTAGAATATCCTGTTTACATGCTGCTAGCGTTATATTTCACCACCCATCCCAAGAGTTTTCATATTGCTAGATTAGGACAGGCCTTTCTTATGGTCTGAGAGTCTTCCTGTCCTATTGGAGAGCTTAACTGTTTGCACTAGCATGGAGCTCCTCCCTTTGCCTAATTGCTTGGAGAAGACTGAGTCTTTTGGTGAAGCTAAGACTAAGGTTAAGGTGAAGCTAAGGGAACGTGGGGCTTGCCAGGGTAGGTATTCTAGAATTAAAATGTTTGATGAGCTGGTCACAGAGGTTTTTAGGTAATGTCCAGCTTTAATTTAGTTAAGTCTTTTTTTAAGTGTTGCATAGTGCCTACCTATGTGCTTGCTTTTTATTTAAGCAAACCTGCTTACACTTCTGGAAGTGATAAAGAACCTCCACAGCACATGCTAATGGCTGTGGCACCGTTGCAGGTAGGAGTTACGCACTGACATCAGCTTCAAACGCTTGGGCAGTGCTCATGGAAGGAGTGGTTGAGTGTATAACCCACTGTGGTTATTTAATGTCGTGCCTTTTCCAGCATGTCATGTTCGTTCTGGAAATAGACCGTTATCTAAGAACATAGAAGAATGTACCTGGAAACCTTCTGAAGAGTGTCCCTGTTTAATCATGAACCCATTTAAAATATGCTAAGGAAGGCAGCTGTAATATGACCTTTTCCTGCCATATATAAGTGATGACTCATACAAGCAATGTCAGAAGACTGTAATGAAAAATCTCTCCAACTTGACCTGAGTGCAGCTGATGTTTCCAGATCTGATGTGCTGTGTAGTTCGGGATATTTGCACTGTATTGCTGGTGCTTTGGTGTCGCTGTTGTTACCTGGCTGTATGGATTCTTCAAAGCCGAAGTGTTAAAATTGGTCATCTTTTCCATGTGATCTCAGAAGGCTCATACACCACCTTCCCAACAGGAAATTCACCCAGGGGAGCTTTGGATGTTGGTATTAGAACTTTATGGACTGAAACCAAGGCTTTCAGGAGCCTGAGTTATTTCTGCTTGTAAGCATGACTTCTGTGCCTCTCTGTTGAGGATACTTGGCCAGAGGCAGCCTGTGAGTGCAGTGGTGTGTCCTCTGCAGCCAGCAGTTGTACAAACTCAGGGCTTGGTGGCGTCAGCCTGTTTTCACCTGATTGCTGCTGCCACTGTGCTAGAAATTGCTGCTCCTCAAATGTCTGAATTGTGCGTGATCACACTTAAGATTCCAGGCAAAAAGAGCCAAGCTAAGAATTTTGAGCAGAGAGGCCTTGTTGACCTGAGCTCGTTGGGCTGAAATGTAATAGAGCAAGTAGCCAACTTTGCTGGCAGAACTAAAGGGATCATAGTCCCTGGTCAAAGGGTGGGGGCAAACAGCTGGAGATGGGTGTGATGTGGCATCTACATAGTCATTGTAAATGCAGCTGTGAGGATGCATGCCCACAGTGAGACTTTCTGATGTTCAGCAGTGGAGACTGGGCAGGACATGCATGGATTTTTATTGACTTGTTTTTCCCTCCAGAAGTCATTCGTTCTCACCGGTGCTCTGCTTTACTAACAGCTGTACGTTTCCTTTCTTTGATAATTTCAGTAATAACGAGTTGCTTTTAGGATCTTACTCTTTTTTTTGGCAGACAGGTCAGTTGCTGAAGTTATTTGTAAGTCCTGTTGTGCTTCTAGCTGTGATTGTCAACTTAGTCATGAAGCTTGAGCAGTCAGCTGAGCTCTGAATTGCAAACAAAGCAACCCGAAGCAGCAAAGACGATAGAGCAGCCCGCAAGAACTATTCGGTCTTCCAGTTCGTTGCCTCAGCAGCAAAAGATCTTTCTATAAATGCCAAGTGAGAAGTATAAATCATCCTGGAACTGCCGTGCACTAAATCAAGAAGCAGAGAAATGAATGAATATTTGTAAACCAAGTGTCAGTGTAACTAAAATAATGTGAAGAACAATAGCCCTGTGATATGCCTTGTGCTGTTGTGAGGCTCTGCGGCGGAGTTAGATACCCACACAAAAGAAAGCTATGCAGAGGCACGCTGACTGTAGCCAAGGCAGGATGAACTCTGTGCAGATAGTGTCAGTAATTTCATGGTTCAGAGCAGTAATTTCACATACTGTATGAAGCAATAAGCATTTTCTGTTCTAGCTTCAGGCTTTCAGTGTGTGATTGGGTGGATCTACTTTAAGAGTAACAAAAGCCTTCCAGTTTCCAGCAGCTGCTAATCAGAGCTGATACTGGCTCCCATTACTTTACTCACTCCGTGATGCTGACCCGGAGCTGCCAGGGTTTAATTCACCAGCACAGATGTTTGCTGAGTTCATAGCTGCTAAAATACAGTAGGAGAAAGTGGTATCAGAGAGTCATTTCTGCAGCCTTCTGTCTATTCAAACTCACACCCGTTGTCTCACACTACATTTGAAACTTTGGAAAGCTTCCAACAAAACAACCCATGTATTAACTAAGCAAGTCAGAATAGGCAGATGCCAAACCCTGCTGACCTGCTTGTTGGCAGCACAGATTCCTTCATGCCGATAAAGCTCAGCTCCAGTGTCCTGATCAGCAGCGCCATGCCTGGAACTGGTCCCAGTGACTCCTTTCCTGACTTCACCCTCTTTCAGCAGCTTTGTCCAATGCAAGCCATGACCTTGTTTAGCAACAGACAGAGTGGAGGTAGTTGGTTGTTTTCTTTTTTTTTTTTTGCAGGAGTTACTGTTTGAGCACAGAGCTTGCTTCTACAGAACTTTCAGTGAACATGAGCTTTGCTGCATGAATTCATGCCTTATTTCTGTTTTCAGAGTAAGTTCTAAGCATGCATGCCTCCTGCTCCAAACCTATATGCTAACTGAGTAATAATGCCTCCTCCAGTATGCAGGCACTGAAACAATGGAGATCTTTTCATGTTGACAGATGAGTATCTCAAGAGCCCAAGTAGTATACTGATGGCATTTTTAGTCTTCCCAGGAGGAGGAAAGCCAGGGTGGTGTGTCAGAAAAATTTAATAACAACAGTAAAATGTCTTCTGGTCTTGCTCTGCTTAAGACATTTCTGTTAGGTGATGTTGTGCCTATCTTTCCCACAGTTTAACCTTACTCCTACGTGTGAACCAGAGCAGTGTCACTGGATGGGGCCAAGCCCCCCCCAGCCATGAGGAATCATGACTGTGTGGATGGGCTGTGGCTCGGGAGGGAGTTTAAAGTGTTTACTGGAGTATGTCTGCTTCTCTTAGTCTGTCATTTTTCATCTTAAAGTTGTGATGTCTTTTCATCTTCCCAGTGGGAGAGGGAGCAGTGTAGGCGGTGTACCCAGCTGATCCCCTCATTGTACCTAGCGCACAAATGCTACGGCCAACTCTTAGTGCAATTGTTATGTTGCTGCTCAGAGCATCTAGAGTATATTTTTCTTATTTATAACTTGCACATATCAGATTTCATTTTATGTTGGGAACTGAAGTCTTGGAAAAATTGCCAGGCATCTGTCAGGTGACAAATTCACTGAGAACGCCAATGGTGGCAAGGCCTGAGAGGGGTTCCCTCGCTCCTCCCTGGCTGCTGGGAAGAGGCTCTGCCCCTCTGTCCTTTGTAGGTGCCTTGCTTCTTTCTGGCAGCCTCTTGCCGGGGATGACGTGTACATCGGAACATCGCTCCTCCTGTGTTTGTTGGAAGGAGGGGAGCATTTTTCTCTCCTGAAGTCACAGCATCCGGAGCTGCTGCAGACCAGGATGTCAGTACAGTAGCTGCTGTCAGCTCAGGCAGGTACAGCTGCAGCACAGCCTGCTTGGCTGTGCCTGAAGCAGCTTTGCTGCTTCCCTATTTACCCAGCTTCCTAGCAGAATATTTTTTCAAGGTGGTAACAACAGCCTGTTTAAAACTTGCTTAGCTGTGAGAGGCTGCAGGCCTTTCACTGAAGGAATGCCTCCAGTGGTATGGGCTGTCCGTGGAGGTCTAGCATAGCCCATCTGCAGTCCTCGTGCTTTCACAGTACTGTGCCCTTGTACTGCACTTTACTTTCTCTGAGCTAAGGTTTCTTCCTCCTTTGTAATTCTTGCTTCGTGCCTGTAGGTTTTCATTCCCTGCACCTTGAGTATGCCAAAGGGGTGTGGAAAGCTTGTTACTGAGGTTTCTGGAGATGGTCTTTCTCTGCCAGAGAAGAGAAAATGAGATTTTTGCAGTAGCCCAAGGGTAAAATTCACTCACCCTCTCTTCCCAGCTCTGCAACGTGAACAGAACTGCTGAGGCAGGGAGGGATTCATCTGTGCCATGTGTTAGTTGTTAATTTTAGCTTTACCATAACTCTTGACGACAGGGCATGATTGTTCCTACTGTAGGCAGCATGTAGCAGTTATCCAGGAGATACAGTGTGACTGTAAGACAGTAAAGCTGCAGCTCATCCCTGGGTTGTGGCATGTTGTCAAGGAGTGCAATAGACAGATTCTCATTCTGACTCATACAGCTGCTTCTTGCTGAAGTTGAGGCCATATGGTACCATTTTCCTTGTATTTGTGCTAAACCACTGACTTCAGGATAAGTGAGGATAGAATTAGGTGCAGGCTGATTTCCACATGTGCCTGAGGACAAGGCCTGGCCAAAAGGTCATACATCTGCTGTTATACATAGTGCATTTAATCTTTGACTACCACCTTTTTCCTAATTCTGGGTAACTGGTGAAATCTGGATGAAGTACCAGCCTGCTGCCTGTACTTGCACGGTCAAAAAGACACAGGCTTGTCAGGAGAGAGATCATCCCAGAACTGGATGTACAGGACCCAAACTGACCTTACTCCAACATGTAGACTACTTCAGGAAACTCTTACACGTGTGTTACAGAAGTTTCACTGCAAAGCTTTAATGTTTTCTCTAGGTAGCTGCTGGTACCTTTGTTACACTGTGTGCTTTGATTTCTTAGGTCTAAACCAAAACCAGACTATGACGGAAAATACGTTACTAGGCTGATAACAGTTCTTCAGTTCTCCTGTGATGCTTGTACCAGGATTTTACTGATGCACGTGTTAGCCAGGGAGCACTGCTTTTCTGGTAGCTCCGTTGCTGTGCAGTGTTGGAGCTTGCCCTGGCTGCACCTGGAGGTGCCGTTCTGAATGATGCTGTCACGCTCGATGAAGTGGACTGGTTAAGGTGTGGGGGGTGCTGGCAGCATGCTGCGGCTAACTCCGGTAGCCTCTCGGGGGCTCATTCTCTATCCAGCGTTGCTTTTAATGATGGACTTCAGCTGAGGTCCACGGAGCACATTTGTTCAGTGGTTTCTTCCCCCAGTTCTATTAAATACTGTGTAAAGATGCAGACATTGTTTTACCTCTGCTAAGGAAGGACGCAGTATCGTGCTACTGCTGAGGGAGACTGCAGACTTTGAGCCTATATGCAACATCTGGTAACATCTTTTCCTAGCTGAAGAGAGAGACCAGCTCTGTAGGAGAGCTTTGGATCTGGGTGAAAATGCAGTCATTAATGTGTTGAAGAACTGGAGGTACAGTTGGAAGCTTAGTGTAGAGGTGTTGGGAGGGACAAGGAATTGAATGAGAGCTGAAACAGTTGACCTGAAGTCACGTAAAGTGAGTCAGAAATGAGATGTGCTTGCTTTGTAACAGAGCATTCTTCATAGGCAGTTTAACAAGTTTTGGAATTAAATCTGGAAAAAGAAAAAGTGATGTAGCTGTTATGTCAAGGCTTACACAAGCTTGCAGTGTGCAGCCTGGGCTGTGACTGGTGGAAAACCAGACCTGAGCAACCATGTGATCAGTGCTTTTCCAAGGCAGTTATGAGCTCACACTATGCTCACACCACAGCTGCACATATACTTTCCAAAATACACTTTTGGAATTATACATATGCCTTTTTAGCATGCTGATGGTCTCTGTGGTCATTTATTCCTGGAGCTAATGACTGCTCTTTCAGAGAATATAAGTTAACAAAGTGACAGCTGCTCTTAACGAATCACTTGCTGCAGAGCCCAATATTAACATCCACAATAAATCCTTCTTTTGCTTCTGATGGTTCGCTGGAGCAATGGCAAATAAATTAGGCAATACCTTCATTTATCAGAGCAGTTCATGGCTGTAGTTGAGAATGAGAGCTCATTTACAGTAATGTCAGAACTCCAGGCTGGATTTCTGTTATTCTTTGGATAAACAGGAAAGCATAAATAGGAAAAAGTGAATCTCTGTGTGACCTCACAGCCAGGCTAGTGTTAGCCATCCACCTCAGGTACATGGTTGGCATGAAGAGATGGCAAAGAAGAGTGCAGCTGGGGAGCTCTCATAGGGCTCTCTTCTGGCTCCTCTGCCTGGAGTTAAACTGAAATATGGTGCAACAACCTTATGCTGAAGTTAAAAGATTTCTGATTTCTGAATCGGTTGCTTTCTCTGCTGCATGTGCAGCCCCTCTGCCCCGAAGGCCAGGAGGCACTGCAGTTATTTCAGGACTTGTAGCCTGTGGTGAGACAAGCAGGTCTGGGAGTTGCTCTGGCTGCTGTTGGTTGCAGTGCTGTTGCTACTCGTTCCTCCTGCAGCTGCTGCCTGACAGACCCGTTTTCTGATCAGTGTCTGCAGTAATCAATAGTGGTCTTTTATCAGCAATTAACCATAAACCCGTGGCTAATAGCAGACCTTTTTCATAACCTTTGTCTATGCATAAATAAATAGATGTAACAGCCTTGGATAGGGCAACAGATAGGCTGAAGTTTCCATTTTCTGTATCTGTACTGAGCTTATCTAAGGAAGGGCCAGCGGTATAGTGAACTGATGGATATAGCCGGCATCTGGTTTGGCACTACAGGTTTAGCTAAGGACATTGGTATCTAATATTATTAAAGCTATAGTTCCTGCTTCACTGAAACACAAAACTCAAGTTCAGGATTTGTTTTAAACTACTGTTAATAGATTTGCAGGTTTCTTTAAGGTTGTAATTTCACTTAATTGTCAGATATTCCCATGGTGCAAAATTACAACATTGTTGAACAAGATGAATGAAAAGCTGATCTCTTTTCATGATTTGAAAAGAGGTAGTTAAATGTAGAAACACCAAGAAACCCATAACTTACGGAAGGTCTTCCCATTTTAGTACTTGGCTTAGTAGCAGAGGAAGTTGCTTTTTTCAAATCTCTTTTTAAACAGTTCATACCACACAGTCCATATAGGTGCACAGTTCAGTTTCAGAAGTGGCGTTTAAAGTAAGTCTTGAGTAGCTTAAGGGACAGAGATATTTCTGGGTTGTTGTGTTGTTTGACTGTTTCTTTAGTGAGAGATCTGGTTAAATCTCAGCTGTATTGATGGGTCCTGCTCTTCTGCCAGCTTTGCTCATCTCCTTACTGCTGTCTGCTAGAGACAGATGGCATTTTTTTTTTCCTCTCCAGTTCATATGCTGGAAGTGGAAGGGGAACTGAGACACCAAATGATTTGTTAGCCTTTTTTTTCCTGCTATGTAAGTTTCTACTAGTTCATAATATACTGATTTTGAGCAGCTTGCATTTATATTTTTGTGTGTGTGTGCATATGTGTATAAAATAAAATGCTCATAGCATAACAGGGAAAAATTCTGGGTGATTAAAGCTCGGTTTTCTAGTTCTTGAGTTCCTAGACTGTCAAGTACATTAGCAGTTTTGTTGATGCTAGTAATGCTGAGCTTGTGCATGCATTTGTAGAAATAGGGCCTCGAACAGCCCATAGATCACAACTTCCTTCTAAAGCTGTGCGAGGTAGAAAACTCAGTTTCTATTTTCTGCTGCAGTGTTTCCAAATCCAAAGTTTTGAGATGCGCTGTACAGCTCCAGTCAGAGACCAGTGATCATCTCAGATGAACTTAATCAGTTCTCTGGAGTACGTGGAAGAAGGATACAGATTTGTGAGCATTTCCTTTCTGCTTCATAGTGAGCCTGCCCTGCATGAGACTGACAGCTGAGTTTGCTGGCACTGTGCTTCTTTGTACTTTCATCTTATACAGACTGTAAATGAGAAACATCCCCAGCTTCACCAAGAGCAGGCTTTAAGCACTGAAGGTGAATTTCTGCCCCCACTGCAAAACTGCTAGCCAGAGTTTTTGCCCTTAGACCATAAGAAAGGTGGAAGCTTTGCTCTTCTGTTTTGTAAGTTCCCAGGTTATGTTTTAGGTTGCATATTACTAATTGTGGACAGTTAAACAATTATTAAATGCAACTAACAAGGCCTGTTTCCCTGTGCTGGCTTCCGCCTGGACCAGCATTGCTGATGTATTGTTTGTGCTCCTGGAGAGAGGAAAAGAGAGAATATTTCATTTTAGACCTGATTGTTGTCATTTGTGATTATTGAATGTAAAATGGTCAAGGTCTTACTAGGCTGTTTCTTGAGCAAAATTTGTATTTAGCTAACCTCAGTCTCCGTGTGTTGAATTGCCAGCAGAGGCCTGCTCCAACCCTTTTATTTTGGGTTAATTACAGTGTATCTATCTCATCCAAACTGTCTGCTGCTGACTTGCATACTTGAGTCTAATGATGATGAGGAGCTCATTGATTTGGGGGTACTGTGAGTACTATGATTCAATGGCCCAGAGCTAACTTTAGGATCTGAAAAGAATTCTAACATTTGTTCTGTTTCTTTTTTGTAGGTATTTGTATAAAATGTGGAAAAGGTGTGTATGGAGCGAGCCAGGCTTGCCAAGCAATGGGTAACCTCTATCATACCAACTGCTTCACGTGTTGCTCTTGTGGTAAGTCAGACCTACTGCAGCCTAAGTGGCTTCCTTTTGTAATACATGTCCCTGTAGCAACCAGTGTGCAAAGTGAGACCTCATCTTGCTTGTTTCCTGAGGCAAAATTCCTATGTAAGACTCTAGCTTTTAATTTGCAGTATGAGAGTGTTCAATGGTGTTATTCTTAAGCAACAGCCCCAAAAAGTAGTATTTGGTTGTTTTAAAGGTTACATTTACAAAATGGCTTCAGCTTGGCGTTTATAAGGACTATGAGCTTTAAATCACTTGTTTATGAAACTGCAATGTATATTTAGCATTTTTACAGGAAAAAAATGATAAAATGTGTGTAGCCAAAGCCATTTTGCCTCACTCTTTGTAAATGCAACTCCAATCAAGCATATATATATATGCTTTTATATATATATATGCTTATATATATATAATTTGTTTCTGTGCTTTTGTAGTGCTCAATTTTTGTTTTGTTTGAATGTGATAAAAACAAATAGAAATAGAATGTTGACACACCTTACACAATATTTCTCTGTTGTGAAGGAGAACTGTAGGTAAATCACCATCTGCTTACTACTCTTAGAACTTCTTTAGGTTTCTCTTTAAAATCTGAATGCATGTAAAAGTGATGCACTTAGTATTTCATCTGGGGAGGTTGTAGCTTTGCCAGGGATAACAGGCTTTGGAAAACTCAAGACAGCACTTTCAACTGTGTTTGTTTGAAGCTAGGCGTTGTGGAATCATAGAACGGCTTGGGTTGGAATGGATGTTAAAGTTCATCTGGTGCCAATGCCCTGCCATGGGCAGGCTTGCCACCCATTAGGTCAGGCTGCCCATGGTCTTATCCAGCCTGGCCTTGAAAGCCTTCAGGGATCGGGCATCCACAGCTCCTCTGGGCAGCCTGTGCCAGTGCCTCAGAGCCCTCTGAGTGAAGCACTTCCGATGGAAGCTTCCTCGGTGTCTTGTTTGAAACTGCTCTGCGCTCAGAAATTCCCACCAAGTTCAAGGGAAGGATGAAAGCTCATTTTCTGCAGTCAGGTAGTTTTCCTTGATACTTTTTTTTACGTTTCTAATATTCGATATCCGGATCAATATCTTGTTGTGACACACATATACAGCGAAAGATCAAACAGAATATGCTGAGTGTAGATTGTTTATTAAAATAATCGTTAAGGATTAGAGAAAGAGAGTAAAGGATTATTGGTATAGAACCAAGATAGTTTGTAATGAAAAGAACCATCCCATTGTGAAGTTTACTTCTGAAAGGAGAAGTGTTGTTGTTTTTCCTGAGGTTTGTACAGATAAGTAAATATTTGTTTAAAGAACCTACAACCTGAATGTAGAATTCAGTGACCCTTATTAATCACTCTGGACCATTACCAGCCTCTAGAATAAACTTGTCTCAAAGCTTCAGGGATTGCTCATGACTTTGTTCAAGTCTGACAGTGAATAAGTAGTTATCTTGTTGGCTCCCAGAGTGAACAAAGTGCTCTAGCATCGCACTTAGCAGAGGATTACAAAATGTGATAGTGGATAATATCTGTTCACTCATCACCAGCGTTAACCTAACCTAATTGCATGGGTGAGCTCCAGCTTCCTCTGTGGGGCAGACTTTTTTTTTTAAATAGTAAAGATGCACATTTGTCACCACAGGTGTCTGGACACAAGTAACTTTGTTCCTCAGAAGAATATATGTAAGGGCTGAGGAGCAGATTAACAGCAAAACGCACTCCCAGCTTCATTATCCAAAAGCACACCAAGCTTTTGTGACCATTCTGGTGAGGTGTGTGTGGCCTGTGTACATCTAACAGAGGGCAATTTGAGACATGTCCTTTCAGAGTGTGGTTTTGCCTCACCCTGCTGTGCTGTAGGATTTCATGATTCGTACAACTTTCCATGAGTCAGTCATGCCCATATGTGTTAGGAAACAGTTGCCATCTGAGCTTCTTGCTGTACTGTTTGTGGGCTGGAGAGCCCAGATGTCATCTGCTAGGATACTTTGCAAGTAAGAAGTGCTTAGATTTGATTTTGCCTGCAGCCTCTGATGCAACCTGTTGAAAAGGAAGCAGTCTGGGCCTTTCTGATGTTAGGCACTGAAAAAGTATCTGTGCTGTTAATGCAGCAGCAGGTCTAAGTGCAGGTGATCAAAATTTATACTCAGTTGCCTGCAAACATGAGACAAAAGCAGAGCTTTTCCCCTCAACTCAGCCCCTGAATAGTATCAAAGTGAACACAGCTGGAGAGAGGATGTTGCATTAGTTTTTCAGCTGCACACTTGATTTGGGGCATCACATGCACTAGATCCAGACCTCAGGAATGAGGCATGCAGGTCAAATCTGTGGGAGTTGCATCCTGGAGTGTGCTGCTTATACAGCTTTTCAGATATCTTGTACAAGCAACTGAACACAAACTGCTCACAGTGCTGGAGTTTATGAACAGGGAGTTAATTTTACCATATTGTTGGTAAGACCCAGTTGAGACTCCTGTGCTCTAGTTTTGATGCACACCTTCAAAAAGGTGAGGAGAAACTGGAAAGAATCTGGAAGGAATTATGTGAGTGACGGAAGACTAGAGAAAAGATGATCACTGGAGCCCAATGTATTTTGAGTATCAGAAATAATGGGGGCAGGGGTGTGCGACTTGGCTGGAGCTTGTAATCAGCTTTTTCCAGGAAACAGCATTAAGAAGTGGTTTCATACATACTGGATACAAACACAAGACAGATCTCAAGACAATTCAAATAGGGAATCAAAGACAGTCTTTATACGATGAAGATAGTTAATCACTGCAACAGAACAGTAGAGAAGTGGCAGATTCTCTGTTCTTCTGTTTGCAGATTAAGACCAAATGTCCCTTTGGAAAGTGTCTTAAGTTAAGCTTTAATACATATGTACCTGGGTAATAATTAAGGACCTGTTTTAGGCAGGAGGTCATATATCATGGATTAATGCTTCTCCTGGCCAGTACGGTCTGTGCCCTTGACAGGGGAGCAGAAGTATGAGCAGTTATGCAGATATAGACTCTTGAGACTCTTCTGAAGCCCTCATGCTTATCTCTTGTGATCATGAATGCAGAAAGGTTAGGAAATACTTCAGAAATGTAGTAGATAAACAGGAAAGAAGTGATGATTTGTCTCCTCTAGACATTTTTGTTAATAGGCTTATATGGTAAGTCTCTTCATTGTCTTCCTTGTTTCTAGGAACTTTGGGACAGGACTTGATAATATCGATTCAGAATTGTTTGAAATGTTGCTAGTGAGCAGAGATGAGAGGAAGAATGGAATGGAAAAGTCAATGACCCAGCAGGCAGAGATGTTCTGTTTTAAAATAAAATGAACACAGCAAAGAGGCAGAAATGCGTCAGTGAGTTCTGGATAGCTGAGCCTTACATATGTACCTGAACAACGTCAGCATCTCAGAACTTTGCTTTTTCAGTTATGTTTTTATCTCTCTTTGTAAACATCTGTTGCCTTTTGTGACAAGCCATGTTCCTCAGATAGGCAGTTTTCAAAGGTAGGATAATTCTTTTCAGGTAATGTAAAAGCTAAAGCTGTCTGGTTTCAATGGGATCAAATAGTTAACATACATCTTCATCACAGTCTCTTTGAGAAAACAACTGAAGTTTGTTAGGGTGCTTCTTAACAGTAGATTCAAATTCCCCGTTAGCTGTAATGCCTCTTTTAGGCCTTGATTCAGCAAAGTGCTTATATATGAGCACATCAGTTACTCATATGTAAGCATGCTTTGCTGAATCTTAGATGACAAAGAGATCAATTTAGGCAACAGCATATACTGTCCCTTCTGTTAAGTGTAAGATTTTCATTTTGGCAAGAGTTCAGTTGCAAATTTTGCTGAAAAATGTATGCCTGACAAGCTCATTGTCTAGTTTCTCTTGTGATAGTATTTCAGAGCATGACAGGATGTCTTGGAGGATAATTGCAATAATGCCAGATCTCTTGTGTGCTGTAAGTGCAGGTGATTGGTTGGAGGAATTAATGGGCTCTGTTTGATACTTCTTGGAGAAAATAACTCATCTGCCACCTCTGGGCTTCAGGGGGCACAACAGTGTTCAAGTCCCAGTTGCATCCACAGCATCTTTTCAGGCTGAATATTTTATTCCAGTGCCACTGGCTGTAGGCACTACAGTAAAACAAATCTCTGCTCTGAAGAAACATCAATTTGGTCATTGTTTCTTTCCGAGTGGTAGAAGGTGGTAGGGAGTGAGCTTTGCAGAGTCTGGGGGGTTTGAAGTCTCCAGGCTCTAAAAGCTGAGATGTATTTTGCCATGGAAAACAGGGGCATATTCTGTTCTTGATGAAGGGAAATGTTTGAGCATGCCATTCGTCTTTAATTTGCGCTTTTGCCACTGGTGTTAAGGCACAGGAAATCACTGCAAGATCAATCAGAAGCCTAAAGCAAACTGTATAATCCCAAAGGTATGCAGCTCATTTCTTGCCTAGTAGGTATTGATTAGTTTGGAGTACTCGGGGGTTTTGTACAGCCGTTTCATTTCAAGGGATGGAACATAAAGGTATCACAGTTCAGCTGCTTACTGGCAGTGCTGCTGCTGCCTCAGTGCTAGCCTTTGTCCAGACTGTACAAAACTCATTGGTACAAGCATCTCTTAGAGAGAGATCATGGTGAAAGCTGTCAGCACATTCATTCTGAAAGGCCCAAGAGGGACAACTGTAGCAGTAGGTATTGCTGCCCTGAGGGTATGATGTGCAGTTCTGAATTAGCCTCTGCCCTCCAACTGGTGTAAAAGGGGAATCCGTTCATAGCTGTATTTGCAACTCGACTGTAGACTTTTATTACGTCTCAGAGGCAACAGCTGCCTTCTTACAGAGGCCACTGAGTGCTGCCGTATGTAAATGTCTATTAATAGGAAGCTGTGTCCCTACTTGTATAAGTTTCTTATGACACTGGAAAAGTTCTTTTCCATGTTTGCTGCCTTGAGTTGAACTTTTGTTTGCTCTTGGTGGTTGTAAGGCACGGAGCATCCTAGGGGATGTTTCCCCTCAGCATATATTTATCAGCAGTTGATGAGTTTTGGTGGTTAGATGCTGTGCTGTGTTTTTAATAGAATAAAATAAAAATCCTGGTGGAAGGTTTGTTTCCAGTTCATATTTGTTCTGTCCCCATGTATTTATAAGTCTAGTATGAGTCACTGCATCCAAATTGCACGTTGCCGATGTTTGCTTCAGAGTCTTCAGTTAGATTCTCTGTGAAAGTCATGTTCTTATAAAATAAAATCCAGTGTTAAGTCTGAGGTCTATACTTCGTCCACTTACCGTAGGGTTGGTCATCATGGTGGCACAAATTTGTGTGTGCATGTTGTTGACTTTCAACTCGTTAGCGCTTCATGGCTAAATTTTAGGTGACTCGGTTTCAGTATCTGTTCAGTATCTGACTACCACCATTTTGTGCAACTATTCTGAGCACGGAGGAACGCAGTGAGAACACTGAAGGCAGAGAAGCTAATGAGTATAACTTTGAGGGGTACAAAGCTGAGCAGTGAAAGTCTGCTGGGTAGTTAATGTCATTGCACACTTTCCTCTGCAGTTTTTTAACGTGCTGTCAGACTAGAGCAGACTGGAATTTTGGGATTTTTGGTCTGTAATCCCGTCAGAGCCATTGGTTAATACCTGGTTCTTAGGGGAGGACAAGCTGGCGGATGATTCAGTACTGTGCATGTGGGAACATTCTTTGCCGACCCCTGTGGCCTGGAGCGTGAGAGCTGGATGCCCCGAACTTGCATAACTGCAGTTGTTACTCATCCTCAACTCAGACCCCGTGTTCAGATTGAATTCATTGAATTCATGGCCACCTGAATGTTTGGTGGTTTCCAAGCCATAAATGGAGCTGGCAGTAGCTCCTCATGCTCTGTGTGCTAGGCAGCGATTTTGAGGAATGATTCATGAAAAAACCTAGGCACTTTAGAGAGGTGTAAGTTCAGTTAGGAAAAAGTACCGAAGGATTTGTGAAGTAGTCTCTCCACGTCTGCAAAGGTAGCTCAGACTGCGGTTTGTGTAGATGCGTATTTGAGTTAACTTGCACATCGCTCCGGGAGTGCAGAGTTTTGCCTGGGTCATTCTGTGACTTTGGGAAAAGCTACAGCTTGCACTTAGCTCTGTGCCTTCGGTTATAACACCTATCAAGATGGACAATTACAAGTTATGTAAGGTATGTCTAGCTGCAGTCCAAGGAATATCTATAAATGTGAAACTCACCAAGAGGGAGGTACTTGCTTTAAAAAGAGACAGTCAGATTGTAGAGATAACAGCTGCCTTGAGATGTTTGGGTTTACCTTGCACAAGACACTGAACCATGAATGTGTATTAGCAAAGGAATGTAATCTTGTCTCCTGATACTTAACGGTCAAACTTGGATACCAGCCCCTGTAAGAGCCCAAGTACAATCAGGTACCAATTGGTAGGAAAATATTTCCTTTATCTCATCCTATTGGAATCCGAAGCTAAGAATACTATTGGAAAAATGAGAAAGGATGGGGAAAGGGTAGTCAGGAGTGCTCGAGTTGGAATTGACATAGGAAACTCCTTCATGCAGAATGTATTTAGCTATGAGTTGTTTTCTTTTGTGGCTGATAGTGTGTTCTTTTGTTTGTCTTTTGGTTGTGATATTCAGGATGTATTTTGCAGTGCTTTCTGCACTGCTCTAAGTCCCAGCCACGCTGTGGTCTGACGCAGCACTGGCTTCAGGTACAGATATGAGTCCCTCTGCAGACAGTTCTGCTAGATGTTATGTCATGAAAGATTTTCAATTCTGTGACTGCTTTAAATCAAGTTGGTTCAGAGGTGTGGTAGGACCTGTTTTTTAGGGGCAACGCATCTGATCATTCCAATCCCGGGCCCTTGCTTTCAGGGAGATACCTCAGATGCTCAAAGAAAAACATGTGCTTATTAATTATCTTAACACAGCGTATCACTCTTCTCTGAGCAACTGTCCGACAGAGAAATGAAAAATGTTTCCACCGTCCTCTGTTTCTGATTCACAGAGGACATGTGATCAGTGGTTGGCCGGTGGTTTGTCTTCATCTCTGTTTCCTTGGAAAGTATTAATTGCATTCTCCCATTAATTACTCTAGCATTAAATGCATTGGATGGTTATTTTAATTGGTGGAGGTTGCTTGGCAACTAATGATGGGAACTTTTTTCTGCATTGACTGACTGACCATAGATGTCGTTCTTCAAATACATTTTTGCATTAATAATTTGGAAACTATCATAGGCAGCACCTGTGATCTTTCCAGGGATTGGAAATCTAAAATGCAAAAATTAGAGTCTCAGAGGTGTCAGCCTTAGTTTTTTATTTTTAAGAGCTATGGCAAATACTACAGAAAGCCCAATCACGTGTGTAGTTCTGTGTTTGTTCTGTGTTTGTCTTGTTTATCGTAACAAGATTTGCAAAAACTTCCCAGTTTCCTTCTCAATATCTATTACATCCCACTCTTGCTTGTCTTAGAAACCCATCTCTCTGCTGCAATTTTTTCCATCTTTCTATTCTGCTCTTCCTCTTCTTTCTTGTCTTCCTCTGCCCATTTAAAATGTTTTCTGGGGCACTCGCTCTTCCAAGAGAAGAGATTCCCTTGTGCTACTGTTGAGTTCATCTCTGAAAGGAGAAGAAATCCAGATAATCCAGAACAGAGCACAGGGAAATCACCGATGTTATCGACAGATGTTTCTGCTTCCTTTTTCCAGGTTCTGTAATTTTTGAGTATTAACTAAAAACAAAGGGAAAAACAGGGAAAAAAGTGTAAAAGATAGCAGATGAAAGGGGATGTGGGGGGAGGGGGACGTAGTTGCTGAATGTAATTTTATTGGTCTGGGTTCTGCTGTATGTTGTTCTTACATGTTTTGCAAAGTACTTTTTCATTACTTCAGTATTCGGAGTATCAATCTATCTGAAATCCAAGCCCCAGAAGGCCATGGAGTTCTCTTATATTGAGTTAGAAAAGCCATTTTATCGTCATTCCGTGGTAGGTGAGGTCTTCCTTCACACATCTCGGTTAATCGATTTCTGTCTCTGATCACGTCAGCACTCAGTACGACTGACAGTTTCTTTTCTGGTGCTTATTCTAGTGAATTTGGGCCTCAGTTACGAACCTGTCCATGTACACACACATACCCACATCCATGGGATTGGCCTCCCTCTAAAAGCGTGTCTCCTGGATATTCTCCTATTGGTTAACTGAATCTCTCATTCCTCTGTCCTGCCCTCCGCATGTGTAGACCTCACCGCCCCTGCTCTGGGCTGACCAGAGGTCTGCTCTGCAGCCACCATTACCTGATTCTTTCCTCGGTGTCTCTGAGGAAACAGACTGCAGTTTTTCTTGGATGCAGTTTTTGCGAAGGGAAAGCCAACTTTCACTTTTCCTTGATTCTCTGAATATTCTCTTCCTTCTCTCTGAATGTTTGCTCTGACATGTCTGCTCTGTAACAGGAGAATTCAGACTTCACTATTTCTGTTTGAGTATCTTTTGTTCTCCGTTTCAAACAAGCACAATGCATTTCTTTAGTGGAGACCTTCACTGCTTGTCAGTTACCATCTCCAAAAATTGTCAGCTTGTCCTTGGCACTGTACTCTGAGCATTCCATGTTTTGACTAGCATTGTGTATTTATGCTTTTCCTGGGTCCGTATATTCCCTGGGAATATCACTTGAGACTGTTGGCAGCCCATCATATTGCTAACCAAAGAGTTAAGATTATATAACTTCACAGCCATGGAAGCTTCAGTATGTTCCTCCTTGCAAACTAAGCTTCTCTTCCAGACTTCCATGTACTTCTCAACTGAGTCATGTTCTGTTCATATTCCTCTTGCCCGTTTTCCTGTTCTTTGTTTCCAGTCATGGACTTGTTGCTAGAGCCAGATCTGTCCTCCCTAGCCCCACTCACACCTCTTTCTTCTGCCCTGCAAGTCCTGCGTAAGTTGGACAGAATCTGCCAGAGAAATGTTTTGTGAAGCTTCTGTTGATGGAGATGGTGTGAAGCAGAAACGTGTTTTTACTGCTTCTGCTATCTTCATCTTCACGTGCTCTCTAACAGAGGACTGTCTGTCTTTTGCACTTCATCCATATCTCCTGTCTGAGCAAGATTACTGACTCATCCTCACTAATAATTTTTGTTTAGTATTTAATTCAAGGGAGACAGACATGGCCTGAAAACTCATTGATGTTTCACACCAGAAAACAGTCTGAGTTTTACCTTTCAAAATAATTTGACAGATCAAAGGCTTCCACTATCACTTCTCACCTTAAAAATCGGTCTAAGAAAGCTGTTTGTCAGAAGACTTTTGCTACATATGAAACAAAATAGATGATTTTTTGTCTTCCCCTTTATGAAATTGCTTAAACAGCAGCAGACCTGGTAGTATTGTCCCTGGATGTACAATGACAGGAGGAGTTTGACATTGTCTTTCCAGCTTCCTTTTGGCAGAGAATATTAACAAAGGACAGTCATTTTCAGCTGAATGAATTATTAAGCTGGTGGTCATGAAGGGGTAACTCAGCCCTGTGAATCAGAGGATGGGGTTTTACTCCGCTCTGCTATAGACCTGTTCCTGTGGGCAGATCGCTGAACCAGTCTGACTTTCCCGTGCAGCTAATTCTCGCCTACCTCACACAAGTGATTTTGTGCTGATTTCATTAATATTTTGAGAAGAATTCGAGATCCTGAGATGAAAGTACCAGAGGAGTGACAAGTTTTGTAAATTGTTAAATAATTGTTATATCACAAATAGCTGCATTTGCTGGAATAAACATTTGCAGTATCTGGCAGCCAAGCCATACAGCTGTTACAGCATGCTACTGAAAATAATTACTTGCTCAAATAATGCATATTTACAGTTTATGAAGGACCATTCTGAGGATTGTATGTCGTTAAATACATGGACTAATGTAAGATTTTCAAAAGACTACTTTCCCAGCACCGTTCCCTGGAGCCCTCAGTGCATGGGCCATGTGAATAATGTTCCCATTCCTCTGTCCAAGCCCGATGTTGTGTTTTTAATTTATTTTAAGTATCCAAGGAATGCTGTCTCCAGTATTCAGAGGACTCTCTAAATCGGATGTGAGGCACAAATACACCAGAGAAGCATATCAGAGAAATGGGCTTGGCACAAAGCCCACATAAACAACCATACTTTTTTTTTTTTCCTCGTTTAAATGATGGGACTCGGGAGGACCGGCCGATTATAGCTGCGGTGGGCTGTCCTTGGGACCAAGGAAAGTGCTTTGGTGACCCCTGGTACGTGACACGAGCTGAATGTTTTGCTTCCTTATAAACTTACTGTTATAAAATGAGCAACTTTGTTCTGATAAATTGACTTCTGCAGGTCACTTTCCAGACTTACTTGCTGGTGGGTGGATATTGCCTTCCATTCTTAAACTTCTCAGGAAATTTTAGCTTGGTTATAAGCAGGTAGCAATTTTTCTCTGCCCCTCTATTTTCCTCAAAACAGGAGGAATAAGATCAGTAAATTAGATCTTAGACAGTAAACATTTTTCCCCTTGCAGTAAATATCTGATTTCCTGAAAATTCTTCCTTTGACCAGAACTTCTACTGAGATTTTTTAGATCTATCACTGTTCATGGCCGAATCCATTTCCATTTACTGTCTAAAGTACATCTGACCTTGTGGGCAGTGCCATGAGCTTTTTGTTGAGCAGCAGGAGCCTGCTCCAATCACACTGATGCTAACAGCTTTCCAGTGTGGTTCTCCCTAGGTGAGCCTGTTCCCTGTCCTTGTGTGAAAACCAAGGAATTTTAATACAAACAGTGTGCCAGAAATAATGAGTTAAAACAGGACTTTTTCAGTAAAAATATTATTAGAGTGGAGCTTCTGCATGGGTGCCCTGCATTGAACTGACACAAATAAAAATAAGAAATCTTCATGCTTGTGAACTCTATCCCATGGTGTTGAATTAGGTGCGGTAAGTACTTTCTAAAAACAGACGTGAAGCAGAACCCTGCTGTGGCCTCCCTCATGGCCAACATCCAGTCTGTATTCAGTATTCCTCCATTTATAGGATTATCGACTCCATTTGGCAGTTTTCAGGACCGGTATCTGATTGAGCACAGCCAGTGCACTTTGGCAGCCAGCGGAGATAACACGATACACTGCAGTATCCGAGTGTGTCGAGGAAGTGGTGCTGGGCTGCTGAGGATGAAAGCATTCTGGTTGTGGCCACTACCCACTCCTAAACTGCTCTGTGCTGTCCCTTCAGACAGTCATCCCTTAGTGATACTCTGTCTCATGAGAACTCACCACCACTCCTGGCTCAAAATTCAAATAAATCAATGAGAATTGTTTTCTTAAAGCAGTGGAGGAAGTGGAAATGCAATAGTTTGAGGTGTAGTCTGTGTTTCTTGCCTGGCTCAGGTGTCCCAGCAGGCATTGGGCATGCGAAGTGTGAGGATGGGTTTCTTAGGGAACATCACTGAGTATTTGCAGAATGCTTAGTCCTCCTCTTCCTCCAGATGTTTAATACTCAAGGAACAGGTCTGTGGCCAGAACAATCTGCTACCATTGCTCTGAGGACAGGTGCTTCAACGTTTCACACGCAAGACTTCTGTTTCTGGGCGATGAAAGGACAGCTTTGCAACCTGGAATGGCAAAGACTGTTCCCATTTCTCTGTACTTTGTCCTACAAAGTGAAATAACAAGTGAAGATGTAGCTCTGTATTTTTGCATTTAAGCTTTAATTTGTATGATGGGGGCAGAGGTGTGGAATCCTACCAGAGATAGTAAGCGTTGTTATTCTTGCAGAGCATTTTCTGCCAAGTCGTTTTGCAAGCACTGCTGTTGTCTCGTGCCAGGAGTATGTTGGGGGAGAAGGGTGTAGGAGAGGCTGCTGACAGGCATGGCCTCTGAGATGTGTTCAAACCCCTGGTAAACTTCAGTGTCAGTGAGGTTATGGAGACCTTGTGAAATCATTCCTGAAATCCTATGAGAGTGCTCACTACCTCATGCTGTTAGCAGGGGGCTCACAAAAACAGGTTGCAAGTCTCACAGACGTCCAGTCTTCCCTCTGCCTGCTCACTGCACGCAGCAAAGGTAGCATGGAGGCAGCTGAGTTGGACACATGGCAAGGGATTCCTCTGCTGCTTTGTGCACTACCCTGTTTAATCTTCACAAGCTCCCTTTGTTGATACACAAAAGCAGCTGTATTCCTCCTTCTCATGTTCGAGACCCCAAATAACTTCATACTCACTTCCCCATCTGCTCTCACTGCTGCTTCCCCTGCGATCGGCCAATTGGTCCCTAGCACTGCCCTTCTCTGCTTACTCTCTCCATCTCTCTCCTGCAGGCCAGCCTCAGTGTGGGGCAGGCAGCCTGGTTTTCAGCGCTGCCCTTTGCTCTGGTTCCCTGTTCCCTCCTGAGGCTTGCTGCTCTCTCCCTTCCCTCCCACACCAGCCCTCAAATGCGTTTTTCTTGCCTGAAACTATCAAACCTCAACTCAGTTTGACACGCTCCTGTAAACTTCCACAGCACTCAGAATAACAGTAAAAGTGAATGATGAGCTGCCTAGCTCGTAATAGGCAAAGAAACTGAAGAGAGAAACTTTTATAAAATCTGCTGTAGGAAGAAGTAAAGCTAATAGATACTGCTGCCTTCTGACAGCAAAGCTGGCTGTGTTGGTGTTGATGACTCACATTGTTTGTGTGCATGTGTGCCAAATATGGCTGCTAACGAGGTCTACCAGTTCTTTAGTTGTACCTGTATGGGGTTAGAGGGATCAGATTTACTACCTCTCTAAAAGCAGGCATGTATTTAGCAATCAGTTTTTATTATTGGCTGCTGCGGCTAAATGGTTCTCTATCAATGTATTTTAAATCACAAGAATGGCATTTTCTTAAGGTTAAATTGGATAGCATTATTGGACCTCAGTTACCTTGCTGGCTGCCTGGGTACTCTACCCTGTTGCTCTTCCAGCTGCAGTCCCTGCAAAGCTCTTCCTGGAAATAATGCAGGTAGCTTAGAGTGAGTCAGTGGATTTCTGATAGTAGGAACCTCGGCAGTGTAAGTTCAGAAACAATTCACTGGATTGGTATTAACAACCCAGAGGTTTCCAGAGCAGTGAACTCCAAAGTAGGGTGTGTGTATCCCAGGGGATGCCCACGATGACTGGCTGCAGGAAGAAACCTTTAAAATTTCAATAGCACGTGTATATGTAACTCACAAACAAGTGTACGGATATTGGGGATGCTGAAAAAATTCTAACTGGTAGTTAGAGGAGCATGATAAAAAGAAGTTTGAGGACGGCTGTTCTAGAGGAAGAAAGCCTAAAGAGTTCCTGGTCACCAGGATTTGTTTTGCTGTCTCCACAAGTTATTTAAGAAAGAAGAGTGTATATGTTTGGGGAAATTAGGTTGGAAATTGTCTACTTAAACTCTTAAGGAGACAAGTAGGTGAGAGTCAGAGATCGTGTTTTCTAAGCCTTGTTTTTGAAAAAGGAAAAATGTTGCTGTTTTATTACCCTGGCTCAATTTGAGAAGTAAATCATCCCTGCTGTTAGAAAGGTGATTTTCAGGCAATAGTGTGTGGGGTTGGCTGAAGTAAAGCAACCTGCGGCTGGTATCTCAGAAGTACTGCAGTGTTTAGGTGATGGTGACGGTGAAGATAATTTGGTGTTGGGTACAGAGATGGTTCAGCTCAGCTGATGGCAGGTGCAGGCGTGCAGAACCAGCACGTTAGAATCTTGGGGAGGTTCTGCTTAAATATGTGAAGGGGAAATTATAATTTACCAGTGAAATTCTGCAACTGATTCTGTACAGTTTTGAATGGTTAACCTTGGAGTTTATAGCAACCAATGCATTTGGTGTTTGTGGTTTGCTGTACAGCTGCTTTTCCATGAAGGTTTTTCTAGCCCAAAGTTTTGTGAATGGGATGTGAGGAAAAAAAGAAAAGAAAAAGCATGAGGGGAATAATCCAAAAGAAGGAATAACTAGGTTTGATATAAGCATGGCTGAAGGCAATGGTTTTCATTGTTTTAGTGGCTGTAGTGGCAAGCTGACATCTCATGCTGGTTAGGGAAGAGGAGAAGGAAGTGGACTTAGTGGAAAATTGATTGCATCTAGTTGGGCTCTTTCCAGCTGAATCCTGAGTTAAGTACACTCATCCTGAACTAATCGTTGGGGAGAACTGGCTGAAATCTCACATGCTTCTTAAAAGGAAAGCTGAGCATTAAAGGAACAATATCCTTATTGTACCTGAGTGCCAAGAGGAGTGAGTGAACTATCAGAAGCCCTACCTATTCAGCTCCGTGTCTTGGAAGCTGCTTGTGCTTTTAGTTTTAAAGGGACCTGGTGCAGGAAGCGGTGGTCAGTCTGCCACAAAATACCAAGGACAGGCTGCTTGGCAGGGCTGTTTTCTGACTGTATTTTGAATTGGCTCAGCAAGCCTCAGTTCATTTTAGTAATTCAGTACAATTGCAATTTTGAGTTGTATTTCATCAACAGCAAAGTATGTTAGATTATCAGCTAAAACACATCTAAGATCCTAGCAAGGTTTATTTGGAGCTGTGTGGAATAAACCTAGAGTAACATTATTAATATCAGTGTAATCATTTGCTAGCATGAATAAGAGAAGAGTTATCTCAGTTCTTTTGAATTTCCTGCTAAATGATGTAGCCCCAAAGGCTCTGCTTCAGAACTGGCAGAGCACTGTAATGCTTTGCCATCCTGAGATTTTTCACACAGCATACTACTAACCTGTCTGAGCTTTCTTAGCACTGTCGGTGCTGAAAGAGAATGTATTTAGACCCCCCTTTTCCAGATGGTGAACTTGCATTATCAAATTCAGAGTTTAAGCTGTTGCTTTCTAGGCACTGTAATTCTCAGTAATCTCATGTTAATGCAAAGGTTTATCTCAGAACGAGAATCTGAACGCTGTGAGCTTGATTTCACAAATGCACAGGTGCATTGGTGTTGGCTGCTCAACACTTTCTGGATGTGACTCAGTTCAAGCACTACCAGCATGTGTAGGTTCAGCAGCAGCCTCCTTTGATGCTACTCACAGTGAGGTGCTGACGCATACAGTGCTACTGGGAGGAAGAAAGTAAGCTGTTCCTGTGCAAATCCATTCTTGTTTCTCTGAGATAACTCAGAAGATGGTTTAGGGAAATAGCTCATTGTCCTTGAGGCACTCCTGCATGTTGCCACAGGTTTGGGCTGTGTCCACTCCTTGTGTTCAATGTACTTTTATGTATAAAGTATTAGGAAAGAAGGTGATGATCTGCTGCTAACTCTATGCAAAGGTGACATTTGGCAGTCTGACTTGTTTCTCTGTGCCAGCTTTTGATCAAGTTTCCATTCAGACTAAGCTATGACTTTGAGTTGAGTCTGAACTTGAAAGGAGAACAATGACTTGCAGGAAAGAACTGGTGGTAGTGGTGAGGGGCGTGCAGTGCCCTCAGCCAACGTGCAGAGCCCAAAGCATCTAACTAACTGTTGCGAGTTCAGTTTGTCAGCTGGAGTTTATGGTGGATTCCTGCCCTAAACATCCAGATAACAGTCAGGACTAAATGACCTTCTTAAACAAACAAACAACCCACACCTTCAATTCTACTGGAATACAGTGACTGCTTCTTTTGAATGTATTCTCATAGGAATTATGTCCTCTGTGAAGTATAGCACTTCACTTCTCATGAAGGCTGCTTGTTAACTTGGGGCAGTGCAGGAATTGGTGGCTTTGTCACAGCTCTCATAGGGAGCTCCCACGGAGAGCAGGGAGTTTTTGAGTTGTGTGTAGGTGTCCACTTCTGTGTTACACAGCAAGGACCTGAGCAGAGTGTCAAAAAGCTACCCGCTAAAAATACCAACTGTGTCTGTGACCTGCATCATCTTCATTGCCTTGTGCAGCTCAAGAATGAAGTTTTAGGCTTTGATTTACAACACTCTTCTCTAGTCTTGTGGTGATGGCTGGAGAGGCTGCCTTGTTCTGTAGGAAGCAACAGAAGCTGAGATTAGCAGAGGTTTAAAACAAACAAAAGGGGAACGCTTCATACAATGCATAATGAAACTGTGGAACTCGCTGCCATAGGGGCAGTGTGGACGCCAGAAGTATAAATGAGCTCATAGAGGAATTAGACAAATTAAAGAAGGATTGGTCCAGCGAGGCTATAAAACATAATAGTTCTGATGCAACCTGCAGTGCAGGAAGGCCTAAAGTGCTGCCTGCTGGAAGCAGAGAGGTTGTTCTTGGGAACACATCAGCCTGTGCAAGCCCTGTTTCTAATGCACTTTCCTGTTCAGTTTCAACTCTTGGCTGGAGCTGGAGACAGGATACTGTGCTAGACGGTGTGCTGCCATTGCAGTAGTTCTTAATGGAGCTTGAATAAAAACCACCCACCATGTTCCACGGGTAACAGCTAGCGAGGCTTCTTGGAAGGCTGTGTCCTGCGGAGTCGGGAAGGCTTCGGCTGGCACTGACTGCGGTTTGGTGATGGATGTATTTTGCCATGGAATGGGCTGACACTGGGACTCCTGGGAGAGTATGATAAGACAAGTACTCTTTTAAGTCCCAGCTCACAGGCAGCAGCTGGGAAAGCTGAATTCCTTGTTGATAACAAGCTGGGTCTGTGATGGATCCATGAAAGCCTCCCACAGCAGAAGCTACCTTGGGGTATGAGAGATACACCTCCTTTCCTTCCAGCTTGTTGAGTGGGTAGGAAGGCCTCTTATGGCTTTTACTCAGTGATGTGTTATTCTGCCTTTGATTTTTTTTATAATTTTTTGCAGTTGTAAACCTAGTTCTGAAAAAAAAAAGAATCCTAATTCAAATAGATTTGGAGCTTTATTTTACATTTCCCTGTTAGCGTGTCTGTTTGCTAGCTCATAAAAACTATATTTTAAGAGAAATCTTAATATATGCAGGCCAAAAACAGCTATTAGATCAGTGCAGGCTCTTGCGTTTCTGTTTTTAAATACATGCTTAGCATACGTTTTTACAAACTCCTTTTAAATGCAAGTTTGTCTGTCAGAGCTCCATGGAAATAATTTATGCCTTCATCCTGGAATTGATGGGTGATGGGATAGAATAAATACGTAAGTGGGGACAGAACGGAAACATCTGCCGAATTTTAACTTTTTGCAATTTGTATGGAAGCTTGAAAGTATCTGCAGTTTATTATATGGTCTGTACAGGAACGCTTTGCCCAAGTACCAAAAGTCAGAGATCTTCTGGTTCCTGCAGCTCTAAGTAACCTTTTGGTTAAATAACCTGATAGAAGAGTAGGAGGAGAGAGAAAAGAAGAGAGAATTCCACAGTAGAGTAAACATGGCATGGAGATTGTGGATACCCTGCCAAGAAAGGTGGGGTTTTCCAGCAAGGTAACAAAAGGTATTAGCTATTTATCTATGTAATCCTACTGGAGACTGACAGCTTGGTCACACAGCTAGACTGGGCCAGAAGCATACCCTCCACATTCTCTCCTCTCAGTCCCAGGTTTGCTGATTTAGTGAAGATGAAAGCTGCATAGCGGTCAGAGCAAGACGTATTACCAGCCTAAGTGCAAAAATGTGGGGCTTCTTGGCAGCAATGGCATGCTTTCTGGATATGAAGGTGATCTCTTCAGTGTACTAGTTGACACGAGGCAAAATCCCAGAGAAGGTAATGAGTTTTTTCATTTTGGCATCATGGCAGGTTAAGGTAAACTGCAGAGGAGAGTCTAGAGTTTACCTTGAGCTACAAATGTGCCAAAGTAGTAAAGTGCCTTGTTTGCATCTGGATCTTACCATTTAGCTAGTGCACAGCAAAGACGCCGTATGTTGGGGCAGGACAGTTTCTACCAGCTGCAAATTCAGCTTAGTATAGTTGTACGTGATGGGAGGTGTGGGTACAGTACTTCAGAGTGGCCGCACAGACACAGAATTGGCCTTGTTCTTATTCTATACAAGAAGGTGGGTCTATGAGTGCCCCGGTGAGAGCTGGGCAACAGGAACTGGGAGGGAAGACAGCGAGCTGCCATCTGCCTCTCTGGGACAGATCAACTTGAGATAGAGATTGAAAATGAATGCTGCTTTGCAGCCACAGCTGATTTGTACCGAGATGTTATTTTTGAACATACAAACAAGAGTTAGTATAGGAACTTAAACTGCGGAGGAACGCTCAGCTAAAGGTTTTTTAAAAGACATTTTAAATTACCACACAAACATTTTAGTAGATACAGTGGATCCAAATTGTTAAAAGTAACTTTCCTAATCCTTAAAGCCATTCCTTCGTGTTGTACCATTTCCACCCACCTGACGATGATATTTGATTAGAATTTGTTCACAGACTCTGAATACTCTTTCCTGAAAGAATCTATGTAAAGGGAGAAAACAATACACATCCTGTACTCCACCTTCATAGGCCTCTAGCGTACGATGCCACCTTTTGTTTGCAAGAGTTTAAATTTCAAATAAAATCCCAGCATTCTTTTGAAAAAAAGGAAAGGGCCTCTCCCCTGCTTAGATTGTCAAATCCCAGACTAGCCCAGAATTGAATAGGCCAAGTCAGTGACCTCAGTCAGAAAGAATGTTGGTTATTTACGTAGGGCTTCTGCTATTTTAGCAGCAAACCTTTTCTTCTGAAAGGACAATGTATACTGTTTTGTGTTTACGGCCAAGTAAAAAGCTTGTACATTTGAGATTTGCATTGTAATAGCCTCGTAACTCAATATACGGCATCCTCAAAAATAGCAGTGCTGGACTCTGTTTTGTCTTAGCTGGTGCCGGTCTTTTAAAGGCTTTCACAAGAGTTCTCTGAAAAACCATCCTAAAGATTCAGCTGCTTATCTGTTTGCCTTAGCGTTTTGTTTGTCTCCGGAGTTCTGCTTGTTTTCAAAAACTAAATTTAGCGTGGTTTCTTTATTAGCTTTCGGGCCGCTGCTCAAAATATTTTGATGCATCTCAAGCTAAGCTGTGCCCGCAGCTTGAAACCAGAAAAATGTGTGAGTGTACGTGTGTGTGTAATTCACACACCGAGCGTCTCTCCTGAAATAATGGAAGATCTTTACAAGCATTCTGGCCCGGTGGATGAGCCTGCAATTCCAAATGGTTTTTAAAAGTGTGCCTTTCTCAATAGATCGTAACTATGAGGAGCTATTGTGTGAGTAAAGCACACATTTAGGATCCAATCCTGCATTCCTTAAAGTCAATGGGAGTCTGAGCGTGAAAGGAATGCAGGATTGGGTCCTGAAACGGGGAACCAAACTTGTGTGCCAGATTGCTTTGAAAAGAAGAATACAGCACATCCACAGTAGCCACTTTTTAGTGTTTCAGATTTCAAACGGCTGCAGTCTGTGAGAAGTGGCTTCTGCCAACATGCAGTATCTTCTATTCAAAGGAATTTGGCATTGATTTTTTTCTATCTTCAAAACCCTGAAAGCCCTAGAAATTCACCCCTCCTCTCACAAAGCCGCAGCGCTGAGCATTGTGAGATGGGGATCGGGCGGTGGTGGTGGGGGATGGAAATGTCACCCACCCCGGTTGCGGGCCGTCGGGTTGGGCCGCAGGTCTGCGGGTGGCTCCTTGCCCTGTACAAAGAGATGCTGCACGGCTGCACCCTGCTGCCGCGGCTGAGGGCGCCGCATGGACCGTCCTGCCTTACCCGGGGGGTTACGCTCCTGTGGAGGAGGTGGAGAAGAAAAATGTAATTAACGGTTCTTGAGAGGCTAAGCAGCCTTGGTGGTGCTCCTTGTTTTCAACTGAGTAACAGAAATCCCAAGTAAAGGAAACCTCTCTGCAGATATGCAGTCAGAAGCCAGAGTGAGGAGCGGAGAACTGAAGGCTCTAACTCATGTGTCGGTGAGGAGAAATGATAACAAATAAATAAAAAGCATTGGAAGCTTTGGTTTTCTTTTGGCACATCTTTAATGCCTGGGCAGGCGAGTGTCAGTGGAAGGAAATAGATCTGGATGAAATTCAGCATCCGTTTTGTCCTGTGCTAAGTGGGTAGAGGAGGTAACAGAAACAGGTTGTTATTTAATACCGTCAACAATTTCTTCTGTGTTTGTAAACTTGGTTATTTCTCTTAAAGTATCAACCTCTAACTTGAGTTTTACCTTCTGTTCTGAGACATACCGATGTTCTGGCCTCTGGTTTGGCAGATTATATTCCAAACATTGCATTCACTTTTCAGTGTTTGAGTTATCTTAGTCCCTGCTTCTCAACTGTTAAAATGTATATCTACATTTTTAACCTGATGTTTTTTGAAATCTGGATCTGTCTCATGCTGTCAGAAGGCAAACTAAGCGGTTCTGTGCTTTCCAAGGGCACACAGCTGGCACCTTGCGTGGCAAGAAAAACCGCGGCATCTGTGCTGGGGAATTTCATACTAGGGATGGTGGTCTCCACTGTGGTGCCCCGCACCGTTGTGCGGTATCTGCAGCCCCCGCCACAGATCCTTTGGGCACCAGTCACCCTGGCACAGGCTCAATGATGGGCTCCCGGGGCACAGCCATGGGTGGCACGTGGGATGTAACGGTGCAAGTGGGGTTCTGTCTGTGCAGGGAACGAGGGCAGCTTGTGGATGGCCTTTGCAGAATGGCTCTAAAACAGAAGTCCCCAGCCAGGAGCTTTTGTAAAACTAAGTTACCAAGTCCGCCCTGCTAAATTTTAAGTTTCCTGAAGCAAAATTGGCTCCACCTGCAGAAGGACAGCAGGCGAGCAAATGCAACTTCTGCTCAGTCCAGGCTACCTTGTCACTAGTCTGGTTTTGCTTGAATGGGGTTCTGGGGCAACAGGCAGGCGTTTTCCTTCTCTGACAGCGGTGAAATACTTGAGCAGATGTTGTTGTGTATTAATCTTTCCTGTGTATTTACATGCCGCTTTTAGTCTAACCCTTTGAGAGACTCGCTTGAGATGCTAGCATGAGACTGGTAATGATGCTGCTGCTGCATCAGTTGCTGCAGAGTTGGCATCTGAAGCTGTTAGCAAGCAATTAGGTCCATGTTTAACATTGCTAAATAAAACAGATATGCACAATTTGTTGGTCAGTCAGGCATGAAGAGCCAGGGGCTGACGTGCTCAGAAAGCTGCATGAGTTCTGGACCAAAACTTGGAGAGTGTGGGCACACCGAGTGCCCCTGGAGCAGCACTGGGCTGTGCTGGGGGCTCAAGTACATTTCTGTGCCTGTAGCTGGAAGAGAGGTACTGCAGCAGGGCAGCACCAGCCATCCCACCTGCTCTCGCACAGCCACCCCGTTCTGCCTGAGCAGAGCCCTGGAGGAGCCGCACCTCCATGGGAGATGCAGTGGCAGAGCTGAGGTCTGTGCTCGTGTGTGGTCAAACCTACCCAGGCATGTTTCTAGTGAACAGGAATGGCAGGTACTCAAATAGTATTCCGTGGCAATAGCTTTGGCTGTGCAGGCTTTTAATTAGCTCTGCTTTAACGAAGGAAGCATCCTTATCTTTAGCAGCAGTGCAGCCGAACTCTTCAATTGCAGTCCAAACTGGGAGGTTTTAATTATATTTTCTGACTAAAATAAGGGCTTCTTGTTCCATACAGCTGTAACATGAGAAATAAAAAGGATGTTACTAGTCCTCTTGCATGTTGTTCCCACTGAAACCTTCCAGCGTGAAGTTATGACAAGAGGCGCATGTATCAAAAACATCCTGACAGAGATAATGAAGATGAGGAACTATGCCAGTGTATTGTGCAGCACACGAGTAGTCTCAGCTGTGCTGGGCATTATCTTACAGGCTGAGGCTGCAGCATTCCCATTATGTCAGAGGGGAGCTGTTTGTTTTTAAGTAGCGGTAGCCCCTGAGACAACACAGACTTCTCACATGAACTTGCTTACTCTACAATGGTAGTAAATCATTATTATTACCCAACAGTTGCATGTTTTTAATCATCAAAGTCTTTAAAATATTATAATAATGTTTGGCACTTTTCAACTTCAAAGCGCACTGCAAGCAGTAATTAGGTCTAATAACCATGCTGTGACAGTGAGACATTGCTATCTCTTGTTTTACAAAGGAGAGGAGGGGGGTCAGCCCCTGATTCGGTTGCATCGTCCTGTGTGGGGCTGGAGATCTACCACTGAAGGCTGTGACTTGATAAACTCACCTCTCTGTAGACAAACATCCCCCTGCTAACAGCAGCCAGAAGGGCTTTGAAGATGTTTTCAGTGCTGCTGGGGAAGGGGGCGGGACGCTTTCAGCACTTGGAGCTCCTCCTTGAGATTGTAAAACCCAATCTGATCTGCATTTTGTTCCGTAAGGGCCTGGAGCAGCTTTTGAAACTGTTGGAAAAAGTTTTACCCCATCTTGGCTTCCTGACTGGTGTGTTTTCACCACCAGGCAAAGTGTTGTGGAGACTGGAGAGAATAGCTGTGGACAGCATGTGTCAGTGGTGGGTCATTTTTCCTTTTGCAAGTTGAGTCCTTTGCTAAAGCAGCCATTCTCTTATGCCTTCCTTTTAGTTTGCAACACACAACATAAAAACGGTGCAGGAAGTAATTATTAGATACATTTAAACAGTAGAAACACACAAAATGGTTAAATGGAAAACTGATGTTAAAAACCTAGAGCTGATTCTGTCTTTATGTATTAAAAGAAAGTTCCAAAGGGCCTGCTTTCTTTTGGGTGCTTGTTGTCTTGGTTGCAAATACCAGTTGTGATCATTCCTTGGGACAGCTTCATTTCTAGCTTACTTTTTCACATAGATATCTTAGCATTTAATAGTGCCTCATTCTTAATTGGAACATTTACAAGCTGTCTGTCTTCTGCCTAACACAGCAGAACCTTTTTATCCTGGAGCCTCTCTACCTTATCAGCATGTGGGTGTCAGTTTAAAACTTAGTAGATGGGCATATATTGTCACTTTGAGTGCATAAGCTTTGTTTTCTATAGTAAATAAACAAGGCTAAAGAGCACTCGGGGGAAAAAAAGAGCTTCCTGTAACAGCTGATGTTACATGTCTGCACCTGGGTTACAGGCCGGATGGTGTTCTGCCCTTGTCTTTGGACCTGCATGGTCCGCTCACATGGTCTTGGCTGACCAAGACTGCTATTTGGGTCAGATATGAAACTGAGCCTCTTCCCTGCTGCTGTTGAAAACTGGTCTGACGGGGTGGATGTGCCAAGGTGGGTATCCAGCTAAAAGAGGAAAGAAGCACAGTGTTTGTGAAACCTTGTACTTGTGAACTCTGTGCTAGGCTGCTCATTATAAGTGCTCATTATTATTATAACGAGCTATCTGCAAGTTGCTTCAAGTTTTGTTAGAAACTCTGATTTTTGCTTCAATATTATGAAAGTGAATAGTAACCCAGGCTTGGCTGCACTCAGACACTTAGAATGAGCCTGCTGCTCAGTTTTCCTTTATCAGTGGACAGGAGATATACCTGGTTATTTGATCAGATGCTTGGCTCAGAGGCTAAAACAAATTTGGCTAAAGCTTTTCTTAAACTTTACTTGACAGTACTGGGTTAGAGCTGCATGGGACAGGTTGGTGCTCTGTGGGCTCCAGAGCTGCTCCAGTACCTCAGGAGAAGAAGCTGCCCTGACAGCAGCTCAGGCGGCTGTCCCGGCCTGCAAAGCCTTGCACTCTGGTGTGGGGCTTGCTTGGCTGGCTGGCCAGTCAGCACAGTGCTGCTTGAGGCCAGCGGGTGCCCCGTGCTGTGGCTCTTTTGGCTTTGTGTCCCTGGTGGCAATTGCTGGCGCATTTGGGTCGATGATGGTGCTTACTTGATGCCAGGCACTCTCAGAGCTGGGTGTTGTGCTCAATGCAGGCATTTAGCAGATGCTCCTAGTGGGCAAGTGGAAAGTAGGTTTTTGCCTTCATTTCTAAAAGGCAGTATGTAGAAACCAATGCAGTGCAGCCTGCACTATTTGTGTGATAACTTGCTGCCTCTTGTTTATGAGATGCTACCCCTGAATGAATGTCCTCTGGGGTAGAAGACCTATCAATCATATTAATTATTGCTAATAATAGTAATTATCATGTAAATTACTTGCTTGTTTTATGAGTTTAGACAAGTCAGTTCCTTAATAGGTGGCTTGTTGTTTTTTTTTTTTAGCTATGAAATGGAGAAAATAGTAGTTTTCCTCAGTTTTGCAGCAATGCGAGCGTTGCATGTGTTGTGGTTTCACTTAGCAGGTGCCTCAGCACCACGCAGTCATTCGCTCACTCCCTCTTTCCCAGTGGAATGGGAGAAAGAATCAGAAAAAAAAAATCCAACTTATCTACTAAGATAGAGGAGAGGTAAAGGATAATAGTTAGGACTGTATGTACGTGTATGAATGTATACATGAATGTATGTAACAAGCAATGCACAAGCAATTGCTTACCACCCACTGACCGATGTCCAAGCAAACCCCCCAGCATGCAGAAGAGAGAGTGAGATAAACTCTCATCCCTTTCTGAACTTTCCTTCCACGTGATGTCATATGGTATGGAATATCTCTTTGGCCAGTTTAAGTCAGCTGTCCTGATTCTATCTCTTTACAGCTCCTTGGGCCCCATACAGTCATAGAATCACCAAGGTTGGAAAAGACCTGTAAGATCATCCAGTCCAACCGTCCACATATAACCAATATTTCCCACTAAACTGTGTCCCTCAGTACAACATCTAAATGCTTCTTGAACACCTCCAGGGTTGGTGCCTCCACCTCCTCCCTGTGCAGCCTGTTCCTGCACCTGACCGCTCTCTCAGAGAAGAAATATTTCCTAACATCCAACCTGAACCTTCCCCGGCACAACTTGAAGCCATAAGGCCTGGGAGGCCCTTGTGCCTCCCTGCTCCTTTTGCTCCTCTTGTTGGTAGCACAGCAGAAGAAATTGGGAAAACTGAAGTGTCCTTGGCTTTGTAACAGCACTGCTCAGCTACAACTGGAAGCATCACAGTGTTATCAGCATTGTTTTTCTTCTAAAACAAAAACAAAGCATTGTACCAGACACTATGAAGAAAAACAAGTCTATCTCAGTTGAAACTAAAACGGTATGAAACAGACCGCATCAGCTGTATAGGAAGGGAGATCAGTTATCTGTGTTTGGCAGCTGGTACAGAGCCATGTGGAATTGAGCAGCAGCTCACAAGCTGTGCAGTGACTGGGAGAGGGGCTTGCAGCTTTGCCATGCTTGGGTGAGGTAAGGTTGTTTCATGTCTCAGGGCAGTGAGCTGCCAAACACCTTTGATATTGTAAGCATCACTGAGAGTCAGTCTAAAACATCCTTTTTGCCATGTTTGCTTTGCACCCTTCTCGTTCAGGGCAGAATCAGGCCTGATTGACTTCTGCCAGGGTGCTGTGCTGAGGAAATCAAGGAATTTGAGGCCCTTCTGTCAACCTGAGAGCTGCCAGGGTCTGCACACCGCAACAAGAAGCAGGATGTACGGGCCCTCCCATACCTTCTGTAGTGCCTCAGGAGATGCCAGTGCCTGCCCTCACTGAGGGCACTGCTTTCTTGTAGAGATGCTTCCAGCAACATAGTTCAGGATTTGCCCACAATGATCTCTGCTGCTTCTGATCACAATGGGTGTGCAGTGAGGGTGATGGCCAGAGCTTTACCACATGAAGCCAATGCCCTCCTTCTGCACTGGTGAAGGCAGTGTGTGTGAGTAAGTTGGAAGTGCATCAGCACATCAAAGACAAGTCTGTGGCCAGAGTGTGGTCCCTTCATTTCCACCATACGAAGGCCAAGATGTCCTTCAAAAAGCTATTCTGACCTCTGTCCTTTTCCTCCTTCTCTTCCTTTCTCGTAATTTTATTATTAGCTCCTTTATTTTCATTTAGGTAAGTACATCAGGGCAAAGGACAGCAGTCCTTGGTTTCTTTTCTGGAGCAGATCTCTTCCCTGGCCAAATGTCCCCTTGCCCGGTCCTGTGTCTGCTCGGCCCTACACCTCAGCAGAGGATGTTACTTGTCAGCAAGCTGGCTCAAGCTCTGTACTCAGAGGTGTTCTGAGAGATGACAACAGTGCTGTAGTTAAGACCAAGAGCAGGCTGGGAAGGGCAGTGACAAATCTTTTGGTGGAGAGGTTTAAGAACAGTGGTAAAGCAGCAGAGATCGAGAGGTGGTTGCTCCTGATCCAGCCTAGAGAGACTCCATGACCCCCTTGAGAGCTATCCTGGCCCCATGTCTTGTTTCTGTGATATACGGCACAGAGCCATTTTACCTAAGAGTCTCAGAGAAGATTGATGGTCTCAGTGCATTGTCTATGCCGCCGGGCTCCTGGTCCCCACCAGAGCTACCAGGCAGCTGGAAAGACAAACAAGAGCTGACTCCACCTACCAGCAGTATGGAGACAGCAGCCTGTGAGATCGACAGCCCAAGAATGTGCACACAAAAGAAGCATTTCCCTCTGCCACGACAGTAAAACCGCCAGACAACCACATGCAGCATGTGATTTCCCAAAAGCATCAGTCCAGATCCTAAGTTTTTTGTGCCATACACTGTTTCCCAGGATCAGATCACAGGGGCAATGTGGAAAAGGCACTTTTAAGCAATGAAAATTAATCATATTTTCCTCAACACTGTTTATGGAAACCATGGGGAGCGCTTCTGCCCCTCTGTGCTTGGCCAACTGGCTCAGCTCTCTGGCCCTGAGAGTTGAACCCACCGCAGATAGGCGGTGTTTATGGGGCAGCTGCTCTGTCTTGGAGAAGTCCAAGCTTGTTCTGTGGAATAAAAGCTTCAACAGTGACCTGGGAGAGATGTTCTATTGACCTGTAGTACAGAGTCTTTTGCCCTTTTCATTACTCTTGTGTCCCTGACAGTATTGCTGCTGTGCAATCCCATCTGCAGCTGGTATGCAGCCCGCAGCATGCACTGTGCCATCTGCCTGCCTAGGCTGCAAGTGGCTTGTGAGAGCATCAAAGTATTTGGGAGCTTTGGCCACTGGGAACCTGACAGGGAGTGGAAATAAGGTGAGTCAGCACTAGTTTGGTTTCCATCCACTAGCTGATTTTACACCGATAAAATCATAAAATCTCTTTCCCTTTGGGGTAGCAGTTCTGATGTACGGCAGAGATCTCGTGTGTGGTATCTAAAGTCTGGCTGGACTCAATTATTTCTGAGTTCCTTTTTTTTGTATCTGTTTTGTTGGGACTCGCTGTAGTCTGTTGTGTATTTAACTGTAAGGGGTGCTGCCAGTTCACGATGACCACAGGCTTTGTCAGTAGAGTTCTGTAAGATTTAATGAAATCTCTTGTTTTCAATGTGATTTTCTGTATTCACCTTCACGTGTGACCAGTGCTGCCTTCCTTAGTATCACAGGTAGTTCAGTGCACCATTGTTTTGATGGTGATTGATGCTTTAGTGACAGGCACAGCCATATGCTGTATTCTGTGTTTGTGGTCCTTCAGAGACAAATGCGTTGCTGATGTTGATTCCAGTGGTGTGATTTCGCTTGCTAAGGAAATTGTATCAATTTACAAACGAGCCTTTCCCCACAGAATAATCCTCTTTGGTTTTGGATTTCAAATTTTCCAGGAACTGGTATCAGCTGAGTTCTATCACTCCCAACTAATGTTTGGTTGATAAGGAGTTTGTTAATGCAGGATGGAGACTACAGGCTAATCCTCACCCATGTACCTGGATAGATGCTGCCGAGAGGAAAGATGCCAGGAGCCGGCCACGCTAACACACGCAGCAGGGCACGCTTTGTACTTCGTGTCCTGAACAACCGCGTTTGGGAAGAAAGTACAAAATTCTGACAGTACAATATTTTAACAGGGAGAAGACTACGAGGAAAAGCCTTCTACAACGTCAATGGCAAGGTGTACTGCGAAGAAGACTTCCTAGTAAGTAAGAATTCAGGAATTTTCTTCATTGTTTTTAGACCAAATTGTTATTTTATATTGGGCTGTTTGCTTTGAGAGTTGGTTTTGTCATCTGGAGTATCCTTCTGTCAGTGCTGGAATTGGGAAACATTTTACTACTAATTCCATAACAGGATCGGGCCCATAGTTTGAAGAGGTGGGTATGAAACCAAGCACGTAACTGTTCATAAGCCATTACAAAGTATAAATTATGAGAATGAACAGTGGAGCTACTTAAGCTTGGGCTTAATTGCATCCACAAAGCCTGCCATACTCAACGTTAAACATCTGGGGAATGCCAGTCACAACAAGAGGAAAGACATGCCTGTCTGGAGCACATCATTGCTGTGTACGATGTTGCTTTGTCGCAGGTGCGGTTTTAATATCACAGCTCTGCTAGGAGTGATGTGGAGCTTTACTGTGATTAGCTAAAAACCGTTCGCCAGAGAGGAGCAACTAACTTTCTCTCCATGTGCCCGGAGGTTTTATAAATGCTGTATGTTAACAGAAACTGAGTCGTGAAAAGAAAAAGGAGCTCATTGCTGGGTTGTGTTGTTGCAGAAATGAAGTATTTGTGCAATTAAGGGTGCGGATTGTGCTGTACACAGAGAATGATTTCGTAAGTGGCACACCATTTATAATTAAGAATGAACGAACAGTATGGCTGGGAATTGAACTGCTACATTTTAGCTTATAGGATGATGAATTGGAGAAACCAGTATGTTGAATTTACAGCACCTTTGTTGTTTATTCAAATACCGTTCATTTAGAAGCATGGGTCTTCCCGAACAGCTTTCCATTTCTAATGAAAATATGTCCATCCTTTTTGCAAGGGAATTACTCAGAGTATATCCCACAACAAAAGTATTACTGGCAGTTCAGACTGCACAAATGCATTTCTCATCAATGCAATCCATGAAAATCACGGAAATTCTTAGAATGTAAGCCATGTTTGCCTTTGTGAGTTATACCTGTACTCTCAGCCTACCACAGCTGGAAACTCTTGAGAAGAGCTGGTTGTATTTTGTGCAGAAAGGTTACTTGTTGTCACTGAAATGTGTTCCTGTTTTGCCTGTGTTTTGGAGTGCAAATGTTATTTTCTTCCATGCTTTTTTCAACTCTTGCCCCTGTTTCTGCAGAAGTGTGGAAAGACGGAGAAAAAGTAGGGTGTGAGGTGGAGGGGCTTCTGACCCTTTGCGATTTTTATTTTGTACTGCGTCAGAATGTACTTCTTCTGTGACCAAAACCTTTCATTCCCACTCAGTGGACATGATTGTTGCTATTAGCTTGTAATCTCAGCCTAAACAAGGCAAATTTAAATCTGAAAATCTACGTCTTTGTGGAGAACATTCAGAGTTTGAGTAAGGAATTGACATGTTCTGTAGTAGGCTTCTATAGGGAGATGTTTGCAGTGGTTTTCCCAACAAAACAGGTTAAGGACCTGATAGGAGTACATCTTCTGCAACTATGGGAGCTGTTTGGACATTTAAGGTGTAGATTTTTAAGCCTAATCCTCCTGCAGGCGCATCGTAACAGATTTCTCCTAGCATGGGGAGATGAGAGAGAAACAGACTCAAGGACTGCAGCAAATTGCAGTAAAAGAAATTAAATTCTGAAGTTATCCCTGCCAGCATTAAACTAGCTGCTTCTCAAAAAGTGATTCTGCTCTCTTTCATTTTCCCTTGAGCAAACCTCATAGCAAGAATACCAGAAATTGCCTTGTTTCTCTAATTAAAACAACTGTGCCTACTTTGGAGTCCTGTGGACTGAACAAGCTCAGAACATAGCAGTCAGAGGAAAAGGCTGCACAGTAGCATTCAAAGAGGAGATCACTTTAACTACTTCTTGCCTCCAGATCTTGCTCCTAAGCAGTGCAGAAGCCTGGTGCTGTCTAAAAAGAGGTGTTCTCTGTCCAAAACAGAGCCATTTTTTTTTCAATATAACTGGAAATTTAAAACTCCAAACCTTATTACAGCTTTACATACAGATTAGCTGCTGACAGTGCCATTGCAGGATGTTAGTCAGAGATGGTGTGGAGGTGGATTGTGTACAAAATGTTGCTTCAGGATGTATTAGGCTAATTTTGCACTCGGTTCTGTGAGCACTACTATGCAAGCTTTGCAGGTCAAGAAGAAAGCTGGCAGAACTATAGGAGCTGCTATGCACTGTAACAGTCTCTGGAGTGGCTCCATAGCCCTGAATCCACAAGTCCCCACAAGGACCTGTCTCCCCCCTCCCCCCCACAAACCTCTGTCCTGGCCAGTAGCAGCTGCAAGAAGAGTACATACTCCTGTCTTCAGCAGTCAGATGCAGGTTGGGTCAGGTTCTGGTTTTATTCTTAGGCATGGAACATGAAAAAAAAAAAAAAAATTGGAGAGGAAAACAGTAGCAATTGACCTACATTGTGATTGTATTCCTGCTAAGAAAATCCTGTCTCCTGTTGGTGTCCTTGCCTCCATGGCTTTTGTTTCCCTGAAAACTGATGAGGATGTTACATGGTCCTATATGTACAGGAGTGTTGTCACAGTTACAACCTTGCAGCTGGTGACCTGGTTATTTATTATATAAATCTGACCCTTTCTTTGAAAGGTGCTTTTAATTTTTGGACAGAGGTGTTACAGAAGTGCAGATGTTGTCTGCACTATAAAATTGCATTATGAGCAATTTCCACTGTGCAGCCATAAAAGTATCCAAAGCACAGATACACCCATCAAAAACCTTTGGCAGCAGCCGCAAGGTACATTCTTCTAACAGATAGTTTTCCCACATGTTTGCTCTTATTGAGGGCACAGATTATCTTTCTCCAAATCAGGCAGCTTATTTTGCTCATTCTTTCCAGGGAAGAGATGCTAGAAGTTTTTAGACGTGCTTGCAGAATTGTAGATGGAGGGAAGATGCCACATGGCACTGCTGGGATCATCCTTGGACAACAGTGCTAACCTTGACATGCGAGGGATTCTGAATCAGTGCGTTAGGGCTGGTGAACCGCTACTACAGGAGGGGACGTGGCATTACTCTTCCTTCTTTATTTGTTGTCAGCCTCCTGCTCCCGGTGCTGATCAGCTGCAAGTGCTGCCAGTGCACAGAGCCAAGCCACATCGGCTAAATGCAGTGAATGAATCAGATTTAGGAGAAAAAAAAATCACAGTGACAGATAATCCCGATCGTACCTAGGTGTGCTGTAGAGATTTCCTAATCCACAGTTTCAGGTAGGAGCGCTGTGGGAGCAGTACTGTGTTACTGAATAGAAGCAGTAAAAAGAACGACACCAGAAAGCCCTAACTTTTCACTGGTTTGCTATAGCTCCAGGGAAGATACGTTCACTCTTCTTCATGCCACCTTAAGGTAGCAAGTCCAGCAATTTCCAGCTCTTGCCTCAGCCCTGTTAGGATACTTATTTCATGAAAGGAAATAAAACAAATGACAGTTTAATCCTTCCCTGAAAGCTCTTAGGACACAGATGGCTAACTAGCCATAACAGGGACACTGTTCCTGGTGAACAAAAAATGAATTCCTTACTGTATAGTGACTAATCCCAGTCAGATGTGCTTCTGCCATTTTGTTGATAAATTGCTGCCTAATCATGGGTGAAGGAAAAACAGCTCAATAATTTGGTCTTTCCTGTTCAATGCTTAAATATCATGTAAAGAAATTTAAAACAAATTACTGTTTTTCTTGGAGAAAAAGACTTTTAAAACGTCACAAAGCAGCCTGAATCTTAGATCTGTTACTGCATTTTTTTTAAACTTTTTATGGACTTTTCCTTTTTCTCTTGAGGTAATGAAGATTATTGAGTGGGGGTCCAGCAGAGGTTAAGAAATGAGAGAATTTCCCTCTAGGGAGGAGATCAGAGGGAAAATGAACCTTGTGATAGCTGTTAGTTACGTTGCTTAATGCACTACTGGAAGACACTCATGCTATGGAAGTAACCTCTTACAGACACTACAAGCTGCACTGCATAGCATTAAGGTCATACAAAACTTCCCCTTTTAAGATGATTTTTTTCCTTTGCCAAGTTTAATCTTTTAGGCTGAACTTTTCTGTGCTGGGATTTTGCCTCTGGCTAACTTTGCTGTCAATTTTTGTTGAAGGTTTCATCTAAATCTGTCCATGCATTTCAGTGAATAAGACTGGAGGAAGATCTGTCACCTTGCCTGTAAATCCTCAAAGGGGAAAGCTCTAAAAATGTCATTTTGCAGATGCCAACCATACAGAGAGACACACAGTGTTGGGAGGCCTTAAGGTGTCCCCTTTCCACCCTTTGTGTCCCCGAGTATGGCCAGCTCCACCACAATGGTGTTCTTCCTGCCCTGGCCACATTCCCTCCTGCTCCAGAGGCGCGCGGGCTGAGGTTGTAGCAGACGAAGGGTAAGCAGCCTGCAGTGCTAACAGAGCTGTGCCTTGAAACTGTGCTGGCTGCCTCTCAAATCTCCCCCTCGTTCCAGTTCACCAGGGTTTCTAATCATTCCTTCTCACCAGCAACTGGTACCTCTTCCTAACAACCTCTTCCTTGCCACAGCCATAGCCTCTGCTCTGTAACTGGCCACTGCAACACAGAATTTGGTTACAGACAACATCCTGGGCCTCATCTTATATCCACAATTGTAAAATTCTCAATGATTTTAAAGGTATGAAAGGGGCAATGTGTGCAAGACTGGCAAGGAGACAAAGATCATAGGAGCAAGGAGTGGGATATTAATGGAGGGCTAACTGGGTGATTTGCATCTTCATCTCCTGTAGCACCAAGTAAAATGAGACCCTGACCCTAATTTGGGCCTCTAACATACATGACTGAAATGTAAATATTAATGGTAAAGAGGCTATTCTTTTCAGTTTGCACACATGCTGTTTTCCAAGCCTGGCAGTGTGGGAAATGGCCTGTCCCACTTGCTGCGTCCTTAGGAAGATGGTTTTTATTTAGTGTAATGGAAGCTGGTGTCAGCTGGAGTCAGAGGTTTGATTTTCCATCTCAGAGAGTGTAAATGTTTGGGAGGTGAGCACCGGGGGTAGTGCATTAGTCTGAGAGCCCATCGCTGCTGAGGGAGACTCTCAGAAAAAGCAGAATGCAGTTGAAAGGTAAATGATTTAAGTTGTAGCTTGTGTCCGTTTGATACCTAATGGAAGTCACAGAGCAAATGTAGTTCTAGATAATTGCTGGGATGTTGCATGTAGGAGACTTGCAATTAAAATGCATTCTCCAGTCAGAGAACAGACAAACATTGTTTATTGATATGTTTAACAGAGTAATGGAATGAAAGCTTGGAAAGGGATCTGCTGTGCAGTATTTCTGGTAGATGCAAGTTTGAGGAAGTCTGTGAGTATTTTCAAGGTGCTGACTGCTGTAGGTTGGGACAGGAGGGACTTTCAAGTTCCGTAACGCTGATACCATTAATCTGAAGTGGACAAATCCAAGTCACGTGCATTGAAAGGCAGAGTTTGTTACCAGATGAATTCCTGGGTTTTGGCAGTGTTTTTCACAGTCCAGCAAACTCTGTGCTGAACGTAAAGTCCCTCCTTGCCCAATCCATGTCCTTCAGCTGCAACTAAGTGGAAATGCAGAAACATGAAGATATGCTGCTGTGGTAGTGTTTCCTTACTGGCAGCAAGACAGGGCGCAGCAACAGGGTGTATGAAAGGTTTTCCGGCAAGATGAAGGGTAAAGTTCTGGACTATTTTGCTTTAGTTTAATCTCTGCCACCTGCTCTGAGGCTCCAGTATCTTTGAGTCTGGGAAGGCTCCATTTTGTTCAGTTCAGTTTAATCGCTGCATTTAAATGTGTGCAAAAAAAGCCAAAAAACCAAACAAAAAAACCCAACCATCTGCATGAAACCAAATTTGATATTCTCTCCCTCTTTTAATGTGACCCCATGAATTTCTTGCATTGTTGTGTCCCATGTACTAAAAGGTCCCATGCAGAGCACAAACAATAGAGCAGTGAGAAGACAGATGCTCTGCTAATGGGAAACCAAGGAGAAGAGAGTCTGTGAGGGATTACAGGCAGCCTGGGGTTGGAATACATTATTAGCGTAGCACCCAATTCAGAAATTAGTTTTCAGAATTAAATGCCTACAGCATTTTGGCAAAAGCTCCTGATCATCCCTCTCAAAAGCCCTTGAAGCATAAAAGGGTAAGAATCTCACTTCTAGGCTTAACAGTCACGTTCAGTGACTTCGCAGTGCTGTAACAGTTTTTACGGCTTCATACCATTGGCAGTAACTGCCGCACCTCCTGGAATGTAACCCACTCGGTCTGTTTGCACAACCTTCAGCAGGTTTTGAACATCCCCATCAAAGAAGAAAATGGGTCTGAATGAGATTCCAGGGTCCGTTTCCAGGAGGAAGGTTTTGTTTTACTGAGTACGTAACAGCAGGGAAGTGCATCAGTCTCTCCTTGGGCACAGTTAGGCATGTGAAGGAGAAGCAGCGACTTGTCCTGTCAAAGATCTGATGTTGCCTAAGGTAGAAGCTTAGGGTCCTGAAGCCTCTGTCGGGCATGCTTTGTTTTGTTTGGTTTTGCTTCTGAAAATCCTGATGAGAATACTGAACTTTAAAAGGCCCTGGCTACACAACCAACATTGGTTGAAGGATTCAGGGCAGACAGGAGAAATGTTTTCCTACAGTACTTGGTGGGATTAACCTCCATGCATAATTCTCCATTATATGTTCAAAATTCATTGTTAAATCCTTGCACATTAAACAGAATGGTTCGTAAACCCTAGGATTTTCACAGGACACTATCAGTCCTAAGTATTTGAGACAGAAGGGGACTTGTTCTTCTCCTCATTGACACAAAGAAGCCTAGAATGACGATAATCAAAGGATAGTGGACAGCGAACAAAAGAAAAGTTCAGCCAGCTCAGTCTTCTACTTTATTTCCACTCTTCTGTTCTGGCACATGTTAATCATGTCTCAAGGTTTTCTAGGGTCTTTCTTTAGTATAAATATCAATGGGGAGTTGGATTATGAAGGTCTTGATTCTTGCACATAAACTGAGATTTTGTTATCCTGAGAGAGAAATCGAGGACAAGGTAAATATGGGAGAAGACATCTGGGACCGAACCAAGGAATCAGGAAAAATATTTTACCAGCTTTTTAGCATTTACCTGTTTTCTTTGCATTTTGGTAACTAGCATCTTACTTCTAATCCATAGATGTGACAGTAAAGGATAAGGCTTCATTTTGAGCTTTGAATTTCAGAGCACTTATTTTACAACAAATTCTTTGAATATTTTTGTATATTCTTAATGAGCATCTATAATGGATATTTGGGAAAGTTCAAAAATACACTTATCTGTCCTGGGTTCGTACTGTCTGTAGCCTTTTGAACGTATCTGTCTAGTTTGAGGCTGCTCTGTATTTGTCAACTTCAGAAAAAAAAATACATTTGAAAACTTATAAAGTAAGCCTGTTCTGTCTACATCTAGAATGAAACTGTATGTATAAACCACTTTGTGTACAAGAAACATAGCTAGGATTTGGCTTTCTCAGCTAGGATCTTGCCTATCAACCCATTAATTATTTCACTGTCTCGCCTCAATCCACGAGGAGGGGCTGGTATGCCCAAAATTTCTTTTCCCACCTCCAGCTATGTCAGTAATGAAGAAGACTACAAGTCTGCACAACCAAACCCCTCTTCTCATGGAGTTAAATTGTTCACAAGCTCTGAGGGACCAGTGCTGCTTCCACCAGCCACACTGGGAACCCACCATAAGGGAGGCTCCTCGGTGTGCTGACATGATAATGAAGCCATTCTCCCTTGTCTGCTGTCTGGAGCAAGTCACAGTTTCTGTCTTGTACACACAAGGCTTGTGAAGCTTAATAGTAATCAACTGTTTCAAAGACAGAGACTGATAATTTTAATAAGTATGTGAAGACTTTGTAAGCTCTGCTTCTAAAATTGTAAACTTAGCACAACAGCCATGTCTGAATTCTCAAAGTTAGGAACAAACGCTGCAGAGCTGAAGTTGACTGACAGGTGAGATACAAAAAATGCAGAGATGATGATATATTGTTTGCCTCTAAACAGCACTGCCATCATATGGAAAAATGGTGCTGCTGGCTTCCCTGCCTGTTATTGTTTTCCAGTCCAAAGAGAGGTAAAGCACAAGCAAAGCCTAATCTGCCAGCTGTCAGTAAATCAGGTTTCTGATTTGTCTGAGATCAATGCTGCGATCAGAAAGAACAGTGTACAGGTAAAGGGACAGTGTCCCAAGCCTGTGAAATATCTTATCACTGCTATTAGACTTACTACCATTTTGCAAAGTCTTCTTAATAGAGTAATGTAGTTCTGAATGTGACAAATAACAATTCTCTTGTTAAAAACAAATCGGGGTTTTAATATAATAGGGTAAGTCATGTAAAGAGTGACTTTGTGTCAGCAAAACCTTTCTTTCTGACAAACAGTGTGATTTATGACAATCTAGTTAGCACTAAATGACATTAATGTGACCACTAAGCCATTCTCTTCCTGGGAAATAACGCTCTTTCTTAATCAATAGTTGGGTAAATGCTCCTTTGCATTCCTTATCAAACGACAGCCAGATGGTACCAGTAAATTCATTCCAGCAGGATTTTAGAATTAGCTGGGTTTAAATTATTGTTAATCCTCTGCTGTCTGTGCTGCCAGGACCTACCCACCTGTTTCCAGTAACCCTTCAGTTCGCAACCTTAGGAAATAGTCTAGCCAGATGGTTACTGAGATACAGTGCAGCCAAGAAGCATCCCGAGCAGCGAGGCCCTTTTTCTACCTCAGACAGAAGAAGAGAAGAGCAAGCGTTTTGATACAAAAGCTGCTACTTGAAAGTGGGGAGGTGAACTCAGCTGTTTTGTCCAGACTTGCACACGTTTCACCGCACAATTCAGAACAGCATCTTGCAGAAATAGTCACCTCTGTATGTGCTCCTCAGCACTCCAGTCTCTTTTGCACAAGATTCAGAGTTTAAGATCGCATAAGCTATATTCCTCAGTGTGGAGCTGTGACAGCTGCCGCAGCATCATTTGCTGACTTTTCAGGCCCATCAAAGTGTCTGCAAGACCCTTTTCTTCATAATCACTTTGTTGCGTAACAATAATAATTCTGCCTCCAACCTCTTGATCTGAAATAACGTGTAATCCCCTCACACCAATAAAAAGGAAAACATATGGCAGCAGATCTGCTGTATAGTCTGCTGTCATATACAGCACAGGATGGAAAACAGCGTGATGTTCATGTATTTCTGCAGCTAAAAGAGTGGCTACTAATAACCCTGTTCTTTCTGTTATTTCAACAGTATTCGGGTTTCCAGCAAACAGCAGATAAGTGCTTTGTTTGTGGACACCTCATAATGGAAATGGTAAGAGACCTAAACTCCCAACTGCGGGATATCTTTTTTGTTGTATTTTGGATAGTGGTCTGTTAGACATCGTGCTTATTCCCTAGTCAGAATATCACTGTGTCTCCTCTATTGTAAAGGTCATTTTTCAAATTGAGGCAGTATTGTAACCTAAAATATATTCATGCTTAATTGCTCTAAAGTACGTGAAGTTGGGCTTCTCTTATACCTGAGATCATGGGATGCTATTTTTCTTCCACGTGGCAGTTAAAAAAAAGAACTAAGAAAAATTGAATTTTAATAGGCCACAGCTTTGTATGATCATGGTAAAGGAAAACAAGTTGTGCTCAGTAAGACAAGAGCTCTTTCAGTGGGGTTCAGGTCTGGGCTAGAAAAGAGAGGAACACTAGCAATAGTCTTGAGGTTTGTTGCCAGCTCCGTGACTTGCTTCTTGCTTTATTTACCTTCTGCCACTTGCTCTAAGTCTGCTAAAATCCATTATTTGCTACTGTGATTTGCAGGGAGACAGTGGTCAGTTACTTATATAAGAAAACAAGAGTTGTGGTCTGGGCCAGATACTGCTGGCATCCTCCTCCGGGTGAAAGCAGGATAATTTCATCTGTTGTTTCTAAGCAGAAATTCCCAAGTAAAATGGTTTGCACACTGAAGAAGTGCAGATCACGTGTATGTCAGTGTTTTGCTCTTGCTTTAAAATGTATACGAACGTTTATTTGTGCACATAATAGAAGTAGCGATTACACTGCAAACGCAGAGGTGCAGTAGGAGCTGGAACAGAGACTTCACTAATGAGAATTCTGGCACATATCCTGGCACCACTGGTTGGACAAGGATATTGTTCGTTTTAGCCCAAGAGCAAATTTCTAGAGTTGTGTCATGCTGGGAGGGGGAGGGGTATCACAACTTGCATGCTTTGAACTGGCCTTTAATTGCAGGATGCCAGGCAAGAGTCTATAATATCTTGTTGGTGGAGCTCAGTGGCTGGAAGCTTGGCAGGTCTGCCTTTCTCCCATCAGCAAGTGTACTCCAAAAAAAGGAACCTGCTTTGGGAGCTCTAGGAATTAAGCAGTCTTATTTGGCTATTTGCTTTGTGTTCCTCCTTAGGAGTGCACAGACAGCAAACATGTCTGCACAGTCACATTACCGGTGTGCAGCCGAGGAACAGTGCTGCAGCCCTACAGGCTTGGGTGCAGCCTGAAGCCGTTCAAGGGCCAAAAGTGCAGTTGTTCTGTGCAAAGGGTGGCTGCACCACCACACCAGGCGAATGGTGCTTGTTATGTAGCTGTTTGGACAGCAGCACATGCCTAAAGACAAGCTGTGTCTGCGTAGGAACAGTCTTGCAAATCAAAGCGTCTGATACCAGTCACTGTGCAGAGAGCTGTGCTCCATGTCTTAGTTCCTGTTGAACTTTACCTGTGGAAACAGCTGCGGGGCCACGTGAGCTTTGTCAGTGGAGATTCTCCCTGTACAGTCTATTAGTAGCTGAGTGCTGCTGCTAGCAGAAACTTTTTTGAAATAACCTCCCAAAGGTGGTGGTTACATCTGAAACGTGTACAGTTGGTGCTGTAGCCTCCTGAGAGTTGCCTGAAGATGGAACCTTGTCTAGCCCTTCCCAGAACCTCGGCCATGAACTTGGTGTGCTATCTTTGATGGCCCTGTGCCATGCCACCTCCACCAAGTGGAAGGGATTCTAAAGCAGTATTGAGCAGACTGCATAATAAGGGCTTTCTGTGAAGCCTTTAAAATCACAGAATCACGTCAGAACGGACCTCAAGAGATCATCGAGTCCAAAGCCCCTGCTAAAGCAGGTGTCTTGCAATAGGCCACAAAGGTAGATGTCTGGACAGGTCTTGAATATCTCCATAGGAGATAGGCAGTAGGGAAGGTCAGCATGGCAGAAGCCTGGGCAGTTTTGATTACCCATTGATACAGATTTTAACAAAAACTGCTGGGCCCCTATAACTGAGTAATAACTGGTCAATAAGTGTGGTGGAATGGGAATGTCAGCAAAGGGACACCTACTTATTTGTCTGTTTTACTATTTTACTTTGTAGGTGTGAGTAATGGCCAGTTTGGACTCCTTCTGTCACAGTCTGATGCATTTTGTGCATTAGCTCCGTATCCCACTCACTTGTATTTGACTGCAACAGATTTTCCAAGTAGTCTCCGAAGCTGTGCTTAATTTCTGTTGGGCAGTATTGGCCGTGCAGAGCTAATACTGATGGGACTTAGCCTGATTTTCATAGATCTCTGTCATTATTGGGAGCCTGATAGAAACCCACAGAAATCAGGAACTTCGTTGTTTTAAAAGGCCCCTTGCAGACAGAGCTCCAGATTGGTCATTTCACACCAACGCGTGTGCTTCTCACTGTCATTTTAAAAGTCAGCCACAGCAGTATACAAGGAAGGATTTCATGTAATTGTGCACCCATTTACTTTGCTCTTTGCTTAAGATCTTACAGGCCCTTGGAAAGTCATACCACCCTGGCTGCTTCCGCTGCGTGGTATGTAACGAGTGTTTGGATGGAGTCCCCTTCACTGTAGATGTGGAGAACAATATTTACTGTGTCAAAGACTACCATACGTAAGTAAACAAATCCATTGCATGCTTCGAAGATTTATACCGGTTAAGTTACTGGTATAGCTGTGAGCTTTGCAGTAGATGAAGATTTATTCCTATTTGTTCAGCTGTCCCTTAGTGTTCTTCTCACATGTTGCATTTGTAAGTGTTTTAAAGTTATCCTAGAACTCACTTGGTGGGTCCAGTGGGGAATTCAAGGACTAAGTGAGGTTGTAAATGAGGTTGTGTCAGAGGATATATTTCTCTGCTGGCTGCTTCTCTACTTCTTTCAGGACTTCCATTACTAATTAGACACGGCTAATTCTGTAAGTGGTGGTAGGTTCTGCTAGTGTCCAGATGCTAGTGGTGCATGATACTTGGGAGTATAAGTTACATCAGGTTAGACGGGACAGTAGACATAGAATTAGCAGCCAGTGTTAGAATGATCTTACCTTCACCTGATGAAGTTTTATTGTTTAAGTGATTGCTTTTGGACTCTTTTCTGCTCCTGCTCAAAGGCAATGTAAATGCTCTCTTTGCTCCAGCCAACCAGTAACTCAGCTCATGGAGCAAGAGGAAATCCCTTTAAATTCACTTGTATTGGTCTGCCTGTATTGTGAGGATGGAGTGATGTTGGCTCAGTGACTGCCGTAAAATGCAGCTGTGGGTAAAACCAGTTGATGTATTTGGTTTACATAGATCCTAGCTGAGATCAGTCCCTCTCCCATTTGGCATGTGAGCTGGTGACAGGCCCCAGGTCAGGAGCTACTTTGCAGAATTTGGATGGCCTTATGAATAAAGAAAGGTGAGAGAAAGGGCATGTATAGGAAGAGGGCTGGATTGATAATACTTAGAGGTCAAGAAGACCTAAGCAATAAAGCTGGGATAGATATGCCTTTCTAAGTCTCCTTTTCCCTGAATACTGTAAAAAAACGTAGAGATGCCTTCAAACCCAGGTTTACATTTTGCTAAAAGAAGGCATGGTTAGAACAGTTCTCCTGGTTCTACTTTTTGAAGGAACTTGAAATGTGGTTTGAACAATTTCTTCTTGCACCCTAGGGTTTTTGCACCAAAATGCGCTTCCTGTAACCAGCCGATTCTACCAGCACAGGTACGTGTGAATGCGCACAGACTCTTGACAGAAAACAGCTGTTGGCATAAGAACACCTTCCAAGAACTTTTCCTCCTTCTTCCAGAATGTATGTCAGATATTAAATACAGTTCAGCAGTAATGTCACTCCCAAACATTCCCAGAGGTTGTAATAGTCATAGTGCTTATGTAGCATACTACTTTGTATCATTAGGGTGCTTTCCAGGTCTTAATTATGCTGTTATAAATCTTGTTTAATTGAAAGCCCTAACTGGGGCTCCAAGAACAATCTAAGAAGTAAAGCCCCATTTATTTTTAGAATTTCCCATTAGCTCAACTAGTAATTTTCCTTGTCCGCTATGTTTGCATTTCTGATGTGCATCTGTTATGATGCCCAAACTTGAAAAGACAGCTGAGGGGTTATCCTGACCCTCAGAAGGCCACACAGCCTGTCGTCTTGGAAGGTCACCGTAATAAAGTGGTTAAAGGGTGGAAAAGGAGGTAGAAAAGTTGCCTAAAAGGAAAGCCAGACCATTGTGATGGTATAGTTAGCACAGTAAGACTCTGGAAAAGACAATCCCTTTCTGCCTGCCCACAGTGATGTTCCATTCAACTCCAGCAGCTGCAGGACCCTCTGAGTTCCCACTGCTTGTGTCACTGGCCAGCCTGATCACAAGGAAGGCCCTCAGCACCTTGTTCGTCCTCTCATCAGGTGCATATAGCCAGAGCGTGCCTCCTGTAAGCTGCTGTGCCCTAGTAGAGCCTGTGGCTGGAGCCTCTCAGCATGCCCACCTTTACCATTCCGCATTATCCTACATTTGTCATTATTATTTTTGCTAAATGGCCAGGTCTCACAAAATTAAAAATCTTATGAAAGCTGAGCCAGAACCTCGTGCCCTGCTGATGGTGGGATAAGGAGTGAAGTTTCCATAGAGCTTTTCTAGTTTCATGTCTTACAAAATGATTAAAAAATTAATAATAATTAAAAGAAGGTAAAAATGCGGTTCTACTGCTGACTCATCTGATGGTTAGCAGGATAGACTCCATGTTCTTTCCCACGGAGGTTTCATAGGTTAGTTCAAGTCTAGCAGTGCAGGTGCTAACCTGCCCCTGGCTGCTCTCAGACATAGTCTTCGTCATATCTGATGCTCTAACCACACCTGGAACTGGAAACGATGCAGGTCAGCTAATTTAATGAGCTCTGTCTTCAGAGGCATGGAAGTGGCTCAGGGAAAGGCTGTGAGGTTACAGGAAGGGTATGGGCAGCTTGGCAGGGACTGGGACTCTGCCAGGTATTACATAACTCCACTGCATCCACTGTCACACTGAGGCTTTGGCCTGTGTGCATAATTACCTGCTGGACAGGTATGTAAATGACCATAGGGCTGCACTGCCACGTGCATGTGCAGAATAGCTCTGCAGCAGCTAGCTTGAGGGGAATGAGTCGTAGAAAAGTCAGGCCAGGGTGTCTACTAGGAATAGTGACCTAGCCATTATGTCATATTGTTTGGCTTATAATTTGTTCAAATTCTGGGTGCCCTTGGAAAATGATTTTACATCAAGAGAAAACTGTCTTTTGAGCATGAAATTTTAGCTAAGCTTCCCAAATTACCTTTACGACCTATTTCAGACACCAACAGGGCTGCTAAACAGGAAAACTGATACTGCGGTGCATGGAGGGGCAAGACCCTCAGCAGTTACAGAGCTCTGTTCTACAAAAGGAGAAGAGAGAGATATCCCACACAGAAGCACCTTTCCAAAGCTATAGGTTGGGCACTGAAAGAAGATGGAGAAAACACCACTTAAAAGCCCACTCTTAACTTTTCTGTGCTTCTCCAACAGGGATCTGAAGAAACCATCCGAGTAGTGTCAATGGACAAAGACTACCACGTGGAGTGCTACCACTGTGAGGTGAGTGTCGCGGAGGAGCTGGGCAGAGGCACTGGACACGGCTTTGCTTACACCGAACATCCTCCCTCGCGGTAGGTGCGTGACTTGGAGTGCATTTGCTGACTCCTGCATGCCTGGGCAGGTAGGGCTCTGCACCATGGCTCCTGAAGGGAGTCAGAGGAATGAGTGCTAGCTGGGCTGCAAGTAGTGCTGCTATTTCCAGTAGTACCAAATAAGGTTCCTTTTTTTTTTTTTCAGTATATTAATTTAAAAGGCTGAGTTTCATTTTGGTGGAATTTCCTCTGTACTTGTAGATGAGGAGAGAACATAGAGGAAGTTCTGGTTCTCTTTTTCCTGATCTTTTTGGATACAGTTTATGTGGCTGTGATCTGAGGAGGTTTGAATACATTTGCTTACGCAGGGAAAGACCTTCACCCTGCTCTGGAAAGCTCCTCCAGGGGATCTGTGTATTTCCATGCTGTATGAACACTTGTTGTTCACTGCATAAGAGAGGAGGTATCAGTGATGTTGTTTTTGTGCAGAACATTTAAACATTTATTGGAGCAGATCAAGATGTGGGACTAGTGCTCTTGCTTCACGGGGAGGAGAGCTCAGTTGAGTGTTATCTGTGCATCCCAGGAGTATGGGGAAGGAGACGAACTCTTTAATTTGAGATCAACCTTTCATGCAATCTAGCTCAAAAACGCTTTTACAGTGAGGCTTCCAATTGAGGGAGAAGGACAGCAAAATTCAGGGCATCCTGAAATGTATGTGAACCTACATCTGAGTAGCCTGTGCACTTAGCCAGCTCCTTCCAACAGAGGTAGCTGATACTCAAGATAAATTGGCATAGGACATTTCAGCATGTGGAGAGCTGTATTTCCCTCCCTTCTTCCCTCAGCTATTGCTTTGTGCAGGCTTCACTTAAGATGACAGCTCCCTCCCCTTCTTTCTCAGCCTATTGACATTATATTAGAATGTCCCAATGGGGGTTTATTTTCTGTTCTGTTTCATTATTCATTTCCCCATTCTTTTTCCAGTTTGAGGCAAATTAAGCTGCTTCCACATCTGCCGAGAATGGCAGAATACATTTATGTACAGTAATCAGGGGGTTAGCCATGTGTTAGCAGGGGTAGGTTACTGCCTAATAGCCTCAAATGAGGCTCTCAAGCTGTACACACCGGGTCACTGCTGTCTCCAGATACGCTAGTTCAGTCAGTACCAGTATTCTGAGGTATTCACAGACACTTTGCTAACATCCGGTTTCTATGAAATGTCACTTAAGTTGCTATCCACCATCTGTTCATCATGCAGAGTCGGTAGTCAAGCTTGGAAACTTTTCTGCTTTTCTGTGTCATCTCCTCCTGGTGTGACAGCTTAACAGCTGCAGTGAAACCTCAGTAGATTCTCATTCTAAAACCGAAATCCACTGAAGAACTGGACTTCCTTATTGCAGAAAAAGGAATGCAGTTTTAGAGGGTTTTTGTCTGATTTGCTTCAACACTGATAAGATGAAGAGGAGTGGGGAAAAAAAGTGTTAGAATTGGGCTAGTATTACTACAGATAGTCCTAGTAGATTTTAGTGATGTCATTTTGTGTAATGCAGGATAGTCAGAGTCTGTCTACCATAACTCTTGACGTTGCTGTCTTTTGTGGTATGAGAGGGAGCTCTCAGGGTTAATCAACACTGATATAAGATGACCTACCTGAATCACTCATAAAACTGGGATGTATATTTTTCTTCTAGGATTGTGGCTTGCAGCTCAATGATGAGGAAGGCCATCGTTGTTACCCATTAGAGGGCCACTTGCTCTGTCACGGCTGTCATATCAGGCGCCTTAATATTAAACTGCCATCACATCCACCACCGAGCTATCCAATGCACGTCACAGAACTCTGAAAGACATTTCCATTGCCAGAAAGCTGTTTAAAAGAGAAGACAAATTTAAAAGTGACTTTCCTGTTCCTTTTAAGATGATATTCCAGTAATAACCATCTAAACCAGCTATTTATTTTTTAAATCAGAGGTAAGGGGTTCTTTCTAATCTTGTATATATGCGTTCTTTTATTTAGACATTTCCACTGAGACACCGTCTACTTGAACAAGTAATGTGCCACTAAGTCATAACTGTAAGTGGCAGCATTTTTAAAAACAGTGGTACAAAGGGCTGTTCTGCACTCCTTGCTTACATTTCCTCGGTGGAGCTTTTGCCCAAGTAAGGAGTGCAGAATAAATTTCCAAAATTTAGCACCTTTATCACACTGCAGCAGGCTTGGTAAGATAAATGCCAGCATTTTTGCTAGTTTCCTTGAAATCTGGTCTTAGAGAATGCAAGTCTCACATTTTAAAAAAACTTACATTCCCAGAATTAGCGAATAGGAAGCAATGACAGTTTTCAGCATGGGTTAGATAATGGCATTCTGTGAAGACACATCAGGACAACTTTTCTACCTACATGGTTCCATAGAGATCTAAAGACTGACTGTTAAAGAAAAAATGCCAAGGGTCTCATAACAAACCACATTACAGAAGAGTATATCCAAAGGAGCAGTACATGCAGGGTTGTAACAACTGAAGGAAGGTACTGAGCTCTGTAATTGCTTGTTATGTACAAGTGTCACCGTAGCTTCAAATGCATTCATATGAAATTGATGATTTGGCACTTAGTAAACAATTCATCTTTAAATCTGTGGGGTTTTTTGTTTCTTTGTTTAATAGAGTTAGCAGCCCCTTTCTATGCAAAGGTAAACTTGTCTTTATACTACTTGTTTTATGCAGGTTACCGTTTGTTCATTTGTTACCAGCTGCTTTAAGATTATATGTTGAGACATTATTAAAGAGGAGGGGCTGTGGTTTTTGTACTGCCTTTTCAGCTTTGTGTTCTTTTCTAGATGTCCTTTTCAACAGATTATGGTGGTTATCTTCATTGGAAAAACAAAATACAGTTTAGCAGAAATAATAATTTAGAATCAGACAATTGAAACGTCGGTATTTTATGACAAGTATTAGATGTACATAGAATGTACACACTTCCATGTTTTGCATAAGCTGTTACAGTAACCTCAGAGCTCTGGGGAAATGTGTGTCTTCCATATAGGAAGTTCGATGAATCTGTTTTTATGGTTTTTCTACCATGTGTTGATGATTTACATGCAAATCACACATCTGTATGTTTAAAAAATTCCTTGCATTCTCATGAGAATTTATCCAGCCTTCCTGAATTTATATTTTAAATAAATCCACCACTGCTGTCTTTGTATCCAGAATTACAATAAAATAAAACTCTTCTGCTCCAGAGGAAGCAGAAATGCCAGACCAGATTCTCGGCATGCGTAAATGGGGACATTTCAGTGCAAGCGCTCAGCACGTCGAGAATCTGGCCGGTCCATTCAGAAATGATCACCTTGAATTCAGCGTGCAGACTGATGAAATGACTTATTTGGTAACACCACTGCAGTTTAGTTTCTTATGCTCCACTGATTTTTTGAAAGCCATTTGCGATGCTCTTGAAAAAAGTACAAAGGGCATCCAATGGACACTAATTCCTAAGTGGAATAATTAACTCCCTTAACAGAATTTTTTGACAGTCTGGAATTTCCTTGGGGAGGTGGGGGAGAGCAAGGAGGCAGGAAAAATTCTTGTGAACTGTTTTTTTTTTTCTGTTAGCAAGGAACAAAAGCTGTGTTCTCTGAATTTCTGCCAAACTTCCTCTGGCCCAGATGAACCTGTTCTGTTGAATGCCCTTTAGCAAGTCAGATACTCCTTTAAAAAGTAATCTTCTAATTAATATACAAGTTAGTGTGAGAGCCATGTTTTGTAGGAATTACTGTATAACTGGTGCCCTGTTTCTGCAGTGTGAGCTAGGAAGCCCCCTTTGCAGAAGCGTAGATAGTGGCTGCATGCACACATGCCTTTACAAGCATTACCTCTGTGCCCATAGTCAGCAAACCAGCCTCAGAGGGAAGCAGAAGTACTGGTGGCTCTTGCCCAAACAGCAAATTCTAGAAAAAGAGAAAATTGTCCTCAGTTGGGTTAAATAACTGGGTGAATTCCATTAAGGTTACTACAAACAATAGGGAATGGAAGATAGATAGAGCTTCAGGATAAACTTTTAGCCCGAGCTGCAACGTAATACTTTTCCATTTAAGGAAGCTGCTTTGGCCCACATCTATCTTTGAGGTATTTCTAATTGCTTGTCTTTACAATTACATATTAAAGAATTCAAATTAAGAAAACAGTCATTAAAATACACAGAGAATGTTTGGGTCTGTTCCTGTGAGCGTGTCATCCATCCCATAGCAGTAAGTGCTGTACACTGACGCAAAACCTTAAAAACCACTGTGGCCAGAGGTGGAGGTGACTCTGGCATCTAGCCTGGCCTTCTGCCAGTACCTTCCTCAGCACTTCCACCTCCAGTCAGCAGCAAGGTTAAATTTCCTGCTCAACATTACTTTTCAAGGGTCAGCATATTATCTAACGTGTACATCTGATAGCTTTTCCTTTTTTTTTTTGGAAATGATCGTACTTGAGAACAGAATAATATTTCATTTCACATGTTGATTTGTCTTGCTTGTAGTTCTACTCAGTTCCAGTGCGTTAAGTATCCTCACAGTGCTATCTTGAAAGTTACAGCTTCAGTATAGAGTAAGAAATTTGTTTAAAACCAGAAAGCAGCAGTTGTTCCAGCATTTCCTACAGACAGGTGCATTTTGGTTTTGGATAATGAAGTTGGCTTTTCCAGCATTTAATATAAAAACTGGTGGCTGAGTGAAATTTGCCAGTTTTCAATCAAAGTACAGAGGAAAAAAATAAAAGCTAATCTGAAATGATGATGTCTGCATGCTGTAGTGCTAGCGACAGCTTCTGCACATTTTTTACCTCCTGCCTGGGGAATTATGTAAGTGAGAAAACTTCATTTAATTATTGCTTTATATTTATATGCTTAAATTAAATCAGTTCAACACAGATGTAAACTTTCTGGAGCTCATTTTATGACTTGGTTGTTCATCAGAGGCCTTTTTACGTTCTGTACTGTCAGAACATTTCCATGAAGTTAAAACAATGCCAACTCGTTCTCATTTGCATCAGGAATGCACCTTACCGCTTCGGTAAGGGAGTCTTACCAAGTCCCTGCAGCACGGAGCTGTTCTGGGCGATTCAGAGTCCCTCATGCGCTGGAGGAAGCATTCCAAAGAAAGGACCAAAATAATAACTGAAAAACAGAACAGAAGAATGCACTCAGATAATTGAGCTTTCAGAAGGAGTTTGTTTGGGTTTCTTTCTGTTTCTTTTCACTTGTGTGCACGTGTGTGTGTATGTATATTTTGTAAGGTGGAGCTTCAAAAGGAAAACATGGTTAGAGGAGCTCTTTAAGACCAGAAATTCCAGAGTAGTTAAGTAAACCAAAGCTCTAAAGGAGACAAAAGCTGCTTTCTTGTGTTTCAAGGAAAGTTTAAAAGTTTGTCCTTCATCCTGTAACTAATGCCGTAACTAGAGTGTATAATTTGACTTAAATTAAGTTTTCATTTGAGAAATATTTTCGTTTTCTTTAAAAGAATATAGTTTTCTTCCAAGAACTTGGACCAACATTGATTTTTATTTTGTAGGAAATATATAAATGCCCTGTTTGTATATCATGTAACTAGTTTACATGCTGAAAATATACATTAGTTTAACTATTTTTGTATATATCCTTGTAAAACTTTCAAATGTGCTTCTGTCTTTTAGTCTTTAGAATTACTTGTGGTTTTGTGTTTCAGTGTTTGATTCCCTTGATTGTTGAAGAAAAATAATTGGGAAATGTAGATTTATTTATCTAAAGAAGAAGCTACTTGCTATCACCCTAAGTTATTTAATATTAAAGTCAGACGTTTCATTTAACCTTAGATGCTATAATCTGCTTTTTTCAATAAAGACATTTTCTAGTTATCTTTGATTTTGCAGTTCATTGCATAAGTAATACATGTTTCTTAATCTAGGTGGGCTCTAACACCATTTTCAGGAGACCCCTGTACTGCCTAAAGAAATGCCTGATATTAATTTATAGCAGCTGCATGCATGAAGGATTTTGGTCCTCCAGTGCAAGTGTTACTAATTAAGGTCTAAAATATGCCCACAGCTAATATTTTGCAGCTGCACTTAGAAAAGAATTTAGCCACTCTGGCAATTTTTAATTAAGCTTTAACCAGCCTGGATAGCTCACAGGCAGGCCAGTCAGTATGGAGGAACACTTCCTTTTCAAGACTTTCATGAGATCTCAGAGCATTCCGGAAGAGTAGTATAATACCGGGCTATGAACTTGCATAGGTCTTAAATGCTAAGCCCCTTGTTTTGGGAAGGCTCTCAAATTGTTTCAAAGTCATAGTAACAAAGAATCCACAGCCAAAGCTCTGACAGGATCAGAAAGATGCTTTTTGTTGCATACATATACACATTTTACCTTTCTGAAGCTCCACCTCCAGCTTCACAGCACAGATGGGCATGTTTACCACACACACAGCAGTCCTGCAAGAGCAGCTACATCTGTCATGCAAAAGATCCGTCAGCACTGGTACCTCCTCGTCAGCCGAGGCCAAGAGTGGGGAAGAGCTGAAGAATAAGGTTTTTTCCCTCATTTCTGTATACTCGCATTCACTGAGTTTCTTTTAAATTCACCTTGTCATCGTCCCATCCCTGAGGATGCTGTGGATGCTCTCTCCCCCAGTGATTTGCGTCAGGTGTTCACAAGTGGCTACTTCAGGTGTGATGCCACTCACTCCACCAGGGAGGCCTGCTGCAGCTCAGCCACGCTGGGTTTTGCGAAGTACAAGTGACTTCAAATTCAGAAATGAAACTTACCGGTGGGTTTCATACAACAGCTGTTTTGGTAAATTTTTCTTCTGCATAGAACAGAAAGAGTTACAAGCAGTTGTTTTAGGGACACGGTCTACACTTCTGTGCTTTGAAACAGATGTACCACACGTCTATAGGGACTTAGAAAATAAATGCCATTTTCTCACAATTCTAAAAAGTCATTCGAAGTGAGCAATTCGCACCCTCTTTGAAGAAAAAATAAATAAATAAAAAGACCGCCTAACTCATAAAGCATTTTAAGAGCACATCACCACGAGTGACACAAATGTAGTCAATAAAATCTAGGACATATTCACAACGCAGCAAGTATTTATGCCAACCCCTAAGTAGCCTGGTTGAAAAGAACAGAATATTTAAAAAATACTTATTGCCCCTTGTGGGCCTCCTTGCAGGAAACACATGCTGGAAAATGAACATACATTCACTGCAGAGAGAGCATGAGTCAGGATCCAGTTCCCAGAGGGGAGCACCACAGAACTCTGCAGTGCCGTGCGTTTCCCTGGCATCTAAGCCACAGGGCAGTGTACTACTGGAAACTGCTACATGATGCGTGGCTGCTGGTCTGCTGACATGCAGAATATTCAAGAGTGCTTTGCTAGCCCTGCTTTTCACCTTACCAGCCATTCCCAGGTCTGCAACCTTTAATTAATTTGCAGCTGTAGAGGTAAACAAGGATTTGCCAAGTCTCCCAAGACTGAACCAAGGACAGTGTCTACTGACGTGAACCACTAGGACTGCGTGAACTAGACCAGTGTGTCTGCCTTCAGCTCACGTCACTGTTACTCAGCTTTTAGTCATCCTAATTCATAGGCTGAGGAATAAGTGAGGACTCAGAATAAGTGAGGTTGGACAAGACTTCAGGAAGTCATCTGATGTGACACTTGCTCCCCTCCCAAAAGGCCCAAAAGCAAGACTAACCTTATATGTGTATAACACCTTAAATATTCCCTTGGGTGTGTCATTGAGGAAGCTGGATTTGCAGGCTCATTCCTACCTCTACTACATTTTCTGATCAGCCTAGCCTGACAGGTATCAACAGAGTCGGCTGCTCAGCGTTCACATTTGGTGTCACAGGCTTCTTTCCAAAACACCAGCTGGCTGGATCACTGCTGCCCATACTTTTAACTTCACACCAGCTAAGAGGAGCAAAAGGGTGGCAGAAGTTAGCAAATGAAGAATGACAACGAATCAGGGCTCTGCTGAAGGTGATAAAAACCAGCTTTGGGTCTAAGAAGCACTTCAGTTTGCACACGTTTTAGACTAGTATGGCTTCTTTCAAAGGCAATATCCCTGAGGGTGGTGAGTTTTTGTTGTGTTTTTTTTTTTTTTTTTCCTAAAACATTCCAATTTCAATCACTGATTTATTTACATTAAACTTTGGAACATGGCAACAGACATCTCTGCTTGTGAAATTCATTTAAAAGCAAAAGACAGGATTCTGCAACTACAGCCTCTCTCCCATCTGAGTTTGGACCTCATCACTCTGAACATGGGAGCAATATCTGCAGACTTCTGCTTGTTGCCCAACTTGCAGCTTTCAAAAGTGCAGAATTTGGCTCAATTTGCCAGACTGTGATCCTGCTTGGTGCTATCAACTCCTGCCTGGAATCACATGTAGATAAGAAACTTTAAAGGAGGAAATAATATTAAGCAAGGATCTGGAAAAAGTCAGCAAGAGCTGCTGGATGTTGAGCAGGACGCATCATCCTTAGTTTTCTCCATGTGTCTAAGCTAGATGCGGAAGTGTCACCCATCAAGCAGTGACTTCTTGCTTTCTGGAAGAATATGCAAGAATATCCCTCAGTGACCACCTCTGGGATCATCATCACCACAGAACTGAATTACATATTTTTACAGCTATGAAGTTAACCGCAATTTTTTGGCAGAATTCCAGAAGAGTACAATTATTTTCCTCCTATTAACCATTCATATAAGATTCTACCGCAGCGTTCAGTGCATAGTTCTCACCTTAACACTGAGATAGTAAAAATAAATTTTAAATTGCCCTATTGTTTATTAAGAGCACGTAGAAATCAGCACATTCTGCTGTATCTGCATTTTTCTTGCGCTGTCAGTTTTTGTCCCATTGGAAGAAAATACTCAACATTAGCCAGCATAAATCACAGTACTCACACACACACTGGAGAAGTACAAGCTGAAAACTGTGTAAGAGCTAAGAAACCGTGCAGAGAGCTGGCTTGCCAGAAGTGCTAAAGTAAGTATCTATCTAGCAATACATTTAAGATCAAATTCTCAAAGATTTCTGTTACAGATGAAAAAAATCCACAAAAGCCCATATCTGTATGTACACGTCTGGGGAAGTCAAAGAATGTGTGCTGCATTGGTTAGTCCATTTATCTGAATCGCAGTAGCTAGCTAAAAAAAGCAGCTTTTCCCTTAAAAATGAATGTTAAGGCCAACTGATAGTTTAACTGATAATTACCGGCTGCTCTGGCGAGGCAAATGAAAGCCAGAGGCACCCCTTGGTGCTTTCAGGCACAGCAAGGAAACACCGTGGCATGAACTGTTCCCAGCTAATGAAAATAAATGTTGCTCTGATAAAACCAAGGAAGCTGTGCTCATTCATGCTAAATGAGTGTCTCTCATCCTATGTAAGACAAGGCATTAAGAATAGGAAAGAAAATTACTGTATTCATCTGTGTCCTTTACCATCTAAATTCTGCAGCTGAAACTTCATTGAAAAACAGCTGAAACAAACTTTGCTCTTTGAAGGTCAGTTTTTACATGGCTGCGGTCTCACTTTAGTCCCCTGTCTGTGAAGTTCACATGCTGCATATAAGGATGGATGCAGCAAAGGATTGGAAAACAAAAACTGTGTGCATGGCAGGGTGCAGCAGCAGGCAGAGAGCTACGAGCACTGCCTGCGGTACCTGCAAACCGTGCATTTAACTGGCCTTACCTCTAGTAGTTGACACAGATCCTGGAAGAGGATTTCCACAGAGCTTCCTTAATAGAATGAGGTAAAAAGGGGCACTGGTGTCCCGCAGCAAGAAGTGCGCACCGTCTTCCAAGACGACGGCAGTGGCAGCACTCCTCCACACCTGGCTGTGCCAGGGAGTTCATCTGAGAGCTGTTCCATTTTTTTCTCCACTTCTTCCTACATCAGAAAAAGAATGGGGGAAGAGAAATAAATAAATAAGGCTTTCTACACCATTTATATCTCCATTCCTTACTGGGACATTTGCTGGCAAGGGAGAAGAGGAAGGCTTTGCCCAGCTGGGCACAGGGCTGTGGCACCTTGGCACAGGATGCTTGCCAGTGGCCACCCTATAACACATTAATTCTTTCTATCAAAATGACTAGTCTCCATTCAACAAACATTATGGTAACTTTAGACAGATCCCATTGCTCCTAGCAATGTCTTACTATTTAGAATAGATCCCTCGCTGTCTAGATTCACAAACTATAAAAGCTATACCTACACTTCATTTGGCCCTTTGTTCTTCTTTTGCCCCACTACCCCATACTTAATGGTAACAGCGACAGATGTTCAGCTGCAGTTGATTATTAATATAATTTTATTCTCTATTTAAAAGAAAAAACATTTAGAACCTTTTTGGTTTTAAATAACATGCTTTCCCAGCAACCAGCTGGTAGCTCCTCTCTTACCCACAGCACATTTTCCAAGCTCTGGATCAAAAACATATTCCAAAAACAGCGAGAAAAAAAAACTATTTAAAAAATGAATAAGCTTACTGCCAGGCAACTGGCCAATTCTTCTCCAGAAGTACCATCAGAACGAGGATAAAACAACAAAAAGGTCTATATGGAAAAGCTCATTGAACAGCACTGAAACAGAGCAGTTGTTGCTAAAGAACGCAACACTGCATCTTGCAAGCTGAATCAAAAAGAAGGAAGCTCAAGGAAAACAAAGTTTCCTTTAAATGTTTCACTTTATTCTGTAATACAGAGCAGAAAATCTGCTAAAGCAATGGCTCTGGCAGTTGCCAGATAACGCTTTGATAAAGCATGCTGGATTTCATGCTATCATTTAACCTTAAGTTTGATTTATTTTTTCTTTTGCATTAATCATAACATCTTAAAAGCTGAAATCTTTTCCTTTGTTGACAAGCCAAAAAATAATATGAATCTAGGCACCTACTAGGAGACTCCCTTCTACGAGGAACTGAAGGCCCAATATGTCGGCCTGCCCCCACCCGTAGGGAGGTGTGCTGCCTCCCTGGGGCCCGGGTCAGGGATATTTCTAGGAAACTTCCTAGTTTGATCCGCTCCTCTGATTATTATCCCTTATTGATAGTTCAGGCTGGCAGTGATGAGGTCACTGACGGAAGCCTGAGGACTATGAAAAATGACTTTAGGAGACTGGGGAGGTTAGTTGAAGGAGCAGGCGTACAGGTAGTATTTGCCTGTATTCCTACAGTGGCAGGGAAGGATGCTGAGACGACCAGAAGAACACACCTTATAAACACGTGGCTGAAAGGCTGGTGCAAAAGCAAGAATTTTGGGTTCTTTGATCATGGGGCGGTCTACTCGGCACCTGGCCTGGGGTCTGCCGATGGGTCTCACCTGTCTCGAAGGGGGAAACGGATCCTTGCCCAGGAGCTGGCAGGACTTGTAGAGAGGGCTTTAAACTAGATATGAAGGGGGTAGGGGATAAAACCAGGCCTGCTAGAGATGAGCCTGGGGGAGCGGCAATGGGATTAGGGATGAGGCGAGGGGCTCGGCTGAAGTGCATCTACACCAATGCACGCAGCATGGGCAACAAACAAGAAGAGTTGGAAGCCATGGTGCGGCAGGCAAGCTATGACCTAGTCGCCATTACGGAAACATGGTGGGACTGCTCCCATGACTGGAGTGCTGCAATGGATGGCTACAAGCTCTTCAGGAAGGATAGGCAAGGAAGAAGGGGTGGCGGTGTGGCTCTGTATGTTAGAGAGTGCTTTGATGCTACTGAGCTTGTGGCTGGGGATGATAAGGTTGAATCCCTATGGGTAAAGATCAGGGGAAGGGCTGACAAGGCAGACATATTGGTGGGCGTCTGCTATAGACCGCCGAACCAGGATGAAGAGACAGATGAGGTGTTCTATGAGCAGCTGGCAGAAGCTGCGAGATCGCCGGCCCTTGTCCTCATGGGGGACTTCAACTTCCCTGACATATGCTGGGAATACAACGCAGCGCAGAAGAAGCAGTCTAGGAGGTTTCTGGAGTGTATGGAGGATAACTTTCTGATGCAGCTGGTGAGAGAGCCTACGAGAGGAGCTGCCCCGCTAGACCTGCTGTTCACAAACAGAGAAGGTCTGGTGGAAGATGTGGAGGTCGGGGGCTGTCTTGGACAGAGTGACCATGAGATGGTAGAGTTCTCGATTCTTGGTGGAGCCAGGAGGAAGAACAGCAAAACTGCTACCTTGGACTTCCGGAGGGCGGACTTTGAATTGTTTAGAAGACTAGTAGGGGGAGTCCCCTGGGATTCAGTCTTAGAGGGTAAAGGGGTCCAAGACAACTGGTTGCTCTTCAAGAAGGTAGTCTTACAGGCGCAGGAGCAGGCTGTCCCCCTGAGCTGCAAAATGAGCCGGCGGGGAAGGAGACCGGCGTGGATGAATAGGGAACTATTCTTGAGGCTCCGGGAGAAAAAGAGAATCTACATCCTGTGGAAGAAGGGACGGGCAACTCAGAAAGAGTACAGAGAAGTTGTTAAGATGTGCAGGGAGAAAATCAGAAAGGCGAAAGCCCAGCTCGAACTCAACCTGGCCGCTGGGATAAAAAGAAACAAGAAACCCTTTTACAAATATATCAACAGTAAGAGGAGGACTAAGGAGAATCTCCATTCTTTACTGGATGAGGCTGGGAATATGACTACTGGGGATAAGGAAAAGGCAGAGGTCCTGAATGCCTTCTTTACGTCTGTCTTTAAAGGTCAGACCAGTTATCCTCAGGGTACTCCACTTTTTGACCTGGTAGTCTCGGCTGGGGAGCAGACTAAACCACCCACGATTCAGGAGGAAACAGTCAGAGACCTGCTACTCCAACTGGACTGTCACAAGTCCATGGGGCCGGATGAGATTCACCCGAGAGTGCTGAGGGAACTGGCGGAGGTGATAGCCGAGCCGCTTTCCATCATCTATCAGCGCTCCTTGTTGACTGGTGAAGTACCGGAAGACTGGAGGCTTGCCAATGTGACTCCCATCTACAAGAAGGGCTGTAAGGAGGACCCGGGGAACTACAGGCCTGTTAGCCTGACCTCGGTGCCAGGGAAGGTTATGGAACAGATTGTCTTGAGGGAGATCACGCGGCAAGTGCGGGACAACCGGGGGATCAGGCCTAGCCAGCATGGGTTCACGAAGGGCAGGTCCTGCTTGACCAACCTGATCTCCTTCTATGATCTAGTGACCCGCCTGGTGGATGAGGGAAAGGCTGTTGATGTAGTCTACCTAGACTTCAGCAAAGCCTTTGACACTGTCTCCCACACTATTCTCCTGCAGAAGCTGGCAGTCCGTGGCTTGGACAGGTACACTCTTGGCTGGGTAAGGAACTGGCTGGAGGGCCGGGCCCAGAGAGTGGTGGTCAATGGAGCTAAATCCAGCTGGCGACCGGTCACGAGTGGTGTTCCCCAGGGGTCGGTGCTGGGGCCTGTCCTCTTCAATATCTTTATTGATGACCTGGATGAGGGCATTGAGTGCACCCTCAGTAAGTTTGCAGATGACACCAAGTTGGCTGGAAGTGTCGATCTGCCTGGGGGTAGCGAGGCCCTACAGAGGGATCTGGACAGGCTGGATAGCTGGGCTGAAGCCAATGGGATGAGGTTTAATAAGACCAAATGTCGGGTCCTACACTTTGGCCACAGCAACCCCAAGCAACGCTACAGGCTTGGGGCGGAGTGGCTAGAAGACTGTGTAGAGGAAATGGACCTGGGGGTGTTGGTTGACGCTCGGCTGAACATGAGCCAGCAGTGTGCCTGGGTGGCCAAGAAGGCCAATGGCATCCTGGCTTGTATCAGAAGTAGTGTGACCAGCAGGAGCAGGGAAGTAATTGTCCCCCTGTACTCAGCTCTGGTGAGGCCGCACCTTGAGTACTGTGTCCAGTTCTGGGCCCCTCACTGCAAGAAAGACATTGAGGCCCTGGAACGTGTTCAAAGAAGGGCAACAAAGCTGGTGAGGGGTCTGGAGCACAGGCCTTATGAGGAGCGGCTGAGGGAGCTGGGATTGTTCAGTCTGGAGAAGAGGAGGCTCAGGGGAGACCTTATTGCTCTCTATAACTACCTGAAGGGAGGTTGTAGTGAGCTGGGGGTCGGCCTCTTCTCTCGTGTAACTGGTGATAGGACTAGAGGGAATGGTTTCAAGCTGTGCCAGGGAAGATTCAGGCTGGATATTAGGAAATACTACTTCTCTGAAAGAGTGGTCAGGCACTGGAATGGGCTGCCCAGGGAGGTGGTGGAGTCACCGACCCTGGAGGTGTTCAAGGAACGTTTGGATGTTGTGATGAGGGATATGGTTTAGCGAGAACCATTGGTGATAGGTGGATGGTTGGACTAGATGATCTTATAGGTCCTTTCCAACCTTAGTGATTCTGTGATTCTGCATTGCAGTGAGTAACTTTACGTGATCTTTCCCAAAAATCTTATGGCTCTGTTTGCACCCCAAGCCTAAGGATCTCCAGCAGCTGAACTTGCAGGCTGAGCAGGTGCAATTGGGGAGCACGAAGCAGGAGGTACCTGAGACTGCAGCTTTCTGAGCTCAATCTTCAGTTGCAACGTTGCATATGAACATGCAGCCCAAAAGAAAAGCAGGTCCGTAGGGAGGATACTGCAGGGACTCAACAATGCTGACATCTTAAACAGGAGCAAAGAACAGGTGAGCAGGACTGTGAGTAGCTTGCCAGCTGCCAACCCTATTTACAAAGGAACAGCAAAACGAGTCATTACTGTTTGTTTCACCAGCAAGAATCATCTGCTTCTTCCAAAGAGTGCTACAGAGTATTTTAAATGTATCCCACAAATCACTCTTTGGAGACAGGTGATAACTCTGACACATAGGTACATAACACATTTCCTTGTGCTTTGCTGTCTGGCAGCGTACGTTTTTCTTACTCCCTTTCCAGCTGATACGTACTGAATATCCTATTTTACCATTGCAAAAATGCTCCCAGTGCAAGCTGCAGATACACACTCAAGGACAGGCAGCGGAGGAGGCAGGAGCAGGACACACAAGCAGAACAAGGGCTGCAGCCAGGCCACAGCAAAATACAGGGACGAATGGCCTGTGCTGCTTTCGGTGACAGCGTTTTCAGAGCCACCACAGCCTGCTACAGCAAATCAGCCTCAAGAGCACAGTGAGAAGCATCCTTCCCGGGGTCTGCTTCTCAAGTGAAAACAAAGTTGCAGGCTCTTGAGGTAAAATCTGAGACAGCCAGAAGAGAGGAGAGGCAGAGGTGAGCTGGCCAGTGGCTCAGTGTGAGGAGCAGGTGGCCACCACTCCGCTTCCTGCATGGTGCCAAGCACACCAACTTTGAAGGACGTGGGAATGGCACCAGAGGATGTTTTTCCATTGGAAATATCCAAGTTATTTCAGACAAAGACACCCCTAAGGAACGTACTCAGAACCTCCCTCTGCAAGCAGCATGGCCAGCTACCCAGCCACCACAGAAAACAGGAGAGCAGCATCTCTAGCCCCTCTCCTCCTATTCCAACACGGCTGATTAGAGCTGCAGGCTGTCACAAAGCCTTATCAGATCCCCCACGCTGTGTGGGGCAGCACCTCTGCCACATTTCTCACCTCACCAATTCTGAAGGAGATCAGTAATTAATATCTCAGAGGAAGACATCCTCCTCCTGAGCTGTGCATTGCTGTCATACATCACAGCGAACTCCAATGAACTCCACTGCAGTGAGTGAACTCAGGTTTAGTTGTGCAACTTTTTTGTAGTAGTAGAAGTAGAAAAATAAATTTGGGTTTTTAGAGCTAACATAAACACATTTTAGTTGTCTTTCGAGATGGCACTTCCTGCCCTGTCCCTACTTGACAACAGATTTTTCAGTCATTAAGAATGTTCTGCATGCACAGAAATATCTCGGGTTATTTTTCCCATAATCAAAAGAAAACAAATCCCAGAGCAGCCCTGGCAGGCCGCTTCCGGCCAGCACTGCTGTGCCCCCAGAGACCCATCATGCTGCTGCTGACTTCAGAGGGCAAACAAGAAAGTTTGCTTTCAGTACAAAATTAGACACTAAAACTGACTTTTTTTCCTCCCCAAAACCAAACTCTTGCCCAAATACTTTTCCACTAAACATATTCCAGGACAGTAATTTTAACGTATATGAGTGGCTTGGATTGTATTAAAGCAGTTTATGTTCTTTCCACACTCCCCTCCAGCTGTCAGTACACTTCGACATATTCCTGGCCAACACACCTCTCAGCAGTCGCTTTGAAGCAGTTGTGATACAGCTCGACCCACATTATCAGCTAGCAGGATGCCCTCTGCTACTGTCTGCTTGCTTTCACGTGCTTTGTCTTACAAGGCCGTCTCTCATCATAAAGAATTGACGCTTAGAAGAAAGTGCGATATTATCTACCTCATTACCCTCCTATAAATCCCACCCTAACACCCTCATCTGCTGTGACGTCTAAACAAGCTTTGCCAATTAGACTTACCAGTGATCTATGGCTACTATCCTGTATCTTCCATCTTAAATTAGGACAGTCAACCTAGCAAAAAGCTATTTATTTCTATTATTATTATTATTACAAGGAAGTCATTCCTGCAACCTTAAACTACATGTTTAAGAGTAAAAGCCACCAAATCTTTCAGCACTGCCAAAATCTCCTTGGCCTGATGTAAAGGCAGTTCTGCTATAGGAAGTATTTGTCTACTGATGTCTGACACTGAAAGCCATCCTAGCAAAAATCTATCAGGGCTATCCTTACCTGCAGTGTACCCACAGTAGATTTACACTGCTACGTGTAAAGGATTTCACAAGCAGTTCACAGTAATGTACCCAGGTAGTCTTTCGCTTCCCCTGTCAAACAGAATAATACGGGTCAGAAAACTGCTGGCCACTCTCTGGAAGTACTGTCAAAAGCCTCTGAAATGCTTTGCATTCTTGTGATGGGGGCTTTAGCAAGAGATCACCGTTGGCACTCCCAGCCTTGGGTCTACAAGGTCAGCTGAGTCACTGCAACATCGCCTTTTCGTGTCTGATCAAGTGTCCAAAACTCAAGTTCAAGTACTCCTGCACATTACCCTTCTGTCCTGAGGATCCTCATCCAAGAGCTTTCAACAAAAGCAAGCATGAAACAAGGCTGTAAAGCAACACAGTTGAGGCATTTAAGCAGAGTTATAAAAAACATCTGGGGCCTAAACTAACCCTTTGCTACCCACCTACAGTACCCAGCACAACAGAGATCTGGTATGACGACTATGCCCTCTCAAAACTTGGTCCATCAGCAAGTCCTTCAGCAAAGCTTACAGCAGCTCTTCAGAGTCACCAGAAGTCAGACACCTACCAGAATTAGTTGGTGCAAAGGCAGTGGGGAGCACAAAAGGGCCTCCAAGCAGCATGAAAGCACCTGAAAGCCAGTGATCAGCTTATAAAAAGAAAAGCCCTCATTCTTTGATTTTCTAGCATTAAAACAAAAACAAAAAAATATCGACTGAGGGAGGGAAAATGCAGAAGTTTTTCTTTTTGTCCATACCTTAACCTTTTAAATGTTTCTGTACAGAATGCTGCAGAACTCCATAGAGCCACCTAGCGCTGGAAAAAACCACTTGCCAACTCCTGGGACTTGTCCTCTGCAGTCGCATAAATATTTGGGACTAAGAGTCTGGCAAGGAGGAACAAAAGCCAACTCTTTGTAGAAGTCAAGACCCTGAGCTTCCAGTTATGTGCAGCAGCAAGTCTGAGAAAAGAATAGCAGATGAGCTGTGCATACAGGAAATGCATTTTTATCCTAATAAACCAAGGGTAAGAAGGACATCCTGCAAAAGACATGGCGAGCGACCAGGGATTCTCAAGTAGTTATTATCTGTGGGACTTCTCCTCTATGCTGCCGGCCTAAGCTGAGCAGCAAGTAAATCTGGTTATTTGTAAGGGTACCTGAGCTGCTCCCCTCGCCCTACAGGCCCTTCCAGCTCATGCTCTCCAGCTACTTCACTTTACTCTCTTCCTAACAGGGAACCTCTCAGATTTGCTTCTTACTTCTCGGCAATTCCTTGCCATCACAGGGCCAAGACTTCCTGTCCTCATATCCAATCATGGCTATAGAAGAATCAGCATGGTGTGTTCCCTCCAAGCCGCTTGCTCCTTTGCTCACTCCTCCCATGTGCTGGCACAGACAATCAAGAAGCCATGCAGTGGACCAGATCGGGAAATCAAACAACTGATCTGTATTAGAACTAACCCAGCAAAGAAAATTGGAAAAAAAAAAAAAAAAAAAAAAAAGAAAAAGAAAAGAATAAAAATGGTTGGCACCCAGCTAGATCAATTCCCTGATCCTGTTCACCACAGAGGTGATGCACTGACGCTTGTGTGAGAAGGAAGCCAGGAGTAACACAGGGTGAGCTGGTGGCCTGATATATTCAGCAAATGACAGCCTAAGACATCACTTCTGCTCTGGGCAGAAACATCCAACAGGAGAGTCTAGAATAAGCCCCGCAGTTCTTCCACCAGGGCACTGCTCTAGTTAAAAACAGGTTAGTTAACACCTCTCTTTAAAGCCATTATTTCTCTGCAGATTTCAGATTTGCTGCCTGTGAGATTGCAGATACCCGTGCTCCGGAAGCATGCAGTTTGGATGTCAGACTGGAATATCCAACTTATCATTCTAAGGGGGGCAGGGGGAATTTGAGAGGATTTTGCCACGGAACTAGCTAGCTGGGCCTTTGAGAGATTTTGTTTCTTGTTCTCTGGTTTATAAGGGAAACTTGAAACAAATTAAAATTATTCTGGCCTCATACTAAAGGTCAGTGTTGTGGGGAAAGATGACTTGTTTGGAATTCAGTCAGGAAGTTTAATACAAATAATCCAGCCTGAAGTTCTGTGAGAACAAGTCCCAGCCAAAAAAAAAAGTGCTGATAGAACTGGCTTGAGCACTAAATAACTTCTTTCCAAACTTTCCAACCATTTTTTTCCACTGATAAACCCGGAAGCTTTCAAAGCTGCCATGTGAACAACTACTTAGTTGAGGTGTGAAAGAGATACTATTTGTACCTCCTCAGATAAAACTAGGCCTTATCAGCAGACTTAAACAGGAATGAGCAAGGGAAGGAATAGAAGGCATCAGTTGCCATGCAGACGGACCACACTGTACAACGTCTCCATTATCTGTTATAGAACATTAGGCTGCAGCAAACTTTTTTTCAGCCAAGTACTCATGCCATAGAAAAGAGAGAGCAGCTAAGACAATCCAACTATTTATTTGCAAATACATAACTATTTGTTATTAAATAAATATTGCACAGGTGGACAGGTGTCTTCTGTATATACAAAGGAATATTTGCCTGAAACTCCATCCCAAATTACACTTGGAAGTGTTCAGTAACTCAGAAAAGCTTTCTAGTGGCATATTCTCAACAGAAGTAGTATTAAGAAACAGATAGTGGAATGAGTAAAAAGAGTAGATGCTCCACCTTCATGACACTGCCAGCCTTGAAAGGATGAACTGTTTTTCTGGCTGACCAAAGAGCTGCCATTAACAAACACCAAGTCTTTCAAGCCTTTCTTGTTGCTACACAGCATTATTCGTTTCCAACAGCAAGCGGCTACTTACCTCAAACAAGTTATACCTGGGACTAGGAAAGCATCAAGACCAAAACACCTTGAGATATTCCCATAACAATCAAATAATACAGCAAGTTCAGAATGCCATGGTCTGTGATAAAACTGTCCTGTAGTAAGGAAAGACCACACATCGATCAAAAAGCATATGGCTTTTTGGTGTGTTTCCAGAGCTGCTGAGCTAGAATGATAATTATTTCACATTGAAAATCTGCAAGTAAGCATTACGTTCAGTTTCTGTATCTGACTCTAACAGGGCAGCCTGCCAAATACTACCAAAAAAATAATCTTCACATTTGATGGACAACTGTTTTGATAATTTTGTGCAGCTCTACACTCAGTCTTCCAAAAGAGGCCTCTGCTCTGTTACCTGCACACAACAACCCATAGTGCTGCCCTCTTTACTCCAGTATCAGTTCCAGTGCCTGATAAAAACAGCATCAGGAATCCTCTTCCCACTTAGTGATTCAGCCTGTTATTCGAATATTTGTCCTCTCTTCTCAACGAAAATAACCTGGAGAAAGTGATGCTTCATTCAGAAACAGCCCTAGTGATCCAGAGGGGAAAAGAAAAATCAAAAAGCTCTGACTCACTGAGTGCTCACTTCCAACAAATAATACGATGTTCTGCCACCCAAGATGTTACAATCAGACCATTAAAACATGGTTGTCTCTTTTTGGCTTTAATGACACAGCAGCAAACGGATCACGTATCAATAGTCACTCCCTTTCTTCTGTCCTGGGGAGGCAGGTGCAGATCCGAGGAAGGTTCACGAAATGGACTCAGATGTGACCCATTTGTAAATTCCCAGGCAGCTATCTGGAGAAAGCTTACTGCTGCCAAAAATGTGCGCTTTGGAACATGGCTGAATGTCTTCTCTGTTTACAGTAACAGTTTCACTTCACACAGTCCCTCTCAAGATAAAGAATCAGAAGCATTCTGGTGACCTATTAAGCTTTACGTTGTTTAAGCAAAAGCATCAGTGCCAGTGCTCGCTCCCTGGTGGTAGCAGAGGGACCCTCAAGTTTTCTCCCAGAGGAACTGCAGCATTTTGCTAATGTATTTTAGTAGCTGCTTCAGTGGGAAAAAAAAAAGTCCAAATCTCCATTTCCTAGAGAAGGTTAAATAATGAAGTGCAACCACCAACCACGCAACTCTGCTTTGAACAGAAGCAGCATTTTTAAGTCAGCTTTTGGAAGGTTAATTCTCCTGAAGTATATTCCTGCAAAAGGCCTGCAGTCTTAAATGAGAGTGAGTGTGCCATCCCTGTCAAATACTGGCTGCCAGTGTTTTGACACCTGGTTCTCCCTAAAATCCACCTGGGCGATGCCTACTCACCTCTGGCTGTGCTCTGAGCTGTTGCATACAACACGCTGTGGGCATCTGGATAACCAAATGTCATCCATCTCATCTGTGTTGGTGGAAAGTGTTTTATGCTTCAGGAATAGCAAAGTAAGACTACTCTTCCGAAACACTGATAAAATTTCACTACATATCACGTTTCAGGTCATACTTCTCCAGAATTCAAATACACTTAAAGAGTACATTTCATCCCAAATCTGTGTTTATATACATAATGCCAGCAAAGCCCCTTAGCGTGACTGTAACATAGCAGCAATCCCACTTTTTATCTCTAAAGGTAAAAAGCATTTTCAACATACCTATTAAACTTCAGACAATTTTAATAAAAAAGAATATCTGTATGTTTTCTTGTATTATACATTCTTTGCGTGTATATAAAACCCATGATACAAAGCAGCGTGTTATCAGAGATGTCTTAAATGGCAGCTTATTGCTGAAAGAACAATCCATAAAGCAGGACAGTACATTGGGCTTCCCCCAAAATCCTTCTTTCTCAAATAAGGGATATCAGGTAGTGTTCTGGTCATAAGCATATGAATCATGTCTTGAACATCCCGAGCAACCATCCATTCTGAGCACCTACACTTATCTTCTGAGCAGCAGAGATGTAGGAAAGGTGATGGTGTTCAGAAACAGCAAGAGATTTTCAAGCATGTACTCACCCACAGAGCAACGGTGGCAAACTGGACATCACTCTGCCTTGAAGTTTGCTATTTATAAACTGTTACATCTAAAAGACAGCCCCACAGCATGGCACAATGATGAGAAACAAGAAGAGTCCTGAATTAATGCACTGACACTTCGTGATTTCCTTTGTGTTGTCACACTCTCCTTATTTGCTGATGGAGGGTGAAGCTCCCTGTATGAGAGGCAGCAAGCAGCCCTGTAGCGGTCTCCCTCCCCTTAACTGCTGCCTCCAGTTAAACAACAACATGACAGCAGTGACACAGAACAGCTGCCCCCAGAAAGTTTACTTTCATAGGCCCACGAAAGCCTACCATCCACAACTCCCTGCACAATGTCACATCCAGCTTTCATGCCACTCAATGCTTTTAAAAGTCTCCAGAGCAGCAGTGGTGGCATGCAAGGGGGAAATAGTAAACCTCCTACCTCCAGTTTACTTCAGCTGTTTTGCAGAATTTTTTTTGATATCTTGAAGTACTAAAATAGGTCAGAAAGTCTGGTTTTCCATATTATTTACAAAGTCTTTTCATGGTTATGAATGATTCATATGGCTCCTGAGGAGTAAAAATAAATTAAAAAAACCAAGTCCAAGAAACACCCTCCTACTCCATGTTCATTTTTTGCTGTACCCTCAAGCTCTGGAATGATACAACAGAGGGGAAAGGAATTCAAGTGTAAACATAAAGATCTATGTAGCGACAGCCTAAATATATGAAAATGCAACCCCTGAGAATACTGCTGCATGTTTAAGAAGACAGCTGCGGACAGGAGAATTTCATTTGCAAAGCTGAACTCTAGATGAGGCTGTAGGAGTTCCAAGGATTTATGCTCAGGTGCATGCCTCCTTTTTTTCCTAGACATATCGTCAAGCACTTTGTCACACACACTCAAGCCAAAGATGCATATTTCTGTAAAAGAAAGAGAGATGGACCAGACAACCTACAGAAGATGTTTGACATGAAGGTATTGTGCTGGTGCCTCTCCTGTGACATCTGACCACATCTAAGGAGCTAAGCCCTGCAGCTGTGTCCATGACAGTAACTTGCCACATGGGTGCCAGGTGGAGCCACTGCTGCCAGCACACCTGACTATTCCTGAAGTTCTCAATCAACAATTATCACTGTTCATTTACAGAGATCCTCTTATAATCCTTTGCTTTCCCTTCAGTTACTCACATGTCATTCCTCCCGTAGCCAGCCAGCGAGTACCACCAGTGGTCTCACCATTGATTCATTAACGACAAACTCTGTTTCCATCTAGGAGAGCCTCTCCATCCACACACAAACCTTCAGTGGCCTGAACTGTGAGTTTGCCATTTGCTTTCTTTGCACGTAGGACAGTGATAAGATACTACCGATGAAACAGAAAAAGCTTGTATTTCCTACACAAAGACTTTCTGGAGATGGGATATTTCTGGTAATTGGGGAAAGCAAAGCCAGCTACATCCTGGAAAAATAGTTTTCATCTCTTGCCTTGCTGTCACTAGGGGTCCCAGCACAGGTAGGGGCTGCAGGTGCATTCTGTAGTTTGCTGCACAGTAATCGTTGGCGCACTGTACCCCTAGCATGAGATAATTCGATACTCCATGACTGAGTGGAAAAGCATGGAGACAAAGTCAATTAGTGCAATCCGTAATTCCAAACTGCACACATTACACATTGCTCTTGGTGTTCCTGGAACCTCGAGTCTCACTCTAGAAAAATTAGTGCAGATATTCTGAAAGAAATTCAATAGAAAAAAGAATAGCAATTCCAAGCAATCAGGCTAAGTATTATACAAAGAGCAATACAAACTCATTCTCTTAGGGAAATACCTCTCATAATCCTGCATGACGTTTTGCCAAGGTATGCACACATAACTGCAATTTTATTATGGCTACATAAAAGCAGAGCCGAAGAGTCAACAGACCGACAAGAAACTCGAGCCTCTCTCTAACTGTGCAAAACAAGTTCCCAAAATGAGTACAGCTCGCAGACTCATTTGTTTCCAAACCTTTCTGTGGATACCATGGATATCTAACCTTCTGACATGCTTCAAAGTTCTGAAGGGAGACAGTGTCCTACAAAAGACTGAGCTCCTGACAGCTGAACAGACTGCTCACTTGTGCAGCTCTGCCCAAAGTGAGGATGTGCAATGTGCAATACTTAATGCTTCTGCTCCTGCCCTCTTCTTTCTCTGAGCAGTCTGCTTAATCCTAAGTGACCCTCCGTAGAGCTGAAATAGCAGTGCCTGTATCGCAGTGGTATCTCAAGAAACAATTTGTTGATGCCTGTAAGTTGTTTTGACTGTGATAACAGACACCAGAAAAAGATTTAGAAATAGATTTCTGTGGAGTGGGGGAAAAAAAAACCCTATGAATGTGTAAACATTTAAAATGTAGTACTTATATAAATACAACTCTGTGTAACAGAGACCGTCTAATTAATAAATATAAATAAAGAATAGTTTCTGAACAAACTGAACCACAACACAACTTGCTTTTTCTTTACAGAATTCAATTACAAGGGCTATATTTTCCATGACAGTATCAAATCAGCACTTGTGAGATAGCCAAGAGGGTATTCTGCCCGGATATCTCTTCTTAAAAATAAAGAGCTGAAAAGAAAAAAGCCGGTCAAGGTGACGTAAGAACTGAACTTCAGCAAGTCCTCCCAATTAGCCAAGCCCCTCACATACTGCGGGTGGGAATCACACAGCCGACAGCTGAGGAGGAAGGACTTCTGTTATGTCCATCAAATTTGAATATTATGAGGAAATGTTTGAAATGAGGTCACATAAAGCTCCTGTACACAGCAAAGCTTCGATCTGTATTTCCATAGGGGTGGGGGCCTTAGCCACCTGCACACTTCTGCTGCTCCATTCCTAAATACTGGAACTCAGAGAGCAGCGTATCACTGACGTCAAATGATACTACAACAATGCGCAACCTGTCTCTTCAATAGCAGCAAAAATAATTTTATCCTAATTACAAGCTTAATCAAGACTTGAAAACCTGCTGAGTAATATGCATATTTACTCTAACTTCCAGGTGAGATACAACTTAAGAGCCTTAGAAGTGATTCATCTCAGTGAACCAAGAAATAAGCAAACAGTGAAAGAGCGCCTGGGGCGAGCACTTCTGAGGTGCTTATCTGGGACAGTTTTTAGTTACAATTAGCCATTGGTACATCTTTGTTATCATTCCACACCACTTTTTTCTTCAATTACAAAGAGCTGACGCAGTCTTTTCAAGACATAGTTGAGACAAACCATAAATATTTCTTCAGTAAAAGTGTTGTTGCTATTATTTAACATCTAATTTTCCTTACCATATGTCTTACATTAATTCTTGCCCCTTTCATAGCTTTATGTTCAGTGTTTTGGAAACCAGTCAGCTCCATAATCTCCACCTCACTCATTTCCCAAAAATGACAGTGAAGAGGAATAGAATTTCTTCCTTGACATTTCCAGCGGTGGTGACTGGAAGGACTACCAGGCTGTGCAGGAAAGAAATGCACTTGCACGCAGAGAGAGGGATGACCAAGAGCACTCCAACCAGAAGTCCCCAAAGAGCACCACTGACTCCTACTGAGCTCTCTCGTAAAGCCCTCAAAGCCAGCTTCAGATCTAATGGTCAGTTTAACCAGAACAGATGAAGGACAACAAGCCTCTTCCATTGAAACTAAAAATGCCTTTATCTTGCACTCTTATTGTTTTACCTGAATGTCATAAACCACAACCAAAACATGTCCTACAAAGTATTGATATCCTGGCACGATTCCTCTCAACAAACAGGAAAGGCTATCAAAAGACACAAAAGGGCTGGGGACTTCACTGAGAGGTGAGATCCCAATGTTCAAACTTCACCTTGCCAGACTCCAGTGACCTGGAGTGAAAACCTCTGCTTTGTCTCAGACACAGCAGGTACTTGCTTTCTCATAACCCAAGTGCAAGTAATCTTCTTATTCTTCCCGTGCTTCTTCCCTAGCCTCACTTGTCCCGGAGGTGTTCTGTCTCAGTGACACGTTTCTATAAAATTTTGTTCAGCCAAAAAAAGGTCTGACAGTCTCTAATCTTAGTATTTATCTGCTCTTCTTATTCCCTGTGGTTAAATCACTTTGAATTATCCTGTGTGAAAACTGTCTTGGTTACAAAAATAACAGCAGAATATTTACAACACTTAAGAGATGAGCAAATTAACGTGTTGCTGAACATGGGGAATAACTAGATAAAATACACAAGAAAAACTGCTGCAAAAATCTTAGCTTTAACACCGAGAAGAGACCTTAATGATGGATCTCGCCATGAACTAATGTCTGAATCAGTGCACGGGGTGTATTCCCTACACAAGGGGACTCTGCCTGATGTAGACTCCCCATGCCATCGACACCGCTGATAGACTTTTCATGCAAATAAGTATATCACGTTGTTTCTGTTGTTGTTTTCTAAGGCAAATATACCCCCATCTGTATTTTCCTAAAATGCAGTTCTTCAGAGTAAATTATTACCTTGCGTAAAAACTATGTGAAGCTTTAAAAGTATTTTATGCAACTCTGACATTTACATAAGCCTTTCTCAGGTATTGATATGCCTGAGCTGAAACACTGAAATCGCCACGATTCAGACAGTAGAAATGGAAGTAATGTTACCTTTGTTAAACAGAAACAGAACAAGTGTTTCCAAAACAACAAAACATGAAAACACCTTGCAATCAAAATGCAGCTGTTTCACTTTTAAGTAGGAAATTGACTTTTTAAGCTAAAATCCTCTTAAGCATATAGGGAGAAGTTCAGCAACACACTGCTTCCCATCATTAGATGGGAGATCTTGAAAGCTGTTTCCTAACCGAACATTTCCTCACGAATGTTTCGCACACTTCCAACTGACTGATGCCTGTATCTCTTATGGTCAGAAGATAAGCAGCAGATTTCGGAAGATAAAAGTAGCTCTCCCTTCCAGAACAAGAGAAGGTTTTCAGAGGGGAAAAGTGCTAGAATAGTTCACAAGGGAAAATGCGTCTTTTTTTTTTTTTTGTCTTTAAAAAAACCCAAAATATAACAACAGTCACACAGTGGTTTAATTTAATATCCAAGATCTCATTTAAATTAAAAATTAGCTTCTAAAACATTAGAAAACCCACTCTTCATGTTTAAGCGTCCAGCAGGAAAACCCGCCATGCTCACAGCCCAAGTGAATTTCCATTAATCTATAGGTAGGACTTAATTGTCCTCAAACAAATGCAGTGCAGCACATTCTCCTCCTTGGGGACATACTGATGTGTCACAAAAAGAGGAGGATGCAGCATGTTTATACTGCAACGTAACGTACTTTCATACGCCAGTGTGTTTCTCGCCCAGCACTGCATTATTTGGAATGATTCCGCAGAGAAAGGCACTCTGTCCCTTAGAAGTTGCCACAAACCTCCAAAATATGATTCATTTCCAAGGTAAGAGCAAGCTACTGAACACAGACTGCTTTGATGGGCTAGAAATCAACAGTGGGAGCAAGTAATTGCAATGAAGGGCTCTACATAATCCCCATTAGAAAAAAAAAACAGCAACAAACACACGCACCGTGTTTGTATTACCTCAAGGCACAAGAGAAAGAAGCTGCTCTTCCAGGACAGGGAACACTCATGGTCAAGGGTGAAAAAAGAAGCTACTTCCTTGCCGACATCCAGGGCACAACACAGGATCTCCACCCTGTCGTGTGGGTGGCTCTAACCAAAAAAATCCACCCAAGTCAGTCCTAAGTAATGGACATGCTCAGCTTTCAGCAAAGCATTACAGACTCCATGAAATATACTTCTCGGTCAGTGCAATAAGAATACACTCATCTTCCACACAAAGTTGACTGAGTTTATCACAACTTCCCTAGGGTCACAAATAATCATCTCACAAATGCAAAACTGAAATTTCCTTTGGATCTACTGTATTTTCTCCTAATTAAGCCCCTTTAAAATCAGAAAGCAAAGTGATGGAAACTAAGCTAGTCCAAAGAAAACAAAAAGGGAGACAAATTTCCCCGTAATTATTTAATTCCTTTCACATCTTAGGGCACATTTACTAGCCTTCCTAGCACAGGTTTTAAACGTCTTTGGTTCAGCTCTCAGGACATGCAAAGACCACTGAACTCTCTAAGCCAGAGATGCAATCAAATAACTAGGACACTTCGGACAGGGACTTTTTGTTTTGGTGAACAGGCAGCTGAAGCTTTCCCCTTGGAAGACAATTTACCAGGAACAGTAGCACTAGTAGATGAAAACCATGTATATTTCTTAAGGCTTTTTAAGTGACACATCAACAACAAGTAACACATTACACACAGGAGTAATTCACAGGTTTTCTGTAAAACTCATTTGTACCAAATGTACCATTACCAAATGGCACAGGGAGGTTCGGCTGGATTGGGAAGGGCGGTGAGGTTATGCCTAAAACTTGGTAGGAAATCACCTCTATAGGTGAAGTTTCAGGTGCCCCCTGCCAGAGGCCATGCTGAGGTGTATGGAGTGGGATGCTTTGCCCTGATCTTGGATAAGATGAGGAACGTGAAAAAGAGAAGAATCATGCTCTGTCTGATACTGGGAGATCAAATCACTGTGTGTGTAGGCGGCACTACATCGAAGCCTGCCCTATCTCAAAGGACAGCACTTGGGCCAGTTTTCAAACTAGACCAAGTGACAGTACCTTTCTTCAACTAAAGATCCTTTTCATACAGAAAACAAATTAGGACAAGAACTTTACAGTTCACCCTAAAGATTAGATCAAGAAGAGCATCACATCCAAACCATCCATCAGTGGAGAAGCACAAGTTTAATCCTACTCTTATAGGTCTTTCTCTCCAAGATATTGCAAGGGCCACATGCTGCCAAATCAGTGCAGGTGGAGAAAGCTGCTCCTGGGCCACGAGTCAAACTGCTGAGAATGGCACACCATGCCCTGCGCTGCTCTGGCTGTGAAACATATCTACTCAGATGGGAAGAGATGTTTCTGCAACACCTCATTCTCCCGGCATGCTGCACATGGAATTAACAACAGCAGCAACCAAAGGAGCGGGATATTTCTCAGTGGTTTACAAAACAAACAGAGAAAAGAAACAAAACACAAAGAAATTTATGACTAATACAATATAGCGGGGAAAAAAAATAAATCACACAAACATCTCTGTTTCCATTACAAGGTTTATCTATAGCAAGATGGTAAAGAGTGGTTGCGTTCAAAATGGATCATGCTGAATATAGAAAGGCAGCTTTAGTTTACAGCATTGTGATATAAATAAAAGCTGTTTCTAGCCACATAGAAGCATTATTGATAATCTGTAGCTAACATTTATCTCCGTCTCCAGGAGGCGAGTTCAAACAGAGAAGTGGATGATATCTGATACTCACCTTTGTAACAACTGAAGGTGATGAAGGATTTCGAATTCTAATAGTTTTGGGGATCAGACACTGGAAGGAGTTAGGAGGGAAACATCAGAGCAATCACCACCTCCTCATCCTCCATGAGTGCTTTTCCAGATACCACGACTAATTACTAGCAGAAAGCAGATTTTAAGGCAGCTATTCATACAATAGAGCTCATGATACCAGGTATAGCCACACGGTCACAGGGGACTTCTTGGAAGTTCAGAAATTCAGTTTAATCTGCTATTTTTTCTGCTAGCCACGCTCATGCTAAACTACAGCTCAAGGAGTAGCAGTCAGAGGTCTGGGAGCTTCTTGGGAAGCCAGTGACAGCATCATCTGCATTTACTACTAGATGTGACTTCAGCATTAAGAACTGAAAGCGCCTCAAATGAAACAAACGCTTGTTCAAAACCCACCACAAGCACACAGGTACTAGGCACCACATCCGAATGCACTTCATGCATAAACCAAAGAGCAAGCAAGACGATTAAAGCATTTGCTACGTAAGATGCACCCAGCCTTATGAGTGAAATAGGAAAACATATCCGCAGATATGTAGATATCAAAGATATCTCAGCAGAATAACACAACAGTTCCATGATTCATAACTAGCTTGTTAGATCTCTTGAGAGGGCACAAAGAGTGAGAAAACAAAGACAAAAGAGACTGTGTTATTTTTAAGCTTCATCAATAGGTAGCAGACTATTTCTAACAGTAATGAAGCAAATGAGATTTACGTGCATCTTGCAGTATTTGTGATCAGCTGGGCCCAAATATGCTTCCTTACACAAACTGGTACACAGGTATATAAAACAGCACTCACACAAACAGATCACCATGTGTATAAACATTTCCCCAGGAACGTTGTTAATATCTCAAGCCAAACCTGATTCCATTCAAACCCACGGCACAATTTCTTTTGACTCAAGGGGAAGAAAGAATGGGAATCTGACCTCTGCAAAAATAAATAAATAAATAAATAAAATAAAATTCTCAAGGTTGCTTGCCTTGTTTAAAATCAGACCAACATACTGGATTGTCCAGCAGCTTGAAAATCATTCAGCAATTGAAACAGATTTATGGGAATTCACTTCTACAATCTTTCCTCAACACATGTTCAGTAAAGCCTTCACAAGTGGTTATTTCCTCTAGACTGCACTCAGATTTACATTGCTGATACATCCAAAGGCACTAGAAGTTTTGCTTACAGATTCAGAAAACAGAGTCCTCTGTATCTGGGATGCAGTCACATTTTTATTCCAGGGGACAGCCTGTTTTCCTGTCACCAAAACAGACATCAGATATTCTATTTTACAAGTAGGTTGACAGAATTCTGGTGTGTCAAATATACAGAAGCCCTATATATTAATTGCAGCCAGCTCTGTTTAATCTCTGCACACTGATATTTATTTATTTTCTAACAGAATAATTTTATTTTTTCACCAGTGGCTAATAGGCATCCAGGAAAAGCGATCCATAAAACACAGCAATGCAGTAAGTTTCCCATTGCTGCTCAAGTTATAAAAGGTTAGTTCAAGTCCGCAGGCACTGAAATCATATCGCCACTATCATTGCCTTGCAGGAGCAATAATTCTGGGTGGTCTGTAACACTACAACTCCTGGCCTCCTAGATAGTATGACGATGTTGTCAAGAATAGCCTAGCAAGGAGCGTAACTAGGCCGAGGCTTTTTGACCTCATAGATAAATAGGTTTTGTTGAAAGCTGTTCTATTATTTTTCAGATTAGCTTGGACTTGCATTTGGTTCATTCTCTGTTGTGGGGATGGGGAAGAGAAAGAGGCCTTGAGATATCCAATAAATGTTTATCCAGCTGCAGTAGCTTAAAGTATAACTGTCAACATCTCCGCTCCCTCATGCAAATATAAGTTTGTAAACAATCCTAATAATTCCTCCTCACTGTTGTTCATTTTAGTTTTACATTCCTCACTGAACAGCTACAGCACTTGAAGCAAGGAGAGCAATGCTAGTGAATCCAGTGTTGACTGCAATGGAAAAAAAAATGTTGCACTAAAACCATGGGCTCCCAGAACAGACTGTTCGATGCTAATTTTATATCTTAAAAAGCACTGCCAGTTTGACATCAGAGTGGAATATTTTTCATATTTTTATGTATAATCAAGAGCAACTGGTTTGCTTTTCTTAAAAAACAAACAAAAACAGTTGATTCAGCTCCCATTCTCTTGTGTAAATGGCCTTAGAACATTTATGATTTCTTTTTTAAAGCTGTGTAATCACAAATGCACTTTATGGGCATTTTTTGACTACCGTAACACATACAGTACTTCATCTAATTTGCTGATAGTTTGTTTTTCCCTAGCCAGTAACTCAGGAAAGATATCCACTAAGCTGTCGGTATCGTAAGTAAGTGGGATGTTGCATTTTTTTCCTTTCTTCATTAATTATTAAATGATTATGATGATAATAGTGGAAGACATGGTTAACCATCACTGGAGACATTTTATTTCTCACAGTGAAAAGCTCTTTCTAGCATTTACATACCTTCAGCAAAGGCCCGATCTTAAAAGTATTTATGCACAGGTTTAAAGGAGAGTAGCTGTGAGGAAAATAATGAGCCTAATGAATTGCCAAGACTAGTCTTGCACATAAACATTTGTAGCACGGGGGACTAACAGCTTCAAAATTACGGAGATCATTCTCTTTCACTTTTAGAAGATCTTTTAGATGTTAAAACAAATCATTCTCTGAGCAGCAAAATAAATTATTATTTCTCATAGACTTTACGCCTCAAGATTGAGGTCCTTGGAGGATTCTCTAATGAACGCAGATTTTCCCTTAGAAAAACTCCAACTCCCTTTACAATTTCTCCCTAGCTACTTTCAGATCACTCTAAGAACATAGGACCTTTCACATCTCTGTTTCACTCAAATTCAGTTAGAAGTTGGTCCAAAAATTTGGAGGTTATAAGGGGACTCACAAAACAATGGCACAAACCCTGCTTCTGACATGATTTCTCTAGAAAGAGTAATGATGCTGAAATTTGAAAATATTTGCTATACTTATTGAACCTACAGTTGTAAAATTCATGTCTAGTTTGCATATATTGAATTGGCAGATAACATCCCAAGAAGAACGCATAAGCACAAGAAGCTAGTCCAAACTTAATTCCATGCTTCCTATCTATGGTTTCAGTTCTCAGCTTTGACACAGGTTTTATATTACCTTCTAAATACAAATGTTTAACTACACATTTGCCCACACTAATCCAGCTTGCCAGCAGCTGAAATGAATGCCATGTACAATTCACAACTTTGATATCGCCCCATATTTCACATGGAGCCTCCTTTCAAACACGCATCTGATCTAAGAGCTCTACTGTGTGTCAGTCTACCTTCAGTTCCAGCTGGCAGGTGGAAGCCTGAAATACAGATTCCTGTCTTCATTTTATCTCTCATTCTTTCTCTCTTCTGAGATGTGCTGATAAAGCAGTTTTATGAATTTAGCGTTTTGGTGGTTTTTTTCCTCTTTATCACCCTAGTCAAGACCCTTCCGCATTTCCACTGGGGAAAACAATCACTTCGGTCAGTCCAGCTGCCAAACAGACCCTGAATGTCACCTCTAGAGTCCTGGAGATCCTAGGCCTTCAGGTGGTTTCTCATGTGTCATACCATCACATATGTAATGAATTCTTAAGCCCTTGAGTTACTCTAGAGGCTAGTATTGCCCAGATTTGCCACCTGACCAAAACTGCACCATTTAGAGTAAATACCTGATTCAAGAAAATGCCAGAAATATCACACACCACTGCTTACAGTCACATCTCCTCTTTGGTAAATGACATTTCACTGGATAGAGAAACTTGGTCTCTAGACACGTGGAGATGACGGATTAGAAATAAGTCTCCTGGGAAGCAGATGAGCGGTATTACATCCTCCACCTGGACTCCAAAGGTTGTCCCGTCAGCATTCAGCAATATTAATGGTGGAACACGATATGAAAAAGATTCACCTCAACCTACTAGGTAACATTACTCACATCTGCATGACCCTAATAAGGGCAGCATACACGGCTGAGAGTCAGTTTGGCTCACAGATGTTGCCCTTATCTGACCCCTTTTCCATTTGCAGAGCAAGAAGCCCCACAGAGCAGCTGCCGAAGGGCAAGAGAATGGGATGATATTACAGAGGTTACAGCTTCTCAAGTTCCAGGCTTCTCAAAAAAAAAAAAAAAAATCTGAAGCCCATCAGTTTTCTCAGTCATACCAATCTGGACTATCCATTCTGCCAAGTAGCATTTTAGCATCCATTTCTTGTCCCTGAACTTCCTCATTTTCAATACCAACATGAAAAGGAACCAGAGTAAGTTCTACTGCAGGAAGCTTTTCTGTGACTGTCTTGCTTCTGCATATTCCAGTGATCAGTCCTAATTTTCTGCCAATATTTTCAGTATCAACCTGATATCAAATTCATTCATGGCATATCATTTAAGTCATTTTTATTAGACCTTATCAATGGTCTGGCTTTATAACTGCAGAGTAGCATGTACAGCTTTACAAAAGAGCTTGAAATGCAAGCTTAGAATGCAGTTTAAGCACATCATCATTTTGAGACCCACTGTAGCAAGCACTAGGTGCTGACTTTACAGCTCGAACCCCATATCTCCTCGAGCAGCAATATCTTCAAAGAATTCCATCAAGGCAGTGAGCTGTGACCTCCATTTCCTGACGCCGTGTCAGCCCGCTGTAATCAAGCTGAGCTTTTCTGAGTTGTCTTCCATTTGATCTCCGAAAAAAGAAAATGATTTCTAGGACTTTCCAACTAACAGCTATCAGTCTCTGGAGCTGGTGCATATGGGTGCTTTCCCAGACAGTCGGAGCAAAGGTGTTGTGCCAGCACACGTGAGGACACAGGGAGCTTCTATGAAACTTCTGTGCCACTCTAGCATACCATTTCCCAAATTTACTCTGCTTCCCTCCCCATGCACCTTCCTGCTCTTGGGCAGGAATTTGCTGGGTGTTGTCCATACACCGAGAGAGAGGAAGGGCTCAGCCCCTGCCTCAAGTTGGAGCGTGCGCCCGGCGCCAAGCAGGGTTAATGAAATGAGAGGGGAACAGCAGCAACCTAATAAATCTCCATGAGCCTGAAAGTGCGTCCTGGTCTGTATCCCATTAGTGACTGCTTATTTAAAAAAATAAATAAAACTAACATATCTAAGTGACACCTGGATACCATCCAGTCTTCATTTTCTACCTCTAAAGCTCAATTCCTTAGTCAAGCAAACATTCTTATATGAAAGATAAAACCAAAATGAATCCAAGTTTCCAAAAAACGAATTCTTATGAGGCAGATGCTTCTTTTGAAAGCATCTTTATTATGTTTATTATGGAAGCTGCAGAAAATTTCAGTTTTTATTTTTTAAACAAAATCTTGATGTCTGTTTTCAGTACAGAACAAACAAAAAGGCTTAACACTGCACTATAGACGTGAAGCTCTGGGTGAAACTGTGGGGTTCCAGTGATGTAGTACAGTACGACATATTACTTTACACCATTCCATTTTAAAGGTGTTTTTGTTTGTTTTTAAAGGTACTGAGGTTAGAGGCTGTTTTTTTTTTTTTTAAATGCTCCTGATGCTTTGGAAGTTTGATGATTCCTATGTGAGTAACGTAAATACTAACTCTTTTTCAGATAGACTTCAGAAAAATTCTGATTTGGTTATGTTTCCATTAATTTTTGTTTTAAATAATGATGAAGCCCATTTCATTAGGGCGGAATCTGACACGACATCGCTCAGCATTCTTCTTAAGAAGTGATCTAGAAAGGAGGTTTAATAATAATAATGCTCAAAAATGGTGTTCTGAACGATAATTACTGTTCCTGAAGTTATATTCTTCTGAAGGAGAAGACTATATTTAATTTCCTAGATGGTTTTGCTAATGTATAGGCCTTTTACTGAAGGAAGTTCTATAGGGAAATTAGTACAGAGTAATGTACATCAAAATGTATTGATTCTTTTTCGAGTTAGGAATAGACAACGCAGATAAACCTCACGTGCAAAGTAAATCTGTACTGCCAGAGACGGACAAAGATCCCTTACGATCAGTCAGAATACTCAGTTTGCGTACAGATGAGACATCCACATAAATTCTCATTATTTTTAAAAGTTTTTAAAGCAATAGAATTGACTTTCCCCACCGTACTGCTAGGAGACCACGTCAGACCAGTACCTTCATCTTAAACAGCCACTTAACACAGAACAGACATGTCGTTCTACCTGGGAGACAAAGGTCTAGCCTTAGCCTATGTGGCCCTGCACATAATGCAGTTGAGAACACACCACTCTGAGGCAAATGAAGAACCAGTTGGGCTAACATCGAATGACTCTTTAGGGAACCAGACCCCTTTTTATCTAAAAGCCCATTCAGGGTGAATTCAAGTTACTCCAGAGCAAGGCTCGGGCTACTCTAATCCACAGCAAGGGCACTGACCTAACTCCTGCCTCCCATTTCTGTCCCAGGAGGGTATAATGCAAGAGCTCCAGCTAACCTGAAAACTTGTGAGGAAGTAGTTGTTCAGCCTAATCAAGGGACACAGTACATCACAGGGCAACAGGCAACTGGAACATTTATTGAATTCAGATGTAAAACAGATTTTTTTGCTTGCTTAATGTGAAGTTTCAAATTGGTCGCAAGTCTGAATTTCTGAAAGTCAGCAATGCCCCAGATTTCAAATAATAATTCTGAAGAGGAGATTCAGACAAAAATGAAAGCCCTCTAGGTGTCATTAGCTCTTTTCCCCTTGGTTGCCCTACCTGCAAGAATTAAACAAGGTGGACAGAGGGAACAAAGAGGAAAGGAAGAGTCAAGGTACAGTATCACTGGAAGTCTTCTTTTTTCTTTTTTACTTAAGTTCTCATCAAACAACTGCACTGCAATGCTCATTATACTAAAATACGTACTTGCCATAAACAAAGAAAAAATGCACAGCTATGTTTGTCCCTGGAAAAAAAAGATTGCTTCTTTCCCCCTACAAAGTTTTGCCCTTATACTGTCCTTGCCTTTATTTTCGTTATAGCCTTTGTCTTTCTGTAATGTCTGAGATTTCTTTTTAATCTTTCAATTACTCCCCAATATCTATTGTCCCAACTCTCTACGCTTCTCCTGCTTTAAATGCAACCCATGTCCTGCAAGCATGCGAGGAGGCCAAATACCAGGCATCTTGGCACAAGCTAGTACTTTACACCTATTCACAAAGAGAAAACATTCCTCTTTTCTGAAGAAAAAAGAAAAAATAAAAAGAAGGGGGAGCATAGCTCCACTGAGCACTCATAGCAAAGGGATGAAGTAATGTTTACACTCAGCCTTTCTAAAATATGTCTGGTTCTTTAATAATGACCTGTCAAAGCCGAAAATTAAGAGAAATACAGTCAGTCTGCTATTGTTAATTATCCATACTACAATAATTTCCTGAGTTTCTGTGAGTGTCTTCATTACGTTGGCTCCTTTACATCTGCAAAATAAGAGGGACTTTGCTCCAGAGCATTCTGAGCTTGCCCCATGGTTTCATCTGCAGCAAGTCACAGCCAGAGCTGCTTGCAGATCCTGCAGCCCAGTAACACCTTGGCTGCAGCTGCTGGCAGCCTCAAGGCCCTCCAGGTTTCTGCACACAAGCCTGGCACCTAGGCTGGTCTCATGCCCACGTACAGAAGTGCAGTTGGGCCCAGACATTCTATTTCAGGCGTTGATGTGAACACTGTGCCCTGCAGTTGAGCAGAGAAACATAGTTTCCCCTGAATTGCCCCTGCTCCAGCCAGTGGGCAGTCAGTCCAGCATGAGGAGGATGGAAAGCTCAGGCTGAGCACAGATGCTGCAGCAAAGAGCGCAGGGCAGCCCTGTTCTAGCAGACCTCAGTCTGGCACACTGCACAGAATTTTTTATTCCTCTTGCCTAGTCAGCAAAACAACAACAACAACAAACCTATAATGTGAGCAACAACCTACAGTTATGGCAGAGGAAGATTTTTGACCCAAAGTGTGAGTTTATTTGCTGTCAATGTACCCTTTCATTTCAGAATGACTTCTTAAAAAAGAATTGGGTACCTGCTATCAAATCATGAGCTGCATTTAGGAGACAGTCAGCATTAAGCTCTTCCTCAAGATGTAACATTTTGAGCTCACACTAAATTCTCCTTACCATCTCAGTATTTTATCACGTTTTAAATCAGATTCTTAGCACTATGAGCCTTGTTAAGGTCACAAGGTGTGAAACTTAGGGCAAAACAGCACAGACCAGTAGCAGAGAGGACTATGGGCACGAGCACTATGAGCTCATGGGCATGCACAGCTATCCAAGGATGCTGTGCTCCAGGCATGAAGGAAAGCAATCTATTAGTTAGGAAACTTGCAGTAGAAACATTTACTAGTGCCTATTTGCCCTTTTTCAGCTCTGAACTTTCAAGCCCCTAAGTCAACAAGAACAATAATACACAATATACTCCTTTTATCTAAGAGAAGGTAGATCAAGCCTCTCATCTGAGGACTTTATAGCACAGTCATCACTTACATACCTTGTTTTTATTTTCTAATGTCACCACAGTGCACACACGGGTTACATCTTTGACATAAAGCACCATCCATAAACACAGAACAATACTACTACTTTTTTTTAAAAATGATCAATTTAACGTCCCACCATAATCACACCACTTCACGTATTTCCACAGCAAAGTCCATCCTCCCAGCAGTACGTGTCTGTTCTCATGGGCACCCATACCAACAGCAAGTTATTCTCCAGAGAGGATGGCACCTGGGGTATGGCATTGGCTGCTGCCGCAAGAGCTCTGCCCTGGGAGACAAACAGGGATACAAGGGCAAAGAAACGCAGGCAGGGTCCTCAGCAGCAAGCAACTCAGTCCCTCAATCCCTGAGCAAGCAGAGCAGGTCCAGTGGCATGAACCGGGGTCAGCCACAGCCCCACACTCACCAGACAAGTTTTCCATGATGAGGTAGGTCTGAGGTCAAGCAGGGAAGCCAAAGCAAGGTCAGGGGCATCAAGGCACATAGCCAGACTCTGGTACACGTGCAGCATAGCTCAGACCAGGATTTGAGCTTAGATACCACCTCTGAACAAAGGTAGAATGTCCCCAGGGCAGCATCGTACAGCTTTTTTTCATAACACCCTGATTTGAGGTTACAACACAGCTGCCCTTCATCAGCGTTAGTCTTGATCATAGCCAGGTGGGTGGGGAAGATCTTACAGACCCTTTTGCCCTGCTCAGCACCTGATGTTCACCTCCTGGAGCAGAGCAGCAAGCTCATAGCTGTGCAGTCTCCCACCATCTCTACAACTGTACTCTTCAAATAACTTCTGTTTTGCACAGACTTTCAATATGAACATTAATTATTCAGAATAGCTATTCTATTTGTTTTGCATATCTATTGGCTGATTCTTTGAAAGCATAGTGACTGTGCAACAAATATGTCTGAGTTTATCAATTATACTGAAAGGATTACACTGAAGGACTCTCATCCATATACTTTAAGTTAGGCATATATTTACGTTAATGGCAAATTTGTCAAAGCAAGAATTAGACCAATCAAGGTTCCTAAGTACTGCGGGCAAATCTAAGTGGGATTATCTACTCGTATTCATGAACATAAAGTCAACATTAAAGTATAAAGACAGAAGGCATATTCTTAATAAAAATGTGATTAAAAACCCCACAAACATAACACACAGGTTTACATACACACAGTTTGCAAGGGCCTATGCTCCACAAGTACACTGCAGTATTTGAGGAAGTCTACAGTTACACACTTGTTTTCTGGGAAAAAAATAAAAACAACCAAAATAGCTATGATTTCATACACCTATTAGAAGAAAAACCAGAATCAGAATAACAAGCCAGGTTTTTACTGCGTTAGGCTAACTTAGTAAAGGAAGGTGTCTCCTCTCCTAACAGGCATAAGCTGTACACAGCTGTGAATGAGTGAAAGCAATGCTCAGGTGATGCAAAGCAGCCAAAAGGAGGGCACAGATACCAGCATGGTGCCTCATTTGCCCTTGGCAGCAAACTGAAATTTGACACACACTACTCAGAAGAAATGTCTGCTTACTCCTATTTTTCTAGGATTGAAGGAGATTTTTGTTTAGAGAACACAGGCTTTGTTCAAACCTGACGTTTCTGCAAAGCTGCGTATTGCTGCAGTCTTTAAAAGAAATAATTTAAAAGGTTAAGAAAAGAAACTCCTCACCAACAGCGATTTATTATTAGCTGGGTTGTTGTTGTTGTTTTTTGTTTTAAATATTTATTGCCTGAAAGCATGGTGATAGACTCATGCCTATGGGAACTGAACAACTAATATAAATAATACAAATAACTGCATAAGCCTTACACTGCTCCACGACAGACACCAGTTCGGCATATTCAGACAAACGTCTGTAGACCCATTATAAATTATCTTCTCCTTTAATTTTGTTACAGCTTCTTTCTCCTCTAGCAGCTCTGTATTACTAAACTGAAAGTCAGCTGGTCACAATATACAGTGAATTTAAAGTATGTAGCAGAGGTTGTGTCACATTCACAACAGCTTATTAACCAGCAGTCAAAAAACTCTTCGCTAAACTTTTCCTCAGGACTAAGCGGGGAGCCTTACATTCCCTCATCGCCGTGCCTCACAGCTTCACTGCAAGCACACCTACCAAAACAAGACCCAATCCTAGCAGTTTGCCTATACAGATGCAATGGACAAAACATCTTAGAATACATGCAGCTTAACCTGATTAAAAGAAATGCTGTTTGCTTTAAAATCAATCTATCCTATATTGGTTCAAAAACAGAACAGTCCATACCAGCCAGTGTTTTTAATACTGAAGCTGTGTCTGCAGGCTGGCTTTTGCTTGCACAGACACTTCCTCAAAGAGAACAATAAAAGCCTTCGACAATCACCAGTGAGGGAGGGAGAACAGAAATTGTTGCATATTATAAGTTTGTATTCTTTAATCATACAATTCAATACAAAATGCAGACCATATTTTAAAATGCTACAGAACTGCAGAGGCCAAAAATGGAAAGCTGAATTGGTCACATCTGAAAAGCTTTATGTTGATGTGTGGTTAGCTCTCAGCTGACAAGCATTTACCATAAGCAGCTGGTGTTACAAGAGCCATCCGACAGAAAGGAAAAAAAACAGAATCTAAGCTTCACGCTAACCCTGAGGACATACAAGGACAAAAACTTACTAGCAACTCTATTTCACTCCTGAGAAAGATTTCTAATATGAACAAGGCAGCAATGTACATACATTATTATCCTTAAAGATGGCACTTTTTGAACAAGAATAGCTAAATAAGTTGTTCAAAGCCACAGGGGAAACAATCCAACGTTCCAGCTGGCACCACCAGCCCACTTTCTCATGTACAAACACCTCAGAATCACTGTGGCCACGGTGTATTACAACTGGCTCATCAGTCACTACCAGCCTCTCAGGGCATGATTTCTAACCAGTCAGCATGAACTAACCACTCCCTTGAAGCTGCAGGTCCAGCACTCACTCATATAAAAACACTTGTCTCGATACGCGTGCTCTGCTGTAAACTTCCTTTAGTAAAGACCCCCTAGCTCTCCCAGTACAGCATTAACAGGAGCAGAGCCCCCAGGCAACCTCAGAAGAGAAATAACGTGAAGTGAGTTTTGCAGAGTGACTCCCATCAAGCAAGGCAAAAGTACTGATGAGCTTCTACACAGCAATCCATGAAAACTCACTTGTGGTAACAGCAAGGCAAGCTCATCTTCTCTTTGAAATATGAGTGTGCACAGGTATAAGGAGTATGCAAGTTGCTGTTTCCTCAAGCACTTTGCAGATGCAGTCTGTTTATGCTGTTTATGCAATGATAAGTTTCTTTAGAGCTCCCTCTATTGTGAAATAGAAGAAAAAAATAATAGTTCTCAGAGCAATTGACAAAAACGATGACTGTTTTTATATATAGTTGAGAAAGACAAGATATATACAAAAATGTAAAAGCAGAAGTTAAATTGAATCATCTTAGGAGTTAGTAAGCACAAGTGAGTATTTAATTTCTGAAGGGTGAGAGAGAAGGAGAGAGGTGGAGAGAGAGTGGGACAGACAGAAACATAAACAGATGCAAAGCTCTGGAGGTTCTTTTTAAGTTTTTTTTTTAAGTTTTTTTTAAGAAGTTGCAGTAGGGAAGTTAGGGGAAATACTTCAGCAGCTATTCAAATTACCCTCTTTCCACAGTTAAAACAAGCAAACAAAGCAAAACAACAACAACCCAACAGAAAACCAACAACTTTTAATCACCTTTTCTCAGCAGCAGACTGATCGTACTGAGATAAGCTCACCTTTGGTATGCCATTAATTTCAGTGGGGTCACAGTGAGGATGAACGAGGCTGTGTCTGACCTACATCTCTAACTCAAATCAATATTTTGAATGAAACGTTGAAGTCCTGTGAACGCTGCAAATACGATCAATGAACACATCAAAGTGGAGTACAACTAACCAGAATAACGTGACAAAACCTGTGCTGGGGCAGTAACTGATGTAACATTTGAAAAGAATCACAAGATATCCAATTCCTTAATAAATGCAAGAGAACAAAGGTATCACTTTGGATGTGAAAGCAGCTGGAGCATATCTAGCAGTAGAGCATAAAAAAGAAAAGAAAAACAACCTAGGTTGGAAGCAGTTTACTATGTAATATATACTAATGTATAACATTTTTAACTCTGGAAGAAAAAAATCATTTTATGTGCATTCATGCAGTACATGGAGATGGGCCATTTTGCCATTCACACCTACTTTCTGTGTCAGTATATTCAAGTTCCCCAGACATGTGAGGAAACACAGTTCAACTGCACTCAGCTCTTGCTCCTCCTGCTCTCGAGGTAGGCCTGTGCACCAAACAGAGCTGCACCTAACCCCATCCAAAACATCTTTGCACATTTTCTCTTTAGAAAAAAAAGGAAGACCAAGAGCATCACCCCCCTTCCTATAAGTGGGACAAAGGGCTGGCACACTTCCATTGTACAATTGTTACTAATTCATGACTATAGTTGGAAGGGGAAGGAAATGTTTTTTCTTCACCCAAAAGCATTCTAGGCTGGCTGAGGTCCTGCTACTGCTCTTACCTCACTCCCCAGCCAGGCATGCATACAAACTGACCAGCACCACATATCAATACACAAATCAAGTTAGCTATTCTAGATAAAGTTAGCGTCTAGCGAGCTGTTGTAACAGTTTTCATCTAGGTATAAGAATGCAGAAGGAGGTCCTGAGGGATACTATTACCCTTTATTACTTCATGCCCACAACAAAACAAATCTGAAGGCACTGCAGAAAATCCACGTAACACCAAAGTGCCACAGGCACAGCCTTAAATGGCTACCTGGGATGTATGTTCTCACACACACTTCTCTAAGCAGTAGATCCACAACACACAGATCACTTTCTTTATCCTCCACCACAAGATCAAATGATCCTTGGTTATTTATTCAAGCACTGGTTTTTTTTCATTCTTTGACTGGGAATCACAAGTCCAGACCCACGCTCTCTATGGGAAACGCTTGAGCAGAGCCTCAGGAACTACACAAACAGGTCTGGACCAGATGTGAGCTATCCAAATGAAAAAGCAAAGACCAAAACAGAAGCAGTTTGTTTCTCCGAGAATGATGGCACTGGAAATTAGTGACTTTTCCACCTCCCCTGACTTCCTGCGCTGCCCTGGAAAGCTGTACGCACACATCTCAACAGCAGTACCTCACCAGTGCCACCTTGCAAGCCAGGGAGAGCAAAGAGAAGCCCTCATTATCCCCATGGAGCCAAATTTGACTGAAAGAAAAAGCATTAACATTTCTGGTATCCCCAGGGTAATACAAGAGTGTTTTTAACAGGGAAATAATTAGCACATCAGAGTGCACGGGGCAAATAAGCATTCAGGTGCAGCTTGGTAATAAGAAGGAATCCAGAGACATTACATAGCAAGAGCCAAACCTCCAAGCCCCACCCCACGAAATCAAATTATAGAGTCGTGCGTGCTTGCAAGGGTGTGAACGAGACAGCTAAATCTTTCATCTGAAAGCAGTTCATGCATCAGTTACCATTACTGCAGTTAAATTTTGATGCTGCTGCATCGCTGTGGGTGGTGTGTTTCAATGCACCTCTGTAAACTTAGGTGAAAGAAAGATGCAGGAAATGAGTTGAATGCAAACATTGTGGAGAGGGTTGAGATTTCTTCCTCTTTGCTTTGGAAGAGACACAAATAGTTATGGCTGGAGGTCACCTGAGCCCCCCAGCTGGTCTTTGTCATAATGGACAACAACCGCCAGGTCTGCAGGTGATAAGTTATCGTTTTTCAGAAATACTTTGTATACCTCCTGCTGAGCTTTTCTGGTATCCGAGGCACAAATCAATATTTGGTATTTTCACTGTGCTTGAAGTGCTATTGTTCTTTGTACTTGGAAACAGTAACTGTTCAGATGTTTATAAAGGTAATTAGGGCAGTTTCAGAAGGAATGTGAAGTAGAAAAAACCTAAAATATTTTAAAGCACGTAAAAAAAATCTCCCAACTCAAGTTGGCCCCAAGGTTCTACATCAAATTAAAGAAACAGTGTAATTTTTATTTGGCAACACACACAACCGTCAACTGGCCACAACTGGAAGCCACTGTTCCCTCTAATGGCTTTTCTTTTTTAAAATAAGAATTGGACCGTTCCAGTGAAGCCAAAAAGAAAAAACAAACAAACCATAAGTCAGTTATATTAGTAACAACAAACAGCTGCTTACCTTACAAATCCCAAGTCTACCCTTCTAGTTAGGCCTGCATCTCAAGAAATCTTGTCTCCCTGCTTCTCCTCTTCCCTCACCTCCTACCTTCTCTTCCCCTGCAGTGCACTCATCCACACAGCTGCAGTTCATCAGTTCCCAAACCCTGCATGCTTACAACTGTTGCCAGGTAAATTCTCCAACAACCCCCTAGCTTGATTTCAGCTTAACTAATTACATTCCACCTGCCTACAACTTTCTGCCATGACTCTAGAAAAGGTTTTTCAATTCTCTTCTTGCTATGAAAAGAAAGCATTTACCCTACTTACTACTTTACTACCTACTAGGTGTTAATAAAGCCTACAGTTGCCTAAATGGTTGACAAAAAAGCAACCAACAGAACAACACCAGAAAATCAGATGATCAAGGGGTTCTGCCCATTCCAGCCAGTCATCAAACTATGCTGTACCATCTGGGTTTTCTGCAGACAGAAGAGACAGAAGTGACACAGTTTCTGTTTCTAACGTGCAGTCACTAAAGCAACAAGGCTATCACTTTGTCAATCAGCAGCCACCACTCAGCCTCACAGCAGCGATAACAATCTGGACTATTGCCTTGGCTCTAGCTGGTGGTAGCTGAAGTGTTTTAGAGCTGTGGCAGGACTACATATAAAATATAGCTATACCTAAAAATGGCTACAGGTTATGAGTTTGCAGAAATAACTGTAGAGGTCACCCCTCAGTCTCAGCATCTAGTTCAGTCTCCTAGGCATCCTGCTCATGGCAGTACAGCAGGAACAAGTCTAAAGCTTCAGATCTAATGAGATACTGAAGAGAGGAATCAATAAGTCCATTTTCAGACATTGCACTTGTTACAGTAGTATTGCAGCATCTCACCCTTTTCTCTGCATTCAACTCTAGAACACACAGAAAAATAATGATAAAACAAGGAACGGAAGGCCTGAATGGCTTATTACTGACTACAGCAGAGCCATAAAGCTGACTGGAGCTATCCTAAGCACCCAGCAGAAGCGGTTGAGTCTTATGAGGCTGAAGCAGGCACGGCACTTGTACTAGACTGGTTTTCTTGGCTTTATTCCAATTGCGAGGACTTGGAAATGGGTCTGCCTTGCAAAGAGTAGATCTTCCTACCGTTTGGATGAGGAACAGAATCTAAGCCTTTACTGCAAGGAGCAACAGTTCTCCTAATGCAGCTGGTAACGTGCAGGAAGATTTCCACAAGGATGAAAGGCAAACAGATGAACTGACTTTCAGCAACTGTGCAGCTGCAGCAGTAAAAGCAATTGCCACTAGCCTGACCAGAGTCCTTTAAGCCATTTCACTGATGGGTCCACAAGTACAATTGTAAATGGAAAAGCATCATGAATTGCCTGTATTTTTAATGGAATCACACAAGGTTGGTTCTCTGCCATTTAACAACTATAACTATAAACTGGAAAAAATATAAACTGTTTGGGTACTAAATCTGCAGGTCACATAGCTGTCTGAGAATGGTAAATCACAGAATCACAGAATCATAGGGGTTGGAAGGGACCTCCAGAGATCATCGAGTCCAACCCCCCTGCCTAAGCAGGTTCCCTGCACAGGTGGGCGTCCAGGCGGGTCCTGAATATCTCCAGAGAAGGAGACTCCACAACCCCCTGGGCAGCCTGTTCCAGTGCTCTGTCACCTCACCGTAAAGAAGTTCTTGCGCACATTGGTGCGGAACTTCCTATGCTCCAGTTTCTGGCCGTTTCCCCTTGTCCTGTCTCCACACACCGCTGAAAAGAGTCTGGCCTCGCCACTTTGCCCCCCCCACCTTACATATTTATGGACCTGGATCAAGTCCCCTTTCAAGTCTTCTTTTCTCAAAGGCTAAACAGACCCAGTTCACTCAGCCTTTCTTCACAGGGGAGATGCTCCAGGCCCTTCACCATCTTTGTGGCCCTCTGCTGGACTCTTTCCAAGAGATCCCTGTCTTTTTTGTACTGGGGAGCCCAGAACTGGACACAGTACTCCAGATGAGGCCTTACCAGGGCAGAGTAGAGAGATCACCCCCCTCGACCTGCTGGCCACGCTCTTTTTAATGCACCCCAGAATGCCATTGGCCTTTTTGGCCACAAGGGCACACTGCTGGCTCATGGCCAACCTGTTGTCCACCAGGACACCCAGGTCCCTCTCTGCAGAGCTTCTCTCCAGCAGGTCATCCCCCAACCTGTACCGCTGCATGCAATTATTCCTCCCTAGGTGCAAGACTCTACACTTGCTTTTGTTAAACCTCATCTGGTTTCTTACCGCCCAGCTCTCCAGCCTGTCCAGGTCTCAATGAATGGCAGCACAGCCTTCAGGTGTGTCAGCCAATCCTCCCAACTTCGTATCATCAGCAAACTTGCTGAGGGTGGCCACTGTCCCCACATCAAGGTCATTGATGAAGATGTTGAACAAGACCGGACCCAGCACCAACCCCTGGGGAACACCGCTAGTCACAGGTCTCCAACCAGACTCTGCACCGCCAACGACGACCCTCTGTGCTCTGCCAGTCAGCCAGTTCTCAACCCACCTCACTGTCCACTCATCTATCCCACACTTCCTCAGCTTTGTTATAAGGATGTCGTGGGAGACAGCATCAAACACCTTGCTGAAATCAAGGTAGACTACATCCACTGCTCTCCCCCCATCCACCCAGCCAGTGACAACATCACAGAAGGCTACCAGGTTGGTCAAGCATGACCTCCCCCTGGTGAACCCATGCTGGCTACTCCTGATAACCTCCTTTTCCTCCAATTGTCTGGAGATGGCATCCAGCACAAGCTGTTCCATTACCTCTCCAGGGACAGAGGTGAGGCTGACTGGCCTGTAATTACCTGGATCTTCCTTCTTGCCCTTTTTGAAGACTGGAGAGACATCGGCTATCCTCCAGTCTTCAGGCACCTCCCCCATTCTCCAAGACCTCTCGATAGAGAGCGGTTCAGCAGTCACCTCTGCCAGCTCCCTCAGCACCCGTGGATGCACCCATAAATAAGAATAAAGCATGGCTCCTAGACATAGCAATTGCTTTAAACTAGGCTGCATGCACTGTAATTAGTAAGACATAAGATTATGTATCTAGGCCTGAAGACTACAGGACCTACGTCCATGCAATGGCAGTCTGCAGGGGAAGCAGAAATCAGCTTGAGCATCACATGAAGCATTATGGCCAAAAGGACTCTAGATCTCTAAATGATCTCTAGATCTCTAAATGAATGCTGGAGAATCCTGCTATGTATTCTGTTGGTATAAGCCCTGAAAAAATATACTCTGCTTCTGATATCCTTAATTCAGGAAGGAAATCAAAAAGAATGAAGATTCAGAGGAGAATTATAAGATGATGTCAAGGCTCAATACAAGACACAGAGACTGAGGGAGGCTGATCTGCTTAGTTTGTTCATGTCCGATTTGAATGTACCATTTTAATCTCAAGAAGATTTAGTACCTATCAACTGATTGCACTTGTACTGCATTTGAGCTGTATTCCTGTTGTCCAAAACAGGCTAGGAAACAGTATGTATTTTTACCTCTAATATATAATTTGATCTTTTAGGAAGGGGGAAAATTAATACCTTTTTTCTTGAAGTCGCAAGCATTAGGTATAGCCAGAGTATTCACATTCCTTATGGTATTAAACATCTTTGATGCACAAGGTTAGGCAAAACCAGGAAAGCTATTCATTCAAATTAGGTTGTTAGGGAATATGACAGTAACAGTTTCGTCTTCTTTCGTAGTGTAGCACTGAGTTTGCTTTCCAGATAGTCCGGGAATGTCACTTAACAAGTTCCATATTAATGCAAGTATCTAAGAGCATGATGAAGCTCTTATTCGCTCCAGATCTCTTCCAGTGGGACATGGCAGTTTGCAGCTTCTCATCTTCTGCATAAGATTAGTAGTTTTGTTACAGGTGTGTTTTTCAACCTGTGTTTTGTAGAAGTATGTAGAGCGGTGTCATGAAGATCATCCTGGACTTCCAGACATACCTACAACGTGGTGGCAGTAGGCAAGGCTTAATGACAGGGTGACTCATAATCTTATCATTCCACTTGTGTAGTAAATCTTCCAGAAATTGTGTGCAGACTATCTGATTTCTACCCTATGTTTCTGCATCCATTCAGGTCAAGACAAAACAGAGCTAATTTACTTCACAACAGTTGGATCAGCAGATATTAGTAAAGCTCCTGGAGATGGTGTACGTTGGGTAAGAAGATACAGGCAAAGAATTTGAATCTCATAAAGAGAGTACCATTTGCAGCACTGTGAGAAACACAAAGAAATCCTGTTTTGACTAGTTAATTGAGCAAACATTCCATCCAGCCCTAAAATATGCTTGCTATGCTTTTTCAGATTTTTTGTGTGTGTGTGAGGGGGGAATGTATCACCTCTTAGCACGTTCATGTCTGCACCAGTCTAAAGAGCAACTGTCTGTTTCAGCACCCTGGGGCTCACCTGCTGCTCCCCCATTCCTGCCAGGCTGGATTTCTTTAAGGAGCATGTCAGTAGTAGCGAATCATCTCATGCACTAGGAAAAGCAAGGCTTTTATATTCACCACCAGATTGGTTGTGCTGTCTGTTCCCCAACCAAGCCTCTACCCCCCTTGACTGTTTTCTGTTAGTGTCGTTTATCACACATCGTCAGCCCTGCCTTCACTTGCCTGCCTCTCCCAGAAATTCTGGCTCACAGCATTCTCCCACCGGGCGCTGCGTCATCTGTGCCAGACTACCCTTCTGCCCTGCTCTATACAAAACACAAGTCTCTCCCAACACCATCAGAACTCCTCAGAAATCTTCCATCATCTCTCTGCTGCTCTGATTTCTCCCCCTCTCCTTGCTGCACTTGTGCATTATGCACAAGCTCCCCTCACCTGCTCCTTGGCCCCACAGCCTGCATTCTCAGTCCCCTCCCTGCGGCACTTTATCCCAATAGAAATGCCAGGCATGGACTGCATGGTCAGGGTCTCTCTGTTTTCTGTGCTGTACACTTGACGTGTTTGCAGCCCGATGCAAAGCTCATTCAACCAAGAGAAAGAGTTCCTTCGACTTTAATGGATTTCAAATGAAGACTTCAGACTATGCCTCCACAGCAGCACAGGAATAACGACAGTGTTGTGTAGAGATACGAAGTCAGCTTTAAACTAATTAGGTTGGATCCCAATAACCGTCTAATCATAGAAACAGGGAGCTCAATACTCCGTAATTTACCCTAATGAGACTGTAAGCTTGTCAAAGAAGAAAGCCTGTGTTTGCCTAAGTCCGGTTCCAATTTAACATCATATGCCCACTGCCTCTTAAGAAACACCTACTACTTGTTAAAAAATGAAGCTAGCACTTGTCAAAATAATCTCCTTCTGCACTACGGCAGCTATATAAATGTCTAGAACTTAAAAATTTTGTAGTCAGTGGTCTCCTCTCTCTCCTGCCCTTCTGCACACTAAATAAACATTACGTGTAAATACAAAATGCAATGCTGTACAAAAAGGCAGGAAATGCAGGGTACATGAGAGCCTCTGCCTGATGTAACAATTTATTAGGAAAACAAAACAAAAGAATAAATAATTCATTCTCCGGTACACACAGAACCAGCTATACCTTTCCTTGTAAAAAATGTAAACGTTGGTATTATTTTATCCCTTCAAAACGAGATACAGGACTTTACAGCCAGAAAAACAAGTTTTCCATTGGAAACTAGAGATAATGACACCTGCAGCCTTCAGACGCAGGAAAACATGCTAGATTCCATGTAAAGAGAAAAGCACGTTGAGTGACAGAAACACTGTTTTTCCTACATTTCAGTATGTACTCCAAATTCCAGTTATGCAAAAACTACAGCTTAGGCTTCACTTCCAAATGCTATGGAAATAACCTACATTTACATACCATTTTCTGATTTTAAGTAAAACTGATTCTGTTTTAAGTTCATGCGCAAAGACCATTGGCAGGTTCACCCTGCCAAAACTGTCAAAACAAGTGCCCACATGTCTGAAAGGAGACTCGACTTCTTGTAGTGGTGTACATTCAGCAGTCACCACTGAAGCCAAAGGCATCTACATAGTTTTGGATACCAACCAACATAAGCAGTAACCTGAAGATGGATTTGGGAGTCTAACTTTGGGTTTCCAGCTTTGAAAGGTGTGATTTGTTACGGACTTTTGAAACTGAACACCATCTGTTCATCACACATGCTTTCATTCCTGAAAGCAAAGCAGAAGGTGGCAGTGCAACATTAGAAAAAAGTACATGAGCATCTTCTGTAAGATACTGTTAGGCCTGAGAAGATTGGCAGCCATCAAAAATCAGATCTTCTCTGAAATCACAGGGTGTGGGCAAAGGCACAGGCAAGTATCAGTGCGCTGGTAGAAGCTGGAGAGCTGTGGGCTTGTATTGCCCTTTTTGAGTTACTCAAAATCCTTTGGTGCTTTCCAAAAATTGTTTCCTTTTGTGCAGCCAAGGGAAAGCTCTCAACAGAATATTTGTGAGTTTTCCACGAGCATAAGGAAGAGAAAGTTAAGCCTCTAAGCGAGGCTGTAAACAAGCTCCTTCTCGTCCCTGAAACAAAGTGGAGCTTTTAAGCAACTGCTAGTTAAAATGCTGTCCTTTGGAATTGCTCCCAGTACACCAGGTTAGACCAGCAACAGGTTTCTGGTGGTTTTAGAGTTCCTGCTTGTCAGCCTACAGCCTCTCCAATCAGGGAGAACCAAAAGCCAGGAAAAGCAGAATAGAGTGTGTTAAATGCTTGCTAGAACAATGATTATAGGACACCAAGTCCTATCGTGTCCATGTCCTCAGCATGCCCTGCACAATTTTCACATGCTGGCATGTGTCAGGACAGGAAGGTGTTCCCAAACAGAAGCCAAATTCAGAGCTAATCGTGCTTGTTCCCTTTGTATCACCTCCCAGAGAAGTTTGTGCTAGACTTTTTGATCAGAATGGATTTAGTGCTAATACCAGGTGTGGTAATATACAGCAAAGAGAAATGTCCTACTCGTTTGTAAGATATGCACTGTTTACTCCCACATTTCTAGCCTCCCTGAGCAAGTACTCTCTACTATAACTTCCTTTTTGCTGTATTAGGGCTATTCTTGTATTCCGTGTATTTTCTGTGCATATGACATTTTTGTCCCTCCTCCCTCTGGACCAGCTCCAGCAGCTCCACATCTTTGCTGTGCCATGGACCCCAGAGCTGGATGCAGTACTCCAGATGTGGCCTCACAGGAACAGAGCAAAGGGGGACAATTCCCTCCCTTGCCCCACTGCCCCCCCCAAGACACCTTCCCTGTGTTACTTTTTCTTCTTTTATTTTTTAACTATTATTATTTATATATTTAACTATTATTTAACTCCACTTCTGTTTTTGCTTTTTGTCCAGACTGCGAATGGCAGAGTTTTACTTGCTATCCTAACGAGAGAAAACCTGTTTTGTCAGAGCTCTACACAAAACTGGGACCATTGCAGGGACCACTGCATCTAAATTTCACATTCCAATGAAAAGGCACTTACATATATTTAAAAGACAGAACTATCTGCCAAAATGTAAGATATTTTGCTTTCTTTATACTTGAATCATCCCCAAAAGCTTTAATAAAGTCAATAGTTACCTATCTCCATTGTTAACGTATTAAGCAGCATGCTAAATTTCACCTAATGTTCATGTTTAACTTCCGAGGGAGAAGTGTAAGAATGCCACACCATGTAAGTGATTTGCTAACAGTTGGGATCTTTCTGGTCATACAAACACAAGGTATTAGGCATCCATTTCAATTTGCAGATGATAATTATACCAAATAAAGCTAGTAGGAGAGGTAAACAAACACAGATAAGAAAAAAAAAGCCTATATAATTGTGATTCAAAAACAAAAGAAAATAGATAATTAGATATCCCACAGAAAGATTAGCTGAGTTTCTGCTGGAGTGCACAGTAGGCTGCTATGCAAGGCAAAGTACATATTTTATAGATCTGACAAGTCCTGACAGGTGTACTTCCAACTCTGGTTGAACACCAGCAAATACAATCCTTGATTGTGCCACTAGTTTGCCCAGTCAGACCATTACACACACAAATAAATGCATTTAAACTAATGGGCTCCATACCAACCCCAAATCCATCTTTTGGGGTGAGAGTGCAGGATCAAGAACATCAAAACAAAGTTTTAGTGTTGATAATGTTGGTGCTCTTGCTGCAATTACAGGCATAGTAAAAATTACATTAAGTTGCATACCACAGGCTAACAACGAGTAAAATTGAGAAGGACAGAAAACGCAAGCTTTTAATGGTTTACTTCTGTAGAAATACAAGGGTTGCTTAGAAACAAGGAATATGAGTCATCTCCATTGCCAGCAGTAGAATAGAAATAACTAATTAATAATAATCATCGTAAAGCCTTCATTTATACCAGTGGCATTATGGATTGGAGATCAGAGTGGTGAGGCACTGGAACTGGTTGCCCAAAGAGATGGTGGATGCCCCATCCTTGGAGACATTCAAGGTCAGACTGCACCAGGCTCTGAGGAAACTGATGTAGCTGTGGATGTCGCTATTCACTGCAGGGGAGTTGGACTAGATGACATTTAAGGGTCCCCTCCATCTCAAATGGTTCTATGATTCTATAGATTCACAGAGGACAAGTAAGATAAAACAGATCTGTGTTCGAGCAGCCAGTGGGCAGCCCTGGAGTCTGCAGGAGGGAGTAATGGCACTAAGTTAATCTTTGAGTACTGAAAGACCCAAAGTTTGACCTTGGTGCTATGAAACATTTTGACTGTAGAAACAGTCTAGAAAAGACAAAAACATAGCTGATTTCTACAGCCAGGATTCAACGAATTTTTCTTGCACTGCCATCTCCAAATTCTAGTTCAAATAATCATACTCTTTTTTTCCTAAGTACCCTTCTCAGTTAGGATTAATTTCTATTCCAACACTGTTTCAGTGCTAGACAACATGGTACGCTGTTAATGCCCCTCAGCTTTTTTCCACAAACCACCTTGGGTGACAAATTCACCTTCAAATTGAAGCAAGTTTATCGCTTTATCACACACCAGTCATTTCTTCAATATCATATGTCATTTGGGAAAAAGATTACTATTTTCTACGATGAAGATTTTTAAAAGACAGATACTAGTAGTTGCTAGAGTTGGTGATCATAGAGTGCATCCTCTACAATTTCAGAAGCCACTGAAAACTTACGTAGAAATGTTACAGACATATGGCTGAGTAAGGCACACCTACACCTACACCAGGCTTTAAGGCACCAGCACAAACCACACTTCAAAACTTTAGCTTGACAAAGTCCTGCTTTCCTTGAAAATATTACAGATTCTCAGCTCTGGTGTTTGTCAATAACCAGTGTTCAAAATTTCCCTCCAGCAGAAGGGAATGAGGAAGGGTCTCATCTAGCAGGAGGGAGCCTCACACCACTGAACAAGATTTAAGATTCAGCATTACCACCTAGTGGACACAGAGCGCTCCTCCTGCATTCCTACTCCAGCCCTCTAATGACATTCCAACATTTCCCTTTGTTGATCTATTTATCAGCTAGTAAACTGCTGTATCTGGATTTGGAACATAACTGTTTGTTCTGATACACTACCAAAGAAGGCTCACATTCAGCTAACCACAGAAACACCATTAATGCTTTAAGCACTAGTCTGGACAAAACAAACCTTGCAAAGCCAGTCAGTCTTGACATTCCCTGTCGTTTTTCAACATTTTCTTAACACTTTCTTCTTTATATTTCAGCACTTAGCATTTACAACTCTAAAAAACCCTGATCTGTCCTTCAAGATCTTTCATTTTATAAACATATTAAAGACGCTATTAACACACTTTGCTTCAAAGGAAATGAGCACCCTGTTAAATTTAAAACCACGTGAAGCCTGAAGAGAAGCTGAAAGTCCAAAGGAAAGCATCTGGGGCCAGAATGCAAAGCAATTTAGGTACCAGAATCCTGCTGATTTAGGAACCAACATACCTTGTAGGCTAAAGCTGATTTATGATTCGCTAAGGGAATTCTGTGTTCTATCACTAGGTTTTCTGTTACCATAACACTTTATCAGTATCCTACTTCCCCCACTCCGCACCTCTCCCTGAATGGTTAATCTTCATTCTGCAAGGTCTGTTAAAGGACTTCTTTTTTCCATTTCCTTTCATACTGTTTGACTGCTTCGAGTGCTTTGAATTTCTGCTACATTCCAATCCCTTTAGACTCTTGCAATACAGTAGGTTTATAGCCTTTATATTAAAAGATCACAGAAATTTAACTCAATTTACAACTCTAGATTTGCCTATTTGGCACATAGGCTACTTTTTCTTGGACTTCTGTATCTCAGGAATGTCTGCTCAGCTGGTCCCATTAGTATCCTCAAAACTCCAGCAGAGTTAAATAGGTCTGTCCACTACTGAGATGCTCCAGCACCCTATCTTTGGGCTACCCAATCATTACTCATGTTTCCAATAAGCACCTTTTGCTAGTGATGGTATACTTTATTGCAGAACAGCAGCTCCAGAAACATGAAAATTTAGGCACAAACTCAGTGTTTCGACTAGGCAAATAAATCTCAGAAAGAGTTACTTGCCACTTCTAAATCTGAATGCTTAGAGAAGTGTGTAAGAACTTATTTCCCATCCAAAGCCAGGTCTAACAGGGAAATCAACAGAAGCTAAGTGGCTAGAGAGGTAGATGCCTCTAAGAGACAAGCTATTATAACGACCACACAGAAGCACTTCGAGCATTTCAGGTGCATTTGCTCTTTTTTCCTTCTGAATGCTGCATATTTCTGATTTAGAAGTAATTTTAATTAGAGTCCACTGATTACGAAAAATAGCAGACTGGCAACCCAGGAGGCTCCATGGAACGTGATCAGATAAAGAAAACAAGACTATGTTCCAAATCAAATCAGGTTGTCTTCTTCCCATATGCCATTCTCAGCTGTTGACTTAATAGCACTGCATGCCCAAGGTCAGCTCCACTGAAAATGAATCCTGACTGCATCATAAAGTTGGCTCCCACACAGCAGCCCTTCATGCAATCTGCCATGCTGCTTTTAATCAGGAACCCTAGAAAATGCACGTGTACAAGCAGCAAATGACAGCACCGTATGTGGAACTTTGGCTTAGAGCCACGTGCACCAGGAGAGAGAAGCTCTGCTCAGCAGCAGCACAGACAGTGAAAAGGAATATTTTCCCCCCATTTGTGAACATTAGGTCCACCCAGTGCTAACATCTCTTTGAGGCTCACAAACTTTCCACACTTTCCTAAACGCAAGCTAACCTCTTCCCACGTGCTTTTCTTTGCCTCACTAAGTTCAGGTGCCTTTTTTTTACTGAATACTTTCCTTTAGTTCTGTAGAGCCATCACTGGTTTACAGAACTGACTGCAAGACAAAAATAACCAAATACACTAAAAATTCATTTCTCTATTTTCACAAAGTGTCATTATTGCCTGTATTGTAGTAATGAACACGGTGCTGAGCACAGCTTGTTCTGTTAGGGCTGTACCAAAAACTGCAATTTTGATTTAACATGACTGAATAATACATCTATTACATATACTTCATTAAATAAGGTATCTAATCACTGGAGTGCAATCGTGTATTAGGACAGCAGAAATCCTAGGTGCACAAAGAGGAACTGTTCATGTACTTGTGCAGAGCAGAAAGCTCACGTTACTGGCCCTTTTGTTTGTAGAACAAAACAAGTGTTTTTTGTTCGGGCCAGTCCTGCACATTTGCCTTAAAACGTGTTTTCAGGCAAAGGAGGTTTCCTGCTAATGGAGAAAAAAGACACATAAACCTCTGAAATATTTGTTTTCTTCGCCTGCGAAGATACATGGGGAGATGAAGCTCTGTGCAGCTATAAAATACTATACCATGCAATAAAAGAACTGTTTTCCTGTAACTGTCTTCAAACAGTCAATTTAGTTTCTAGCTACATCACACAAAAGGGTGATTTCTCATTAGTAGATGATATTTAGTAAAGCTGCTTACTTCCAATGCACATCTGCCAGGATGCCAAAGATTACTGTGCATCCACCACAACTTGTGAAGATCACAAGGAGGCCGGTGAGCACAGTGCATTCTGGTTAGTGGTGCCATTCTGTCCTCTCAGGGATATAAACTCTACCCAATTAGCCACTCTGTATCAATAAAACTGCACCCAAACTGAAGGGGATGTATTAATTTTGCGAGCACACAAGCTCTTAGCAAATATAAAGAAAATACATTTCCTCTTCAGACAGCGGGGTAAGATTTGATTCCCTTGAAGTCAGTGAAAAGACACTGGCGATGACCAGGGCCCAGTCCTTCTGACAACAAGTATTCCTGCAGCTGAATTCCCTTGGAGGCCCATTAATTACCTCCACACCCTGCTGATACGCTCCAAATTTTATTTTTATTTCAAAATCAAAGCTAAATTGCTAGAAAAATCATGTGGCTGAGCCAAACTGTGACTGTATGGGTTTTAATTTTTGAGATTAAAGCGAAGGACAAAGACACACCCAGCCAGCAAAGTCTGGAGACAATAAGATGTAAAGCAATCCTCCTTCTGACCTCACATTAACACAGAAATCACCCTACAGCATGCAAGTGTCAGCCAACAACGGCACCTACTTATTTCCTGTCAGCTTGTCCCTTTGATCTAACCTGATCCTTCTTCACTTTATTAAAAACGTTCTAATCTTTTGACTTTGATCTCCCTGTAGGATTCTTCAAAGAGCTTCAAATTAGCAAACATGCAAACAACAAAAAAATGTACTCTGTATCTGCTTGAAACAATGATGTGGGGAACTGTTTCCTTCCTCGGCACACAAGTTTAATGAGGGGCAGCATTTTAAAGCCAAAAGATGCCATAGTTATCTGTTGTTTATTGGCATTAGGGTGGATGACAGAATCCAAGCTTTTTTTACTGGGGGGTGGTTTGCTCTGAAGGTGTAACAAGGCAGCCCAGCAGGGGTAGCAAAAAAGCCATGTGCATACCTCATTCAGCATGCCAGATGAAAGGATTATGTCACATTCAAGAGCAACAAAGAGCTCTGTTTAAGTTTGTACCAGGCTGGAACTGTGGGGCAGCCGTTAAAGACCACCAAGGTTTTAAATAAAACCGGACACTTTCAAGTTTCCTCTAGGTTTCCTTGTGGTAAATCCACCCAGTATGAAGGGAATGTCAGTATCTCCCAGGAGGAAGATGTATGAGGGTTTAAAAAGGGCAAAAAAAGTTTGATGCAATTATATATGTATATACACACAAACCCCACGTGGGTACGTGTTTTATATAATGATATATACTTTTCTCTTTCTTATTAAAGGTATCCCAAATTTAAGAACATCATCATATTTATTTTGTTCCAGCAAGGCAAAGCTCTGCTCTTCGACCTCTCCTACCACAGCTGAACAGCCAGAATCATCCCTCTCCTTTAACTTCAATTTAGCCCCAAAGGATCCAAATAAAATTGGTGTTTCTCATTGTTGAATACTGCTTACCTCTGAAAAAGGCTATGAAACTATGTTAGATTCCACAGACAACATTATAAGTTCCTCGCATGCGCATCACCCTCAGCATGGAGACTTGTTTTCAACTCTCACTCCACAGAGAAGTGTATCTGTAGCCAGGCTGACATAGTCCAAAACTTTTGCAAAACAATCCACGTCAACAGAATTGCCTCAAGACTGCAGTTAACCCAAGGGCCAGACTAATGTCTATTGAAATCAACATGACATTTTCACATGTACATGAAAGTCTAGTTATCAGTTCTGAGTCAGGAGGTTTTCTCAGTAAAATCCCAATCCTGTGCAAATAAAACTAAACAGCATTTGACCTAGACTGGTATACACGCATCTTGGCCAGCAGTATACCATACCATGCTCCATACTTGAAGATTAGAGCTGATGAAGACTCCATACCCTTCCTTTTTCACCTTTTTGTCATCTTGAGATGTACTATCATTCTAAGTAGCAGGCATATATCCTGAGAATTGAACATGGCTTAGAAAATACATCATCACAACACTTTCAAATGATACAATTTATGCTCAAAGTCCACTGAAGATCAAAACGGACTGTTATTTATGGAATGTTGTGGAAAACTCCAGAGAGCCTCCAGATGATGCCTTGTACTGTCTCTTATAATCATCAATTTAAGTGGTTCAGGAAGCACTGCTGCTACATCACAGACTATCCAGCCACAGAGCTACAGCCCTTCAGTTGTCTGTGCCAATGTATATCACAGATTTGTGAGAATAAAGCAAATGTTAAAAAGAACCATTAGATAATGAGAAAAGAACCATTAGATAATGTATCAGAGTAGAAAAGCAAAGCTGCACTGAGATTTGTTTGTACAGTTAAAACAATATTATGATGACAAATGCATTTCTTGAGAAGACTGGAAAGACAGCCCTAAAGTCAGAAGCTCTGCTGGCACAGCAAGCCACCATTGTTAATCTAGGAGTCATTGCACAAAATTTAAGAATAAATGAGACCAATTGTAAACTGAAGGCTTTATGAAAAGTCATACTCGAGGTTTACACTTCACCAAACTCATCTGTTGCCTAGACATTGGTTATTCAGTTTATTGACTTGTAAAGCCAAAAGTAGTGCTTTTCATTGTCCCAAACCGGACAAGAATATTCAACAAAGAAGTACTGGAATTGTTACCCAAGACTATATACATATATATATATATATGTATGTATATATGTATGTATTTACATACACACACACACAGAGTTCACTAGCACTCAAAATCCATCTGTTAAGTGGTATGCTTTCATCCTACATCCTATTTAAGTGAGAGGATCTTTCTTCCAGATATTGCCCCTTGTGGCTGTTAAAGATGAAAGGCAGAGCTCAGCCTTTCCAGGAATTGCCACATGTTTCAGATGCATGGTCCCAGGTCAACTTCTTAGCAGACTTTTTGACAGCTAGCTCTTACTTCAGTTGAGTCCACCGTGCAGCCTACTTCCAGACCCCAAAAGACTGCCCCCCTCCAGCCCTTTAATTTCTCACAACCTGGACAGCCCCATTCAGCAGGGAGCAAGGGGACAGCCACAGTGGGTATCTTTTCTCCCCAGGGGACTCATAAGCTCACAATCTAGGCAAATATTTCCTTGAACATAACACAACGTAAGCCTTGAAACATACAGTTGAGAGAAATGTTGAGAATTGCGTTTACCTGTGACCTTTGAAAGTCGACTCTGAATGCAATTGCAGCTGTATTCAGCAGGTTTGGGAACATTTCTGTTTTCATTTGTTTTTTCCTCTGTAAGAACCTCAGAATTTTCTATTTTTCTTCTGTCAGAAAACCCAAGATGTGAAAGAATGCAGAAAAGAAAAATTGAGGGCCCAACAGAGTCATCTGGACACGACCAACCTTCCAGAAATGTATAGTTCTAGGACTATTTTCAATCTGACCTATTTTGACAACCTCAATGTGCCACAAAACTAACAAAACCTTGAAATGCCTCTCTCAAGAGGCATTCAAGTTTGACTGAGACAGCAACTGAAGAGTGACATTCTCAGCAGAATTTTTATTAATAATCCAAGTTAACACTAAGCCTGGAATCCAAAGAGCTTTTCATTCTTCATGCGGCACTGTCCCTAAAATACTGTTTTTAACATAGCCTGCAAGCCACTTCTATCTGTGTCAGAGTTGACAAGATGCATGTCCTGCCAAAACTGTACTGAAAACCTGACAGTAAAACTTCAACACTCTAAACTTCATTAATGTACTCTGCATGCATGTACCTAACAGATTTCTCTTCAAAATCCACTTCAACAACAAAAAAAATACAGCAGCAAGAATTACTAGAGAAGTCTTTTAAGAGTATGTGAACGTAAGCACCTTTATCTTCATGCTCTTCTAGGCAATATAAATGATGAAAAAATCTTCTTGTTGCTTGTGTAACCCATACAGAATCACAGCTCACCTGCTTAAGACCTGACCCTGCAGATCTACTTTTTCCAAAACTGCAGCAGATTCTGTTCAGGCTTTCAGCATGTCCTGGGAAATTCTACTCATCTTACCGTCCTTCAAGCAGTCCAAGCTAAATTTGTTTATGATCATTAATCTGGCAGGAACTTGGCATTTAGTGCTGGATAGTTTGGAAATTAGAACAATCCATCAGATCTGATCCTTCCAAATTGGACAAAAGCGTACTGCTTATCAATTATAATGAAATACTCTTTAAACAAAGGAACCGCAGGTATCATCACTGTAATCATAGCTCTCAGACACAGTCTTTTTAGATCAAATTATAATGCAAACACATTCCTCTTTTAATCTTGTTCCCACGCAGCCTGTAACAAGTGCATTTCCAGTGGGAATACAAGTTGAATTTATTGTTTCTTTTAGAAATTTTCCCTCAGAGTAATTTCTTTCTCAGGAACTTTTAAAATACATTTGTGGATCAGTTTTGACTTTGAACAGCTGTTATGATTACTTAGTCAATCTACCATCTTTATGCTTACAGTGCTGTTTTGTACACATACGTCGTTGACTTACCTGCATAACCCAATGAAGCATCCCATGCTGTTTCCTTAGAGGCCTGCAAGAAAAGCACGCGTCCTGTGGCTCATGCACGGGGTTAATGATCAGAAGGTCTTGTTACAGCTCAAGGGACCGATGAGCTTCTGCTTACTTTAGACACGTTACTTCCTCTCTAGTTACTTCCATCACAAAATATATACAACAAAATGTTCTCCTTTCCTCACGTCTCACTGGAATTCTACGCTCTCCGGAACAAAGGCTATTTCTGCGTTCCATAACCCAGCAGGATCTGGTGGCTTTTATTCTCTCTTGCAGTACGAAGGATGATAAAAGAGTTTCATCAGGGAGCTCAGCCACAACTATTACAGTTCCCTGGTCAAACTTGGTGAGTTTGATATTTTCGTCACTAGAGCACCGTTTACAAACAGCTGCCTGGGTTTTGTTCATGGCTAGATGCCTCCATTTCTGCAGCTCGCACCCCATCTTCAGGCTGCCCCCTCAGCCCCCGCCCGCCTCCCGCTGCACGCATCCCCTCAGCCAGAACACAGCACAGCGGTGCTCCGCGCCGCCTTCTCGGCCGGCCGTGCTTCCAGCGCCTGCAGATTCTTCCTGGAAGAGGCTTCAAGCTGCCCATCTATACATTAAGAAGAAAACCGATTAACCATAGGCTGCAAAATTGTCTTGTGCACCCATTTAGCAGGCGGCCAGTCACCTTCACGAGCACCCCATCTCCACAGTGCAGCCTGTCTGTTCCTCTGCACATTACCTGCAGTCTGCCCATCACGGCTGTAGGGAGAATCTCCCGTAAGGCTTTGTTCCCTTTTTTCTCCCTGTGGTCAGACGCAGACATCAAGGAGCGGTCATTTCCACGCTCTTTTGCTCCGACCATCAGGCAGTAATTCTGATGCACGGGCAAGTCACAGGTGAGAACCCCTCCTGAATGGCGCTTTGTAATTTGCTAGCATCACCGCCAATTAGTAAACAGCACAGCAAAGGGGTAGCCCCGAGAGCTCTTGCACGTTCGAGAACTGCCTGGAACGAGCAAGGATTCGCAGGAACGCATGCGCGGGGCTCCCAGCCCTCGCTCTCCCCCACAGCCTTCACAGGAGCGCGAGCCGCCAGGTGGCGCCACAGGGCTGCGGCACGCGCCGAGCTGTTGCGCGGGAAGGGCGGCTGTTCCCGCCGGTGCCGGCACGGCCGGCGCGTGCCGGGTCCGAACGCGCGCGGGCGGAGCGCCCGTTCAGCACGTGCGGGGGGCGATCACCTTGCAGGGTACAACTGGGTAACAACCAGCGTCATACAGCTTTCCCTCCCCCACCCCCCCTTCTTTCTGCAGCAATTTTGAAACGCTGCTACCATGAATAGTGGGGTCTGAAATCTAAACAAGGTCTGACAGCACCATTGCTTGAATATTGTTTTATTACACACAACCAGAACTGTGATCTTACTGCTGTCCTACTGTGTGGTTTTTGTGGTTGCAAGCTAACAGCACCTGCTGCTGCCCTCCCTTTAACAAGAGTGCTTGTTTCACAACAGTGATCAGGCTGCACACATTGATAAACCAACATATACCCTTTACCAAGATGCATTCTTTACAGAGTTAGAGAACAAGTCTTGTTCCCTTTCTTCTCCAAGAAAAGCTTCTGGAGTTTGGAATTTGCATAGCACCCAGACAAAAACTACAGCCTTCCCATCAGCCCTTGGACCACAGCAAGCACAGTCTCACTCCCCTACCGCACAAGGGAGCTCTTTCACAGCCGAATGGAAGTTGTACAGCTTCCTAGGAAAGTATCTTAACTCCCGCTAAGGGGTGAGTGGTGACAGTGCTTCATGGAGAAAATGCTTCATAAAGCTCGTATCAAATCCAGAGCACCCACACACAAAAGACAAACACAGAGTGAAGTTAAGTTCATATCCATGCAGATAGCTGCCAAGGTCAATGAAGGGATTACTGGTGTGACAATGGTGATCAACTGGCAGTGCCGTCAATTAGCGTACAAGCAGCAGACATGCAAATTAAGAGGTACGGGCTCAGACTTTCTAAACAGTAACATTTGTCATGGAAATCTGCTGATACTCACAGTTAATCCATCTTAAGTTTCTCTTCCATGCTTGTGTCTTACCTTTTTAATAAAGGTGTTACAGAGAAAATAGGCACAGCATGCTCATCTGCTAACACGAAGGGTAACAACAGCAGTAGAGAATTAGAGGATACGAGCAGTTTGTTCACACGTACTGATACTGCACGCTATTCAATTCTGTTAGAATAGTGATGCCCACTTAAGACTGAGATGAGTGAGATGAGCTGCCTGCAGAGGATACCAAAATAAACAGCTGCAAGCAATGCCAGACTTCAACTTCACATAAGCTCTTGGAAAGAGTTTGGAAAATAAAGGTATCACTATCACTCCAGAAGCTTTCCTCCCTTTTGAAGAAAGAAGCCATCTGTGCAGAGCTTCCACAGCTTCTGAAGAAACAAATACAGACCTTCAACCATTTGTAAACCTTGCACAGCAGCACTGAAAATAATCTGCATCTTGCTCAAATGCATATCATACAAACTGAACATTTATAGCTGTAGATTACTTGATTCTTTGAACATACTTCTAGCATACAGCAGACCCAGACCAGGGCAATGACATGCCAGATAGAAGTTAGTGTACATGGCTTTAGGAGAACCTTACACACAGTAAGATAAGCGTTACTAGGTCTGCACCTAGTATTTAAAGATTTAGAATGAAGAACTTTTTACTCATCCATCATATCTTTTATTTTCTAATATCACTGTGATCATCTTTAAGGAAGCTGACGGATAAGAAGTGAGGAAAGTACCAACTGCACTTTACAGATTAACAACCAAAAAAATAGAAAGCACCTATAGAATCTCTGGGTTTCACAAAACTAGTTTTCATTTATAACACTTGACACAACAAGGTCAACCGCAACAAGTGAAGAAGCTATATCAGTAAAGTGCTATTTTTGTTAAAAGTGGCTAAAAAGCACAACTACAACAGACTTGAGTATTCGGTGGTTAGATTGTCGATGTCCTCAGGAACTTTCATTTCAGGCTCTGTGTTTTTTGATGAAACTGATGAGCCCATTTGTTGAGCTATCGTGAGATGTCACTGGAGCATCTGACTCCAACTCGGGCTCAATTTTCTTGGCAAGCTGTTTTCCAAGCTCAACTCTGAATTTATAAAAACAGGAGAACATAGAGGAAAAGCAATTAGTGCTAACAATATAAAGCATGTTAAAGGATGTGCCAGTAGAGAGTAACAAGACAATGAAAAAAAAGTCAGTGTTCAAGAGTTACTGAACAAATGATTTAACCAAGTGCCATTCACAAACAGCTGAAGTTCTCACAAGTACAGCTGCCTAGCTGAACAGACAGCTCAAGTTACAAGATACTTAGAGAGAAAGCTTTGTTTTGCAATCTCTGTACAGTTTTCCCCTTCAGTACTCATTTGTATTATGCAGCCAGACCCAAAGCAGATGGCATTCACCTTGCTCCTGTTCAGTAGTCAACACATCACTCAAAACACTGATTTGTCGCACTAAGACAATAAACAGCTGAGCTTTGGGACTGAAAGCTTTCTTCAGCACTAGAGGACTATCCTGATAAGAAACAAGAATCTTCTAACTGCTCCAAGAAACAGAACTGGTTCTACAGCATACTTTGTTTGCCCTCCCCACATTCTCTATTTAGTTTAGATTCCATTCTAGATTTTTCTAATATTGTTGAAAAAGCTCTTTTTATTTATACCTCACTCCCAATTTCAGATTCTATAGCAGATACTTACAGCTTTTACTAGACAGTTTCCAGTTTCTGCTACATTATTTAAGGTAAAAAACTACTGTGACAACACAGCTTTAAAATACATATAAAGAGTAACTTCTTCAGTTTTTATGAAGAAGCTATTCTAGGCCTTCAGAGCAAACTTGCTCTTCCAAATAACTCGTCACAGCACAGACAAGTTTCAATTAAAAAATCCTATTCATTTCCCAAGCACTTTTTTCTGTGTAAGTTTTCCACAAAATATGTTGTGCAATTAATACTGCTAAACTTAAAGATAGCATCTAATTAGTTTCTGAAGAAGTCTTCCTTTTCAAAAAAAGAAGTAACAGAACTCCTCATAAAGCAGCTTTCATGGAGCCCTACCATGAACCTCAGAGACAGCTGCAGCCCACAGCAGGTATATGGCTCCAATGCAAGAACATTCTTGGTAGATGGCCTCATCTAACTCCAATATATGAAAAATTAAAAGGTGGTCACTCTTTTGACTAGCAAATGCCATTCAAGATGCCTACTAAGTGTTTCGAGATGTAAATTCTTGTCCCCCCTATTTTAAAAGGGACATTATTTCCCCCTCTACTTGTCAGAGTATGAATTCAGCCTGCTTGACTATCTTCTTGATATTACTGTATCTTTTCTGCATTCATAGTTGGTTACTTATTTAATCTAAAAAGCAAAGGTCTCCAAACTGAAGTTGTACTTAGGGTCATTACTCAAGGCTGGACAAGGGTACACAGTGATCCCTAAAAAAAAAATACGGTTTACATTTAAAACTGTCCTATAATGGTTTGATTTAAATATTCCATTATTTTTCATCATCTTCTCTAAGGCATGACACATTAGGGAATATGACAGTTAATAAGTATACAAGAAACAGATCAAGAAAACTTACCCCCACTGATCATAGCTGTTAATGTCCCAGACAACCCCCTGAACAAATATATTGTGCTCATACATGGCTATATAAAAAAAAAAAAAACACTTGATCAATAACCTTATCATGAAGTCTTAAAAAGCATTCACAGTCTTAAGATCCATTTACTTACCAATGATTGCTCCCAAGGTGAACGGGTTGAGTTTTGTAAACATGATGGAATTGGTTGGGCGATTACCCTCAAAGACCTTTCAAAAACAAGAGGTACGTTACAGTACAGTGCATTGCAATGAGCTTCTGATGCAAGTTCTGCATTTTCCCTACAGCCTGCATAAACTTATTTGTATTAGCAGCAAATACATAATCACAGAGTCCTGAAAGCTTTAAAGGCTAACTGCTTCAATCACAAAGCTGTATTTTCATACTCTGCGCTTTTACCCCATTGTTTATTAAAAGCAATGGCAAAATGGTATCCCCAAGTACTGCTACTACCACTACAGCTCTGGAAAGTGGCAAAATACAAACCCAGGGGCACTGAAGAGACAGCTCTTTTTTTTCCCCAAAATGCCTCAAAAGACTTCCAGTCATTATGGTAGTGCCATTTACAGACTGCTCCACTACACCCGACAACCTTTAATACCACTTTCACCGCTATCAAGACAGTAGCACTTGATAGCCACCTGAGGGCATGGCCTCCGTTACCAAGCTCCATCAAGCAGCTTAACACCACAAATCCTTCACCACAGCAGTATTACTAATCAGAAGAAAACTGAAAAATGACAGAGCCTGCTTACCTTATGGGGAAGAAGCTTCTCCAGAGAGTCTCCACTCAGTCCAGCTGCTTGCAGTTCCTTACGAGCTTCATCAGCAGTCTTTCCTTTCATCAAGGCCTCAGTTTGAGCAAGGAAGTTGGCCAAAAGGATCTAGGAGGTAGAAATAAACACATGAACTCAAGCTATTATTTCCTTAGATAGAAAAGTGATTCTCGGTGCCTGAATCCAGACAGATGTACTCCAGTGACATGCCATATTTTTAACACTATGGCAGTAAAGTGTGCTAATTTTGTGTATTACACCTGCCATTGCGTTTTACCTCAGTGCTACTGATTACTATTTCAACAGTGCATTCACAAACATCCAGGTTTTCTTTGAGAAATCCTGACCCTGTTGGAATAGACAGCAAACGTCCGTCCCAGTGTGAGCAAAGGAAGTTGCATTTTGTATCTCTCTTTCACAATGACTATCCTTTGTGGAAAAGCAAAGTTGGACAACTATTATATTTTTACTCTATGAAGGATAACTCTCACAGTACACCAATACAACAGAAATTTAGGTTACTATTCCTTGCCTAATGTTCAACTGCAAGTTGATGGGTGGCTTTATCCTATCAGCTATAGTGAAAAAAAAAATGTATTGTATCTATAAGAAATAGTAGAAAACATTTTCTCTTTCACAAAGCCATCTTGTAAGTAGTGGTTTGTATTACAACTGAAAAGTTGCTGGTACAGAACCCAAACAACATTTTTAACCTGAAATCACCACAATACTGAAGTTTAGCTGACAAGACATGCTTTTTCTGAATTATGCAGCAAGTGATAAGCCTGAACACTTGCTTGCACATACGAAACAAATAGTTCAACACTGTTCCTTGAAAATCCTTAACTTGATAAGTAAAACAGACTTTAAAGATCTGCATGGGAGGTTACAACCCTAAGCATGCTGGTAGAAAGAACTCCAACAGCATCTCTGAGGAAACTTTCACCAGCTCTGGTAATATGCTTCATCAAGAGTTACACTCCTTCAAATTCCTACAAGGAAGCTTAACTCCTCCCAGCCTCAACAGGCCACGCTGTTGATCTGCCTCAATAACTCAGGCTACTGTTCTTAAAGACCAAGAATGCCTCTAGACAAGTAACTGTAATTTAAATTTTTTCAAATCTGTTGCAAATATTCATGGAGCCTGCATGTATGGTTTTCAAAGGGACATTTAGAAATCAGGTGCACTGCAATACTGGATAAGCTTCAATGCCTTCAGTGACAAGAAAATATGAGTGTTCTGATAAAGATTTAATTACCTTGTGATGCAAACCATTTCTGACAGGATGCTGAGTCTGAACTGGGATCATGAAGTCACAGGGAATCATGCGTGTTCCTACAAGTAAAGCCATGTTAAGAGCCTTGCATTAGAAGAAAATTTAAAACACTAAATTCTCAGTTCATGTTGAATTATTAGTAGACTCAGCCACTTCAAAGACTTTCTAGGTCATGTATTAGGGGGAAATGACAATACAGCTCAATAGCTTCAGTTTTAGTTGACTCTCTGCATTCTAGGATAGAGACCTACATCTTATGGCCTTCTAAACCACTGATTAAGAGCACAATAGCAGTGTCACACAAGCCTAGACAGAAGCCCAAGCCTAGCTTCTAAAATAGTGTCAATTCTGTAGACTCTTACAGCTTTGTAGCCAGAACTAATTCCAAAACAAAGTAGCGAATAGTCTGTTTTACCTTGATGAATGAGTTGGTAAAATGCATGCTGCCCATTGGTGCCAGGCTCTCCCCACACAATAGGTCCAGTATTGTAGTCCACACGAGATCCCTTCTTGGTAATGTATTTGCCATTAGATTCCATGTCACCCTAAAAGGGAAGAGTACTATTATCTTTCTCACAGAACCATACACTATCAGTACAAACATCCATACACACTTTGACTGTAAGTGCTGCTCATTTATAGAAATATCGTAGGTATACATAGCTGCTTAATTTATGGACACAAACTTAACTGACATCTAAGGAAAAAACAAACATCTAAATTACTTGAACAAATTGGATGATAGCTATCTTCACACAGCTTTACGTCCCTGATTACATGAATTTATATAGTTGCAATTTTAACCTAGAAACATACATTCAGGTTCTAGAACCAGGTCAGAAACACATCTTTATTCTTTATCCTTGCTTTTTGCAACCTTCTGCTGCAGTTGAACCTTACCTGCTGGAAGTAGGCAGCAAAGCGGTGCATATATTGGTCATAGGGCAGAAGTGCATGGGTTTCACATCCATAGCAGTTTATGTACCACACCCCCAGCATGGCCAAGAGAACAGGCACATTCTTTTCCAGTGGAGCAGTATGGAAGTGTTTATCCTATTAAACAAACAAAAAAACAGAATTACATTTTCCTTACAGCAATTAACGTACCTCCCAAATCTTTAAGCATTTTGGTTTTTTAAACTGCTGTTTTGATCCAGAGAGCTCCCAAAGCAGCATCGTTTTACAAGCACTGCGAGAGCACAGGGAGATGAACTTTGAAAGGCAGGCAGTTTCTAGTTACTGTGCTAAGAAACAAATTTGAAATAGGCAGCCCACACTCACCATCCAGTGGCCTCCAGCAAGCAGGCTCTCAAAGTTGTCAAAACCTAATGATTGAAAAAAGAGTCAATCTGAACTTAAAGCTTAGATGTCATCTTTCTGGTATAGACAAGCCTGGAACAGCCTGAGATTATTTTGTATGCAGAAAGGCTCCTAACCACTACTTGAGTTTAAACTTATACTCTGACTTCTGAAATTTGTACCCCAGACTTATTAGTTATGATTAAGGTATGGATCTCAGTGCAAGACCAACTTCAGGAAGCATACTTCACAAACTTCACCTGAGCTCCATTCAGGCAGAATGGGCAACTGACATGAATTAGTCAACGCTACCGTTTCCAGTTTCCCCACTTACTGCTACAGTGGAAAAGCTTGTCCAAAGTAAAATAGGCCAATAAAACAGGAATTTCTGCATTGGGTCTGCAGATGCACACCTGCAGTAAGGTCTTTTTAAAAACATTTTAAAGAGAAAGGTTCTTCTTCCTTCCTTGTTCTCTTTAAAAAAAACAAACATTTGATTGCCTGCTCTATAAATCAGGGATTTAACCATCACATATTTTCACTAATGAATATTTTACTAATATTCTTTCTCACAGGAAGCCAGAAACCCTGACTGTCGTATGGAAAAAAAACCTATGAGATTGTGGTGAAATGTTTGACAAAGCAAGAGCTCAACCTATGGTCAGGGGGCAGCTCTGGCAGATGAAGGATGTAAGATCAAGCAGCACAGACAGACTGGCACATCAGCAGTCAGCACCGTATCTGTCTGACAGCACAGATGAACAATTTGTTGCAGACAAAACAGTCAGTGCCTGATGTTTATTTTGCTGTTCAAGTATGCTTTTCCCACAAGTGACAACTCCTGTTCACATCATTCCAAGAATTCCACAACCAGTGTTTTTCTTTTGATGTCATTCTAAGGAAATTCTAGCTTTCATTAAGAACCTTATGGTCTCAGAATAATTATTGGAAAGGAATGATGAAGGAAGGGACACAAGGATGCAGAACAGCCTGTTCATCAAGAAAAAGCACTTCCCAGAGCTCTTTCACACACACTCTGTACTCGCCACCTGCATGAGATATGCATGAAAGACACCAATGGTACCTTAGAGCACTAAGATACGTGAGGATCAATTTAGAGGGTCATCTCTGCTTCACAACCAACTGCAGATAGACTATGAAGACTAGTGGTATATGAACACTGTTTTTAAGAGAAAGAGTAGTGGAGCAAGAAGTATATGATGGAAGAAAGAACTGTTTTCACTCTACACACAGCTCTCACACAGAATTTGAGAGAATTTTTTTGATGCAATGAAGTGTATATGCTGTCACAAACTTGATACTTTATTCTTGAATAGTTTAGGCAAATCAGTTACAAGATTTAGTTTTCAAGACTGATGTGGCTTTACAAAGCCAAGCACTTCTGGCTATGCAGGCAACTAAAGAGATAATCTGACCACTTCTACCTACATACGAGCAATTTCCAAGATGACATTTAATAGTACTTCTGACATTTCCTTTGCATTCGGTCTTTTCAGCACAAACATTCACTACTTGCAGAAGCAGTTGGGTAAAACAGTCTGTCCTAAATTTGATGCACAATCCAGTACTGTTATTCTACAAGCATATTCCCCAAACAGATTCTTATTAGTTAATCACAGGAATACCTACCAATATGAAGGGCAATGGAGAGACCAATGGCTGACCACAGAGAATAGCGACCGCCAACCCACTGAAAACAAGAGTGGTTTACACAGGAGAAGCACAAGGCTTTGAAATTCAAACTTATTCAAACTACTACAAAATAGCAGCATGTTTAGGCTACTTTCAGAAAAATACTATTTTTGTTGATAATCCAGTACACATTACACAGCATAGTCAAGGGGACCTTATAGCAGCCCTTTAACAAATATTTAAGAATACATTTCTTTGAGGATGTAAAGTTTTCTAACTGGTCTAGAGGCTATGATTTACACGATACCTGCTGAAGCAGTTCCCTTCAGAATGTCTGCAGCTCACTTCAAAATGCAAGCTTTAAATTTAGTATTAACTGTTTTCCTACTACTTGTGCTCTCTAAATACAATCTGCTTCAGCAAGGTTTTGACATTATCTAGGGAAAGGTAACACTCTTAGGTAAGTTCTAAACTGCAGTTATAAAATCTAGTTTGTCAGGCACAGTCAGTGAGACAAACCAAACTGATTTGAAGCAGAAGGGTCAAGGCTAGATGCACTATACTTAAAATATGCATGTGCTATAAAAATATCAAAGTTAGACTCTTGTTTCTAATGTTTGACCTTTGCAGGCGTAGATATATACAGTAGACCCCAACAGTCAAATGTCACAGCTTATAATAACTAGGAATAAGGTAATACTTCTATCTCCTATTACCCAGCAGATGATTAGTCAGCCAACAACATAGAAGGCTCCTCTTCAGACCTCTAAACCATTCTATTAAAATCCTGTTGTCAAAGACAAGACTATTCTACCTGTTAGGCATGCTCTCAATTTGTTTCAGTCATGACTTTTCACACGTTTCAGTGCTAAGAATACAAGTACTATTTGGGGGGCATTTTTTTGTTGTTGTTTTGTTTTTGATCAGTTACATCTAGTCAAGATTTTCTTAAATAAATTAAGTTATTCTGATAGATATTCTAACTGTAATGGATATTCTAACTACTGCACAACATTAAGACTTCTACTTACATCCCAGAATTCAAACATGTTCTCAGTGTCAATTCCAAATTCTTTAACTTTAGGCTAGAATACAAAAAAAGTATGGAAGATGAAAACATTCTTAAAAACGTTCATGTCCAGCAAATATGAAACACAAGTTTGGTGCCTATTAAATACACAACTGCCCAATTACACCTTCTACTTTAAAAATACATCAGTTCCATCACAAATATAAAACCTACTTACATTTCCAAATACCACTATCACCATTCAGCAGTTCTGAATGCAAAGCCATACACTCCTTACGTGAGAAGAATAGCAATATAGTTAGGACTGACACTGTCTAGGTTTGAAATGCCTAGAGCAGAAAAAGGAACTTCACACCAGATTACTTAACAGCCTCTCACTTACTGCAGTCTAATTGCTGCATCTCTTTCCAACTCAGCCTTTTTTCCCCCATGAAATGCCACCTCAGTGCACGTCATGCTCACTGCATGTAACATTCACACAAGCTACCTGCATCACTTCAGCAAATATCTGAAGAATTTAAGAGTACCGTTTGTTTATAGACAAACTGCACGCACACATACTTAAGTAACAGGTACCCCTCTTAATAACAGAAAGCTCTTATACTTGAATTATCTATCACTGCAGATTTACAAAGCTCTAGAAGAAAAAGTACATCTACAGTGGTGCTACAGTTCAGTACTCGGGAAGTGTTTCAATTACTTGCAGTAGAATAAATGCATTATTTCAATAGGAAGCCTAACTAAAACACCGGTACTTGAATACCAATAAAAGCTTCCTTACTTGATTGTACAAGGAGACTACCTTAAAGGTACACAGAAGAAAGTCTAAATAAGATTGTTATACTTACACCATTGGTAGACAAGGCAACGAAGTGCTTGGCCACAGCTGAAGGCTTAATAAAAAATGAAGACCATTAGATCTGGAATGCTAATTATTTTCATTTCTTGTTATAAAACAGATTTGCTACTATTTTACATGTAAGAAAAAACAGTTTACTACCATCAGTTATGTTTTGCATTTATCAACTTGAAATCACCTTATTCACAGTCACTGTGAGACTTGGCAGCAGGCCCACCCAAAGAAAGCGTGTTCTGACAATGTTCTCACGAAGATCTCTCACTGCAAGTAGAGGCTACTTGGAGTAGCATACCATTTTCTTTCAAGTACTTAATCAGCCTGCTGCATCACTAATGCCACTTCCAGACACTTCAACTTTGTTGTACCCCTCCCTGCTAGGGAGGAAAGATCAAGTACAACTGCAACTACTGATAAACCTCAAGCTAGAGATTTAGACTTTCGTCTTCCAATAACTGTTCTGGCAAACTTCTACAATGAGAAACTTAAAAGCCCAGTTTTTAACCTAAGTACAGCTATTCTGACTAGAACATGTTAAAGATCACATTAACTACTTGAGCAAGCAAGAAGTATTTGCTTCTTTCTTTTAAAAGTTAAACAGGAGGAAGTAAGTTAAATACAAGGTTTCTATTCAAAGCACAGCCATCTGCTATAGAATCTCTGTATACTACTTCAACCATAGTTTCATTTCTAGTTCTGAATGACTTGTCAAGAATTGGAAGATAATGACATGCAGACATCACATTCTTCGATTTCCATGCCAGTGGTAACCAGCTCTAGGGCAGATCCATCATGTTATTTAAAGGCAGGATTTGGGAGGAAAAAAATGATGACAACACAAAACTTGTTTTATCGCTTCAGTCAGGACACTTGTCACTAACCAAGATGCACTTCAACATTCTGTACAGCATTTGCTAAGCTATGCAGCTTACATTTGGGCAGTTACTGGCCCCGCTCCAAAGCATGCTTAAAATGACTAGGGAGAAATTGCACAACAGGAATCAGTTGCATTCTGTTACGTAACCCAAGCATTAGACTTACATCCTTAGCAGCATGTAGGAACCACTCTTTGGCCGTTACTGCATTGGTGATAGTTTCTTGGGTGGTGAAGGTCTGAGAATCAGAAAATGAAGACACATTTTATACTTAAAAATGAAACAAGTTCAGGTTGCTAAAACACCATTTAGAATTAACCTGCTGCGGTTATCTGGAATAGAGGCCCATAATAGACAGCTGTTGTCACACTCCAGACAAAAAGAGCAAGTTTATCAAACCAATTTATCATTTTGCTGGAATTGGAATCATTACTTCCCATTTCCTTCCCTCCCTAGAAGTGGCGCACAAACCTGAAAACTGAAGTTTTCCACTTTAGTATTGCACTAAATATAGTTTTATCACTCGATTAAAAAGGAAATAATTGAGCTTCAAAATAGGACAATTCACCTGGACTGTCCTCTCGATCCTTAATTCCTTCTCTTCCATGAAGCAGCACTCATTTCTGCTAAAAGTATTTTGCTGATTAAACATTTTCCTGCTTCGTGAAGTGTGCAAAGAAGTTCAGTCATGCAGATCTGCAAAGATCTACAACCATTCTGATGTACTCAACCATCAAAATCTTCCTTTAAGAGCGAACGCTGCATTCAACCTACTCTCATCTATCTCCAGACATATTTCATTACGAAACACAAGCCTGTTATGGCAAACAAAGAAATGCCATTCACCCTCTTCCAAAGATATTTAATTATCCAAGTACAGCTTGGCAAATAGAAACTGAAGTGTTACTCTTAATCTGGCAGTCTTCTAAGGCTTCGAACCATGATGCCTGAACTCAATTATTCAAAACTGACCATTAGCATTACTTTGTGAAGTTTTCTTATTATTCCATAAGTTGCTCTGCCACAGTTTTGCCAAAATAAGATAATGAGCACCAGAGTAGAGCACGGCCAGCATTACACACATTCATTTATTGCAGATTCTGTCCTCAATGGTAAGAAGGGCCTACTGTGCTTCAGAAATGAAACAACCCAAGTTACGTAATAAAGAATTCTGTCTTCAGTTTCCTCTGATAAGAGGGAAGCAGTATGTTCTAGTCTGCATTTCTCAGACAATGATGGCAGCTAGCAATTAAGCATAAAGTTAAAGAATAAACTTGCTAACAAGCTGAGACTTAAAAAGGCAGCTATTACATCTGTACTCAAAAATGAAATGTCATCTGAAAAACTACCATCAGCCTGTCTTTGCCTGTTCATAAAGCAAGAAGCTTAGTATTTACAGTGCCCATAGGAAGCCAGCATTTATGTTATTTAAGGTAGTAGTAAAAGATCTTCTAAAACAGAATAAGATTCCCAAACTACATTAATGTGAAAAATCAGTGAAAAAAACAGAACACAGCACTACTGACCAATTCACACTGTACTCTGTAATAAGCAATATGAAAGACCACAAGCAGAGTTAAGGAACGTGATGAAATCTTGAATTCTACGTGAGATGACACACCCCACCCACAGCAAGGTATAGCAAAGCAAACTTTTGAGAATATAACTTAAACTTGTGTTGACTGAGAAACACTCATGGCAACATGAAATTGCTCACGCATTACTTGTGCAGGCTGGCTGAATCATTTTCAGTGCTTGAGTACTGTACCCCTGAATATTTCAGTAGCAGTACAAGCTTGAATTCCAAATTTAGGAAGAATCAGAAAAGGCCTTTTTAGAAATAGTTCACTCTACAGATACCTAATTTAGATCTTCCTGTGGAAGAATCTGTTTTGACTGAATCCTTCATCACTTGAAAAAGTCATACCAGTGACGTTATTAGGCATACCTTTGATGCAATGATGAAGAGTGTGGTTTCTGGGTGGAGCTCAGCCAGGGTTTTGGCTATATGAGTACCATCAATGTTAGATACAAACCAAACACGTGGACCTCCCTTGGAATATGGTTTCAAGGCTTCAGTTACCATCAGAGGCCCCTGGAGAGAAGCAGCAGCAGTTAGGTTGTCCTAATTGCATATATGCACACACAAAAAAGATGAGAAAGATATACACAAGTCAGGAGCTTACCAAGTCAGAGCCACCAATCCCAATATTAACCACATCAGTGATAGCTTTTCCAGTGTAGCCTTTCCATTCACCACTACGGACTTTCTAATGAGGGTGGAAAAAGAACACAGTAAGTATTTTATGCTATTTATATGTTGAAGTTAACATTTCTAACACTGGAAGCAGGCTGTGTTTTCAAGTACTAGTGTAGAGAATCTCTTAAGACAGCACAGTTTTATACTACCTTCTTTGAAGCAAGTGTTAACTAAGAGTCTAGCTAGCAGTTAGAAGCTTAACGCACATATTTAAAACAAACTGCAAAATTAAATCTTGCCTTCCTGAATGTGAAATATTAGAGCATTTACAACGAGTATAACAGCAAAATAAGTCAAGCTAAAAATGAAAAAATCTTAGGTATTGAATTATTTGCATGAGATGTTTGACTCAAGTTTTTGTTTTGTTTTGTTTTAAGGTGCCCTTAATTAGCAAAATCACTTCTAATTAAAGTGGAAAACTTTACTGTATTAATAAAGCCTTGGAAATAACACTTATGGGCAAACTAAGCATTTGAAAAGCTTCTCTACTGCATATTAATGTGTATTTTGCATTGAAATTTCTGGAGTTTAGCTTTGAAGCATATGGAGTTCTCTGCTCTATTCTTGCTGGTTTTTAACAGTTATTGAGTCCCAACAAGAAAAAAAATACAATCATTGAGCAGTATCAAAACACTGCACTGATTTCTGTCCATTGTGTACCATCCATGCATTAAATCCTACTCTAATCCCTAAAGGAATCTTTTCAGTATCATGTACACTTCTAGGTAAACTCCCCCATTCTAAAGCATTGTTTCTGCAATAATTTAAGCTGTTGATCATGCTGATAGTTGATCTCCTTCTCTGCAGATGTCTTTAAGCAAAAGCTTTGTTTTACTTCCTGCAAATACAGAACCATTTTTAGTTAAGCACCATCACATAGCCTGTAAGTGATGTTGCCATGGTTTTTAAATTCCATCTGCCTAGGTGAGTCAACTAAAACAATGATCTTTGTTAATCTTTCCAAAGATGCTGCTTAACAAGATTTATTTTAAATGTGCACTGGAAGTGATGCTCCTGATGATTTACAGCAAAGTAAGTCATTCTTAGAACAACTCTAATTCCACGCCTGAACCAGTAACGTTAGAAACCCGCACAAAGAACTGGAGAACAGACTGTGAATCAGCCTACAACCAGCACTTGATAACATGCACATAAGGGAAACCTGACTGATTATAGTATATGCGAAGTAAGTTACGGTGGTACTTGATACCTGGCAGAAGTGTTTCATTTTGTCCAACACTTTGTTTACTTCTGGAACAACATCTTTCCCATCTACAAGTATTGGGGTATTGGAACGATTTCTCAGAGCAATGTGAAGCACAGCTCGGTTCTGAAACAAGAGGGAAAAAAAGTCAGAAGTAACTCCAAAGTGTCCCATCCAGAAGGTAGTACAATCTTAAACACCATCAAAAACTCTTCAGATTAACTGGAACTGGCAGCAGTCATTTGTGTATATGTATAATGGAAATGCTAAGTCACAGCCTGAACCAGTGATTGAGCACCTGGTGGGAAGGCAGGGCCAACCCCGGGGGAGCTCAGTGCATGCAATGAATCTGAGTGACCAGAAGGGGTGGAGCCAGGATGCACCCCTTCCCAGACCTCATTTAAGGGTTGGCAGCGGAGGCGAGGGCATCTCTTGCTGGAGATCCCTGCTGACCTGAGGCTTTCCAAAGGTAAGTAGCTCTTTTCCTTCATTTCTGTGGCTGCCGCATTTGGGCACGTTCTGATTTGCTACAGCCAAAGACTTTGCCACCCTGCTATTATCATCCCATTATAGCATTACAGTACGTATAGACACACTACCAGCTACTTAATCACCCTCACTTCACAGAATCAGTGCAGAGGGCTCACAATCTCACCAAGTAAACAAATAGGTTATTTTAACTACTTTAAGGAGAGCACTCAAGATCGCTTACAAAGTATTGAGTATTTGAGACTCAGAATTCAGTAATATTCAAGTCCTCAGTAACACTTTTTGCACTCCTACAAAGGAGAAGTTCTTCTATTAATAAGGATACTAATAAAATAAAACAATTCATTTCTTGGGTATTTGCTCAGTTATCCATGAGTCCTTTCCATACAGAGACAAATATGTATTATTTTTCGTCAAATGCCGAGAGACAGTAACCACATTATTCTATTCACTGGTCACAATTAAAGGTTCCTTGAATATCTTGCACACCAGATACACAGCAGTTGGTATCTATGGGGAAAAAACCGTCCTATTAGCAGAGAATCAGCATAGCAGTGTGCATGCTGCCACACGTCAACACACTGAAATCTGACCTCTGACTTGCCTGTTCTGGAGCTTATGGTTTTAATCCAGAGCGAAGGAGCTGTAGTCAATACTAATGAATAAATTAAATAATTTGTCTCCTGTTTCATTGTTCCTCATTAAAATGAGAGGCACTGAGAGACAAAGACCACACCAATAATATACTCTACGAAGTTATCATTTAAATACAAAATACTTGTTCAAAAAAACATTGAGTTTGTGGTTCCAACTGTTAATAACGAAGATGTGTGTGCTTAAATCAGGAGCAAACAGGTTTGTTGTGGGTTTGTTGTTTTTTTTTTATTTAACTTTTAGCCATGGAATGGTATTACTTGGTGAACACTGTCACCATCTAGCTGAACAGATTTTTCTTCATCAAGACAAGTACTGGCATTCGAACTACTGCCTACTGTTACACAAAAATACTTCCTAAATTTTGGTAGGCAGTAAAGAATGCCCTCATAACGAGTGGTCAGATATGTGCTACCTTGTAATGCACTGTCTTTGCAAGTGTATCAGGCTACAAGTTCTAACTCATCAGGACAAACACCTGGCAATATCACGCTTGAGTGTGCTATAAAGAATTTCCACATAAGGACCAACCAAGCAGTCAATGCCTGCAGCACCAAATACAGACATGTCTTAAATACTTACGATAAATATCTAAAGAATGCCCTAAATCAGAATAAGAGCAGTGGACAAGTCAGTTCTCGCCACTAAGCAGCACCCTTCTGTCTGGCTGCTCTAGGTTTATTCCATCATGCTATTTGACAGCAATCTGTTTAAGGCCTCATCAACATTTCACGATGTCCACATGTTCATATTCCATAACCAAATCAATTTGCTATTCTACATTAATAGAAAGTGATTTACACCAAATTTAATTCCAAGTCAAATTCTGACCAGAAATGGGAAGTAGCCTGAAAATGAAAAAGAGACCAAAGTCGTCATGTAGTTTACTGTTAAATCAAATCACCATATTCAGACAGTATTGAAGGAGGGAGCTAGCAGCTGAAACCAAACATCATACAGTGTAACAGTGTGTTCAAGTGCTACCCGGGACAGTACATCCTTCTGTCAAGTCTTCAACCACCAAATTTGCTTTCTGGTAAACAGTGAAGAATAACTCTAACCCTAAAATTGAGCCAACCAAGCCAAAGGAAATACTCAGTTCTGCAAGTTTGCCTCAAACATACTTTACGGCAGGTAAACTAAAAACTCTATATTATTGATTCCATCCTACTTCTAGTTTTAGAAAAAAAAGGTGTAGTTCTATGCTCTGTATGTTCTAGTGAAGATTTAAACATCATTATAATTCTCAGATCTACAGATAGGAATATAACCAGTCTTCTTGAAAGAGGTGGCTAATTTTTCAAGACAGTTTATAGTCTCTACTAAGAACTAAGCAGCTTCAGCAACCCAGAGCAGAAAGCCTTACACAACCTTATTCACATTTTCCTCTGTCTTTGTCAGAGCTGTTGAAATTTCTCACGTAAGTAATGAACAAACATTACAACCACCTTCAGCATTTCAAAGTAGCAATTACAGTAAGTTTTCCAAAGACTCATCTCTTACAAAGATGCACGAACATCCACAATTACACATGCACAACTGAGGAGAAAGAACTATGGACAGAAATAGCCTTACCTCAGTGAAGTTGATCTTCTCTCCACTGAACATTCGTTCTCTGGCACTTTCCACACCCCTTGACTTCGCCTGAGTAATGTAAAAATAGATTCCTCTTAAAAATAGCAAGAAGTCAACACGTACTGCAAAGGTCCAGCTAACAGAAAGGAGAGTAAGCATTTACCACGAGACAGCCAAAGAGAAATTGTCAGATGAAAGACTCACCATATGCTACTTTAAAAAACAGATTCTCTCATTTTAAAGCAAGTATTTTTATGCACAATATTTATTCCCTTAAGAGGACACATAGCAACATGTACAAGAGATAAAGATGCAGTAAGTAGACCTACTTACTGGGTTTCATCTTGTCAGACTGCTACAGGATCCATTTATGATACTTTGTAACAGTTTAAATATTTTTTAAAGAACAATTAAAACAGCAGCAGAAGCAGTTTTTCTGTTTTAGAACTGTGTCCCACTTGGTGTGGCTGAAGCAATAGTTAAGGAAGGGTTGTAATTATGAACAGCAAGCTGAAGTTAACGACAAAAACTTCTTAAAATACCTCCACCTACAAAGGAGTATCAAAACTACAACTACACAATGTATGAAACAATATTTCAGTTGCAGGTCTACAAGTCATCAGCTTTTCTTACAACTTCATATGAATCCCTTATTTTACTGCAGACTTCAGTAACAGTATGAGACATCAACCGGTCTGTTACTGAAAAGACCTGTTCTCTGTGAGCTCAAGAGAGATCTGGGCATTGAAAAAATAGGCACTGAAAAATGGCCTAACTCCATGTGGCCAAAGGATAATGCAAGACTTCCAGCAACACGTATTAAGACTTATAACTAATGATCTTGAACTTGGAATTGAATTCAGAGCTAAATAATGTACAAACAATGCTAGAGCGGTCAGTTACAGGTAAGAGTTAACTTTTTTAGAACACTGAATTAACAGAACAGTTTTGTTTATTTACCAGTTCGATCAGCATTTTCATCACTTCTTCTGTAACCAGGTTCTTTGAGTAGTCCAGTAAGATATCCCCATGATCAGTATTCAGAGTCAGGCTATCAAAACAAACACTTCAGTTAATTGTGCATTCATGAAGAATTTTCAGCAAGACAAGGACAACTCTACAGGTTCAGTAACTTGAACTCTAGCTGGTCTAAGTTAGTAGAGGACCTGAGAGACCAAGTGGCCCCATAAGTTCTGTAAGATGATTTTCTAGACAGTAGACATCATAAGATTGCTGTTTCAAACAAGCTAAGTTATTGTGTCCATTTTCTGCCTGTAAAAACACAAAAACAATGAAGTATACTTAATGCATAGCTGCATAATCACATTCAGTTTCACCAAGCCACTAGCCTTCTCTCAATTAGGTTTTTTCCTAATACACGATAGGTGAAAAGGCTTATTACAATCTTCTGCTGCTAAGAAAACCAAACTGCTTTCAGTTACATACAGGTCATTTCAATAAATCCAGACATACTTTTTTCCTATGGTGACATGAAGAGTTACTTACACGTCCATACATCTTCACAGAGAGAAGTTATCTGCCAAGCATAATACAGAATTATATCCTGTTTGTGCAATGCACAGCCTCACTCTGCTCACAGCCCCAGTGGATTCTCCATATAGTTTTACCAACCCTTATCTGAGAGCTATACGCAACCACTTCAGAAGACAAACACCTCAGGTTTACATCTGAGCTAAAACAGTAAGACAGTAGTCTGTTAGAAGTCAACTAAGCCCTTTCGTATTCACTAACCTCGTATCTAAATGAGAATTTATACAGCTCCCCTATTGTCCTTTACTATTTTCTACCAATGTCTTTGCACTAATTAACAACCTAATGAATAAACACATTTACTCTGAACTCACACATCTAAGTCATTTGGAAGGCTTCAGACAAAAGCACAGCAAGTAACTTCTCCTAAGTTACTCTCACTTCTGCTCCACATGCTTGACCATAGGAAATTGCATGTATCTAAACTGATGGTATTTCTACCCTGCTTTTTCTTTTCCAATATTTGAGGCCCCATAACATTCACTGTTATCTCAGTGCTATCTGGGCTAGGAACTTCACAGGATGAAACACGGCATAGTTGCTATTCCAAAAAGATACGATGGAGCAGGCAACGATATGGACAGGAAGAGTGGGATGGATGGAATTTGTAATAACAATAATCAGCAAGGCCTGGACACCTTGCTGGTTTCAATAACTTTAACAAAAATACTGGAAGAAACTGCAGCCAGATGGCATCCCAAGACATTACGCAAGCAGCAGCAGCAATAGCTACCAGTGAACACAACAGATCTAACTCCCCACTTTCCACACATGAGGCACAACACAGGCACACATCCTAATCTCACCCTGAACTCTTGAACCAAGAGTTCCACCCTTTCTTTAAACAGAAGCACAAAACCCTTCAGCTCAGCTGCATTCTGCTACACTATCCATTCTGCAATGCGGCACCTGATGGGAGCGCTACCCAGGTGGAACACCACTTGTCACATAAACCACATCCACACCTAAATCACGCAGCCTGTCACTGGAAAGTGGAAGGCTCACCATTCTCACAGACCTTACATCCGGGCAGCACAGAAAGCCTGAGGTGTGCCCTACAGGTCTGACCACACTGCAGCGGGAAGAGGACGCGCAAGTTTTCACAAGTGGAGACAAGACAGAAGGAAGAAAGGGCCTATACCACACAGGACACAGCCAGTGAGTGTTAGGTACCTATAGTAACACTTAACAGCTACGGAGTTCCTGAGGAGAGGTGCTCAAATTGAAAATTGGTGTTATTCTAAAGTTCATACAACACAAGTATCAAGAAGCGCTTTTAAGCGGGTATAATTTTCTTTTTTCCTCAGAAGAGAGTCAATTACTTCATGCTCATTCTCAAAAGAACTGACTGCCTTCATAAAGAAGAATTTCGCAGGGGAAGAGGTACGAATTACAGAGGGCCTTTGGGAAGCCCTCTGGGCCCAGCTCTCAGCAGATGCTAGCCATGGGCCAGATCTGCAGGATGGCAGCAGAGCAGGGATCAGTGACAAGTGTGCAAGCTGATCTGCCCAACTAAACCTGGCTGTCTGTTCAGCACTTTTATTTGCTCCCATAACATTCTCCTGGCAGTGCACAGTGCGTGGATTTATCATAAAAAGGGGACCAAAATCATGAAGTGAAATAAAACAATCTCAGATACCACAACTGTTTCTTCTCCTCACAGTTTGCTTAAAGAAACACAAAGCTGGAGAGCTATGTGAGACAGGTGGCCTTCATAAGGAGCATTTCATAAGAAAAATACAAATCAGATAACCGAATTCTGGGAGACACACACTGATTGTTTCCAGTATGGAGTTGCACATGAGCATGTGTGTGCTTAAAGCATCACTTGTCAAATAACTTTCAGTTAATGGTACACAGTTGCAGCATAACATCTGAAGTCTACACCATATTCACAAAAAATTCAGTACAGACTATTTGAAATCAAGACCAGATTTTATGGTTAAAGTAGCTTAATGAAGCAACAGCGATTAAGACTAGACTTCAGTGTTGTAAGCAGTACCTCGGTTATATCTCAGGATTTACTCAGCCAGCCTGCTTCAACTCTCATTTGTCCTATGGATATTAGGAAAGTTAATCTCTTGGAATGTATGAGAGATACGGAAAGCTCACAAGCAGAACATTATTTCCTACTGAAAAAGAGACTTAACTAAGAGATTATTAAAACTGCTCTTCTCAGTTAAGCAACATCCTGTTAGAAGAGCCAGATAAAGCCAGTGGTCCAAAAACTTGACGCACCTTTTCCATCCCTGCAAAATGGCCATGCGGAACTTCACGTGGCATTTCATTATAGTCTAAGTAGCATGTCATGAGCTCAAAAAGAAAGAAGTCACTTGACCTGGGATTCTGAAGGAAGCATTGACACGTGCAAGAAGGAAGTCCTATCTCTGCACTTAAGAACAGAAGCTCGCGGTATCTGCACTGCCCGGGCTTATGTGGACCTGAGCATCAGCGATGCGCCTCCACACGCACAGACCCGCCTGACTGCTGGTACAGCTCAGCAGACTTTTCGTCAGCCTGCAGAGCACTTAAAACAGCAGTACCATTTTACGGACTGGGGAAACCAAAGGCTCTCACACTGCTTCCACGTCTTACTTCCTTTAGGGAAGAAAAAAAAAGAAAAAGGCGTCGCAAGGTGCTGGCTACTACGCGGGCTGCAGGAGTTGAGGAAAGCAGGGCCGCTTCGGGGCGGGGGCCGGCTCTGCCCTAACCCCGACAGCCGGGGGCACAGAGGCGGCTCCGGCCATCAGCGCAGTCATCTTATCGCGGGGCTTATCATGACTAAGCACGCGGCCGCGAGATGGCCGCCCCACAATGCCACCGTGCGCGCTGCAGCCGGCGCTGTGCTGCCCGGCACGTACCCCGCTGCAAGGATGAGTCAAGGACGAGCACGCGCGGCCAACGCGTTCGGGGCCGCCGGAGGAGCCCCCCCCCGCCCCGCGCCATCCGCCGCAGCCCGGCCGGGGGGGCGCTGCAGGCCCAGGAGCGCGTGCCCGGCCCTCGAGCGGCCTCCCAGCGCTCGGCTCGGCCTCGGCCGGCGGCAGCTGCCTCTACGCTGCCCCCGGAGCGCCGCAGGGAGCGGCAGCGAGACGAGCGGCGGCGGCCGCCTCCTCCAGCCCGGCCTTCCGCGCACGCCGCGGCTCCTTGCGGCCCCGCCAGGCCTCAGGGGGCCGCCCCAGGAGAGTGCATCTTCTCCGTTTTCGGCCAGCCCCTCCCGCAGCGCCCACCGGAGCGCGCCGCAGGGCGGAAGCCCCACGCGGCCCCAGACCTCGCACGCGGAAGGACTCGCAGCGGATCGCCCCGCTCGGCTGTGGTGAGGAAGGGCGGGCAGGGGCTGCTCAGTTTCACCTGAACTTATGGAAACGGTCCTTGTCGCCCTCGAACAGCTGCCGCAGGACGAGCTTGGAGGCGTTCGCCTTGTGCCACTCGAGCAGCTTCTTGAAATGGGGGTCTGCGGACAGCGCCATGCTGGCGGCCAGGCGAAGACTGAGCGGACGTGCAACGGCAGGCACAGAGAGTGAACCGAACGCTGCCGCCCCGCCTTTATAGCAGCGAGCCCGGCCCCGCCCCGGCTCCTTCCCCTCTGCGATTCCCTCCCTGCTGCGCTGGGGCTGCACGGAGCGCTGCGGTGCCTGTGAGCGGATCCCGGGGCAGGCAGCGGTCGCGGCCACGCGGAGGTGCGCCCCGTTATAAATCTGCACGGGCCCGGAGCAGCCGCGTGGGGCTCCGCTGAGCTCCGCGGTTCGTTTTTAACCCGGCCGGCCTGGTTTCAACCTGTCTGCGCGGTTCCGCGCGGCGCAGCCCAGCTGAGGGCTGCCAGGGGCCGGGGCGGTGCGCTGTGAGGGCTCGGCACCCGGCCTTAGGGCAGCCGTAGCGCTCCGAGCCCCCAGCTGGCACCGAGGCATCAAAATCCCCGGGCAGCTGAGCGCAGCATCTCCGGGCCGCAGCTTCAGACATGTCGGTGCCGCGCCTCGCCCTGGCCTTTACATAAGAGCTCTCCCTCCTGAGGGCAGGCCGGGGCTGGCAGCAGCAGCCCGGTTCTGTGAGCAGCGCGGCTGTGCAGCGCACGGGTGTACAAAGGTGTATGTCAAATTCTGGAGATTATGCTCTTGGGGCTTAGGTGAATAAATCCCGGTGAAGTCATATTTTAAGCACCTAAACCCCTTTGTGGATCTGAGCCTAAATCAGAGTCACTGAGCGTGAACTTGGCACAGATCACTACAATCACAGCCCAAGCCTGCAGCAATAGAACCAACGTCTTTTTCCTCACTCAAAAAATATTCTGAACTGATCCTTGATTACATTAGCAAACGTGTACTTTGGTCACTGTGATAATAAACACTAAAGGTCCTTCCCTGAATCAGAGCATGTTTGCTTGTTTCTAGGGTTTATTTTTTTCAAACTTAAACTGTTTAGCAACCCAAAGACTTTTTCTTCAGCACAGTAAATCTTAAACATTTTAAGTTTACAGGGTTTTCTTTTGCATTTTAGGAGGCTACGCTCATTCCTCCTGTCATAGCCTAGGGGAACTTCTCCAGGGCAGCGCTGGCTCCTTCACACTGCCCAAGCACCTACCAGGGGCTGCAGTCTCCTGTGTACCTTCATGTAAGGTACAAAAAAGACAAGTAACAAATGGACTCTGATTCCAGAATGAAGCATACAAGTGCCCAGTAAGTCTTTAAGAAGCCACTTGGGTCATCAGGTGCGCTGCCATGTCAACTTCATACATTTTCCCTCCTTTTCAAAGTCTTTGGGATAAAAACCACAATAATACCAGACCCCTGTACATAGGCAGGCTATAACCCAGGATCTAAAGTTCTTTGGCCTAATAAAAATCTCCCATTCGTCATAGTGAAAGAATAAATAACCTTTCAAAAATGTTACTGATAGAGTTTCATAGTCAGCCATGAAATACTCCTGACTCCTGTATGACTCTTCTCCAATAGGATTTCATTAGTCTCACCACATCCCTACCAAACCCAAGGATCCCTCACATACATTTTCCACAGTTTCTTTTCTGCTACTAACAGTAGTTACCCTGCTTTCATTCTCAGAGCATCCTTCACATCTTTTTACTGGCTAGTCTCAAACCGAAGTTCTGCCATTTGTACAAATTGACATTCACTTCTCCCGCAGCTCCTCCGAGCAATCCTGTTGTTTTCATAAACAGTTACAAAACCTTCATTTTGCTTCCACTTTTCCTCTGTTATTATTTCAAATGTATCGATTCCGCTATCCCTCCTTTCACTGTCAAACATTGGGAATATCGAAGTTGTAATTTCTTCTTAAAAATCAGAATTTAATTGCCTTGATGCCTAAACTGCTAAAATATCTTCCCCGGTTCCTTTCTTAACTTTTCATTCATTACTATAGTTCTTTTTTTCTCACCTCATTTTTCTAATTCTTTGGCAACCTACAAAGTCACAGCACAGCTCTGTGGCTTCTTGCTGCTCTGACATGTAGCAGTCATGAATCTTGTAATTGTTTGTGTCCTTGTTTCTGTTCAAATGAAAATAGAATTCCTTATCCTTACACAGTGCAACCGCTCAACTGTATTTCTGTCCATGTTTCAGCACAGCTCTATTCAATTTCATTTCTCCTTCTCTAACTTTTTTTTTTTATCACAGTCCTTACACCATTTGAATTGTCTCCACATTCTTGAGATCTTAAATCTTCAAGATCTTCAGGTTCATGTTTCCCAAATCCAGTGTTTGCTTCACATCCCAAATCGACAACCATTCTCCTCATACTTAATTTTATACATGCAAGAATGTATGAGTTCAGGTAATCAGTAACGACATATTAACTCTGGTTCACAATACAGGCAATAACATCACAGTCTTGCTACTAATTCAACCTTCTAAAATGCTAGTTTTGTTACCCATAACTACAGCACATGCTGTTCACATGCTGCAAATGCCATTTGCTTTCTTTTATAATACTTTAAGATTTCAAAATGCTGTTTTCTCTCATCTAATTAACCTAAACTTTCAACATTTGTATTTTCTTTTCTTGTGAGTCCTTCTTTGCACCCAGCACTTCCTTACTTCCTGTCTTCTATCTCTAGGCTACAGGGCACACACTCCTCAGGAAGTTCTAGAGTTCAAATTATTCCTGCAGCACACTATGCAAATTTTATGACATACGAAAAAGATATCCAGGTCAAGGTCCTAATTTTAATCTCTAAAGACCACAGGATAGGGTTTGTAGCTGTTGCAGGAGTTGCTTGTCACTCCATAAGCTGCGTGACAGCTGACCACTATAGGGACAGTGAGGCCTTGTCTACACTGAAAAGATCAGTTGATTTCATTGTAGACAGCAGGAGGAGGATTTGGACCTGGGAGGTTCAGAAGTTGAGACAGCTGCTTCTTTGACAGCTGCTAGCTGTCCTACCAATTTCCATTAAGATTAATTCTAAGGCAACTAGATGGAAGCCATCATTTAGAACAAAGACAGAACCTTAGACTAATGGGAGATGGTGTGAACATAGTGATGCTTCAGCTCTTGCAAAATATCTGTCTGAAACATGTTCTCATTCCAGAAAGGCCAAAGGCTATCATAGCGAAGGATGACACCCTTTGGGTCTAAGAAAGGGTATTTTAGTAAAGGATATTCTGTAATTGATGGAGATCCAATTTCTGACCTATAGGGTACAATGGTGGATTTACCATTTTACAAATGCCAGCCTCCATTAACAACAGCTGCACAATGGCCTACTTATTAAGAAAGACAAGTGAAAATTCCATTCTGGAAGACAGCTGCATAGAAATTAATATTTCTAAATGAATGTGTAGAGCCTAAATACTTCTGCCTCCAGCAGTTATGCCAGAAAGGTTAAGTGGCATGTTTAACAGATAATCTCTATGATTAATTTATCAGAAAGAACCAAGTGGCTAATTTCCCTAATTGAAAATTTCCGGCATGCCAGGAATTTTTCATATATAATTCCATTCCCAGTTAAATCCATTGTACTAACTCACTTTATTACATGAACGCAAACAAAACTACAGCCTTGAATCCTGCCTTTGTTTTCTAATAAGGAAACAAAATGTTTGAGCAGTAGCAGATAAAGTATATTTTTCTGAGGACTGAACCTGGATTTTCAAATCAAATCCCAGGTTCCAAATAGGAAAAATGGGCCATCAGGCTTTGTCAGTAGTAGTGGAATAAACCCAATCCCATACTCACAACTGTGAATTAGGTAGAACAGCGCTCATTGACATCAGCAAAAAAAACTCAAGGTGAGATTGGAGCAGGCTTCAGGAAAAAGGCACAGGTCAGAGCTGACTGCGTCAACGTGTTAATTCCAAAACATTTGAACTGATCATCTCTACCTACATTTTTAAGTACTCCTACTAGCTCAAAGTGCCCTGAATTTTTAAGAATGGGAAGGTTGTCAGGGTGAGGTAATCTTTTTACTTCGACTGTGAAAATCAGATACAAAGTCTTCTTCAGGTTTGGCACAGAAAAAGCAAATTTCATGCTAAAGATAGACAGGAAGCAATTGCTCTAACTTTGCTAGGTTAATCAGTTAAACACTGAGGGATAGAAGGGTGCCAGTATTTGTGGCAGAGGAGAACACTGGCAAGGACAGAAGTAATACAGCTCTTACACAGAACAGAGACCAGCAGTTGCACGTTTCCTTTGAGCCATGAGGTAGCACATGTGTGGAAAATTTCCATGTATTGTAAGGTTGATGCCTCCATTATATCCATGTTCATTTTTTTTCCACTCACCATTTTTTTTTGGCTCCATGGCTTGTTTTTTCAGAATACTTTTTAAGTCTTCCTTGACCACGTGTGGTGATTACTTCGTTTAAAACTCCCACTGCCATTCTTTCTGTTTTATTACTTGGTCATAGGAATTCATTCCTGTGTGCAGTAATTGTGCTGCTCATATAGCCTTTGTAAAGACTTCTGCTTCACTAGATAAAATACACAATTTTGGAATATGCATGTTTAGGATGCATACTGATGGCTCTTGTGCAGAGCTGTCAGGTTTTGAATCCACTGTACAGATGCTTGGCACTTCTGAAACTCACTGCAGAATATCTCAGCTTGGCAGTGCTCAAAAACTGAACCACTGTGCTTTTCTGAGAGTTTCCTAATGAGTCACTGGAACTGGAAATCACATTTCTAGTTCCAGGTCCTGCACTGTATGTTTAGTACTAAAAAAATATTACCATTGATCAATCATATGGAAACAATTCCTGGCTAGAAGGTAGAACTGCACATTTAATATGCTTTTCATTTATCTCATGTGTCATGTTTCTCTCTCCCCCTCAGAGGGGCTGTGGTGTGCATGTGGAATTCTTGGCCATTCAAGCTGCAGACCTGCCTGGTCTCACTGCCTTTGCCCCACGGTGTAGCTCCAGAGGTGGAAGAGGAATGGAGCAGCCTGGGCCAGCTGCAGCCCCATCATGCCCAGCCGCTCCTCAGCAGTGCAGCACTATGGAACAAATGCCCTGTGAGGGAAACAGCCACGTGGAAGAAGAAAACAGTAATAATCTACAGCAAGCCCACGAGGCAGGAATAGTTCAAGGCTTTTTAGTAGTTATGCAGCTATGCTACTTGATTACCAACAGATGGCAATACTGCACTGGTTATTCGGTGTATGTATGCAGTACTACGGACTTACCAGGTAATTCTAAAATGGTTACTACATTGTTTTAAATTCTTTCCATAAGGCTGTAAAATACAATCATTTTGAAGAAAATTATGAACATCACCTGTTTTGATGATTATCTATAGAAGCAGTGTGGCCTCCCTTTACCAATCAAAGATAAAGAGAAATTCAATAATTTCACATAGGGTTCTGTAACAATATTTTTTGAAACATCTCACCCTTCTGGGTCAGATCCTTGTGGGCTAACCCCCCAATGGAAAATCCACTGAAACAAATGCTACATAAGTAGGAAATGTCTCTGTTCACCTAATATGGAATGCACATGGGAAAGAATGCCAGTCTCACTATTCTGAAGAACTTACTCTTTCCATGATCCAGTTACCAGCCCACAAAATGACTGTAATGCTAACGCTTACATGAATGGTAACAAGTTAATTAACATTTCTTAAAGTCTTGAAACCTCAAATTAATAGTACTCCAGAGTATAAAGACATAATATTATTTCATTGAACATGTCATTTTAAAAGCCTTACGCCTAAAGCTTTAATCAAACTCTGTAAGATGAGAGCAATTTCATTTTTGTTGCATTTGGATCTCAACTCCACTGACATCCACATACTATTGAACTATGTATTTCTTTCGAGAGGAGCAGAAGCACTACTCTATACATGATTGTGGATACTGGACCAGATGGAGTCCTACACTTCAGAGAGGTGCATAGCTGTTTTAAGAGTTATCTTTAGAAGATCACTTCCCTGAATTTACAGACTGTGACAGTGTATCACTTCTATTAGCACAGAAAACATTCTCTTCTTCAGTTATCTATTGTTTTGCTGAAGCTTTCAAGCCAACACTTTATTTTTTTATTTACATAAAATATTGCTGGCTACCAGATTTACACTTGTTTCGGTAGCATACGAATACATTTCTTTGATACAATTTGTCTACAAGCAATGGATTTTAACAAGGCAGGAAATTTATAATCTTCCATTATGTTATATCAAACAGTAGAGAAAGCAAGGGTGTTCTTTTGAACAAAAGTAGTGACAGACAAGGACTATTAATTACGCACAGTGCTATAGAATCCAGAGCTTTTCATGCAAATTTTCAAGAATTTGCAAACTACAAAATCACTTCAGATGTATGTGTGATCAAGGTGAAAACTTCATAGTCAATTGGCAATAAATGTTACACCACAAACATTAATACAGGAACACAACTGAAAATGCTGAGACATCAACGACTTCAATGGCAGTAACGTCAGGCCTCACGCAGTGGTATTTTCAACTGCAGATGACACTACAGAGCATTGGACTTCTTACAGGAACACTAGTTTAGTATCCATACAGAAGTCTTCCTCTTTTCCAGAAGATCTATTCCAAAATACAAGACCTCAGCCAAAAAGATATTATGCATTTCAGCAACAGAAGATTGTTACTCAAGCCTCATCACTGGCTCAGCACAGCATCAAGGACCTCACTGCATGAAAATGAAAAGAAATTCAGGAAGCATAACTTATAATTCTGCTAATGATGCAATGACCAGGAAGCTTACTCTTTCATAACTGCATCAGTGCTATCACACTAGTGAAACTAAGTAGTAGGAAAAATACTCAGAGGGTAGTGGAGCTGTGTCACAGGCTGCCCAGAGCTGTGGACGCCCCATCCCTGGAGGTGCTCAAGGCCAGGCTGGATGGGGCCCTGGGCAGCCTGAGCTGGTGGAAGCCCTGCCCATGGCAAGGGTGGGGAGGGCTCTAGAATCCCTTCTAATCAAGCCATTCTATGATTCTACTAATCCAGAAAGCAAACAAGCAGATTATTTTTATGTAGAAGGATAGTGAATTAAATTTAATGCCTAAAATAACACTATTATTTTTAATATTTTTGTCTATATTCACAGTAAAAGCACTAGCCAAATTCAGAGGAAATCATTCAGAAAGCCTGCTTGCAGGCCTGTGATCTAGTCATCTTTGTCTCATGTTCGTAATGTGAGCCAATCAGTTAGGTAAAATATGGTTCCACTAAAAACAATGGAAACTTCATTTTTATGTGAGAGCAATTATGCTAGCTTTCATTACTATTACTTTTTCAGGTAATTGTTATAGGTACTATACATTTTATTAGCATTAATAACATAATACTATAATTATGTGTAATTATAATTATACACACATAACTATTGTACTTATTTTGCACATATAGCATACAGTGGAAAGGTCTTAAGAAACTGTTTGGAGATAATAATGCTATGTATTGCCAGGTAGAAAATAGTTTTCACAACAGAAATGGTTTAATACAGTTATTTAAGTTCCTTGGGTTGCTAGCAAAATAAGATTTTCTACAGACATAGGGTTTGATCTTAGTCCTACTACATTTAAAACAAGGATTGCTCATCTTAACAGCAGCAGAAACAAGCTCTTGGAATATTTCTTTAAAATATGCTTAGTACTTTTAATTGTTCATCACTGCTGCACTGAATATACACATCTGAGGACTAATGCAGTATCAAATAGGAGCTGACTTCAAGTTACATTATCTTGGTTACATGCATATTAACTCAAAGTTATAGCAAATTCCCTATGTATGATTTTAAGGCTGTCAAGAGAGTCCCTAATGGGAGGCAAAGACAGCTTTAAAGGACCATTCACATGCAGTAATTCTTGGCAGCTGACCCACTAACACAGACTTCAGAGACTTGAGCTTTGCACTGCTATCATTTCTGTTTCCTTCCTCTCCTCTCAGTGGGGCTCCTGTTGGGAATGTAACACACATCACTGGAGTAAGCAGCGATGTGCCAGTCTGCATCTGCTACAAAGCAGCCTAAAAATAAAGCCCAATTGGACAATGCCATTTGGTGTACAGCAGCAAATACTCTAGTAATGTAAACTAGACTGTCAGCAAAGATAAATGATTGTTCAGCTACACGCTAAACAAATTGCAGGGTCTTAAAAAAACAGGAACAATCATTTGATATTCATTTATAAACTTAATCTCTCAGGATTTATTATCATCATAATTTAATTACTTATCATTAGTGAAATCATAATGAGAATCTCATTAAAAAATTGTTTAAAATTACTGTTACTAATATTTTAAGAAACCAGCCCATCTTGCAACTTCTTTCAGTTTGAGGAAGTTGACTGGTAATGCAGATTTTGTTTTAGAAGATGCCTACCCATCAAGTTGGCATTTTTTTTCTGTGCATATCAGGGTAGCCCAATTGTCTTGCCAGTACTCCACTTTAAAATCCCAGTTCTGTAGACTGACTTCTTAAAAACTGATCTTCATGATGATATTGCTCCTTCTGCAGATTCTACCTGAAATACTTGTTTGTATTTTTTGCCTGTAAAAGGCTATGATCACACTGAGTGCACCAGTAACTATAATGCAAATAATTTCAGGCTCTTCATTTACAGATACAACTTTCTACTTCATCTTTCATGATGAAGTACAATGTCGGGTAAGGAAAACTCCTCAGGCCTTCACGTTTTGAGGTTTTCTAATCCCTATTGAATTTTAAGATGTACAATCAACAAATATACAATTAGCATAATAGCATGGTTAGGCTTGTAATTTAGAGGACATATAACTAGAAGGATTATCACAGCAGAAAAAGATAATCAAAAATAAATGAAAATACTCACCCATATCCTAAGCTCACAGAAAAACTCCAAAGAGAGCAATCTCCAGAAAGAGAACCTTCCCAGTGGCAGACAGCCCTTAAATGGGGTCTAGGGGAGGTGGAGCCAGGCTGCACCCCTTCCGGTCACACAGCTGAATTGCCTTCACCTGTGCTCCCGCCTCAGTGCTTGCCTCAGGTGCTCAAGCAGTGGTTCAGGCCGTGACTCAACAGTTCCCATACACAAAGATATTTATAAATGTATTTCCTAATTCATAAATTTTGGCCTTGAAACAAATGCCTACACTTATTTTATGCAAAATGGGAGCAGCATTAAACGCATACTGGAATCAGACTAACTGCAAGTCCTGGACCTTTAATGAGAATATGTATGAATGTATCTCATACCAAGACCAGTACTGTGATCTTTAAAAACCATTAACTAAATACATGACAGAAAGGCCTTAGATATCTTCTGTTATTGCTAACTATATTTATGCCTGGAAATCCCAAAATTACATGTATCCCATAGCACAGCTGGAGAAACGAGCTTCACAAAGATTTCTGTTTAGTATTTTCAGAAAAATGATTACACAGTCTAAAAAACATAGGGTATAAAACCACAACAGATGGAACTAAATTCTTATTATGCACTGTGCTGTTTTACCGATTCTGCATGTACAAAAACCATGACAGAATGTCACAAACTATTATGAGTTTGATCTCCTCAGGAAACCACCATTCCTAGACTAAAAAAAACCATCAGTTGCATGGAACTTGCAATCAGAAGGTCAGAATTAGCAACTCTGAAGTCTGTCGGTATGTTATTTGCTCCATACAAGGAGAAAAATGTAAGTCCCCTCAGGGACGAATTCATCTGATCTGCAAATCCTACTTCTGAAACCATCACTGGGGTCACCTTGTGTCCATAGTCAAGAGTTTGTGTGTTGGCACAGCACTCAGTCAAGTTCACATGTTTGTGGGCAATTATTCCAGGAAATAGCAAATCATATAACTATATAGGTTATTTGTTCTCTAGAAGAAACATTCAACAGATTGGGGGCTGTATGGGAACTGTTGAGTCACGGCCTGAACCACTGCTTGAGCACCTGGGGAAAGGACCAGGTCAGCCCTGGGAGCACAGGTGAAGGCAATTCAGCTGTGTGACTGGAAGGGGTGCAGCCTGGCTGCACCTCTTTCAGACTCCATTTAAGGGCTGACTGCCACTGGGGAAGGATCTCCTTCTGGAGACCCCTTCTTGGTGAGGCTTTTTCCCTGTAAACCTGGAATCTTCTGATATGGATGAGCAATCTTCTTCCCTTTCCTTGTAGCATTTTTCTGTTATGCTGGTCCTTCCATCATCACTCCTCTGTTGTAATGCCTTTCCTATCGTATTGATCAATCCAGTTGCTACAGGGAGGTATATGTGCATGCTGTACATTTTAATTTACAATCACAATAACAGAAAGTTTTCATTACTCTTTTAAGTAATATCTAATACAGTCTCTATGACAGAACAGAATTGTCTCCAGAGAGGAGAAAATATTTAGATCTGTATTGTATCCTCAAATCATAACGCTATTTATAAGCCTTAATGCTGCTGCGGTTTATTTACCACCTTCTTCTCTTTGAAGCCATTGCTACAGTGAAAAACAAATTACAACTCCTTGTATTTTTATCGCATGAACCTTCACAGAAAAATATATAATTCTTTTATTTCTCACAGTGTCCATGGTAACAAATAAAGACAGGCAAATTTTTGTATGTACCTATTCATGCATGTATGTGTTTCTTGCTATGTTTTAAGGTTGCCTTTGAGCTGATAAAAACTGATTACAGCTAATGTTAGTACAGTATAAAAAAAGATTGGTTTGTCATTCTGCTACCTTTATTTCATACCAAGGCAGCATGTATTTACTCTACTGTGAGGTGATTAAGCAGAAGCTACTGTGTAACAATCAATTCTCAGTATGTTCCCCTACTAATTATTTTGATTTCTCTATGACTGTGCAATACAGTTTCTTTTTTTCTCCTTTTAAGCTATGCTGAATAACTGTTATGTCTCTCAAATGGCACTCCACTGAAAAGGAAAAGGCAGCATTCTCAGTATCCTATTTTTGTCCTCTCCTCTTCTGACTTTATGAATTACAGCGGTCCTTGAGATGCATATGCAGTCAATACCAGTATCAAAGATTAATTCTGAAACATCTACATAATATCAGTTCCCCATTCTCATTCTTAGAATTCCAAATGAAAACTAACATGCAAAATCCAATAACAGAAAACAACTGATGTATAGAATTTGCTTGGCCTACATTTGGTTTTACTACTTATCTGCTAAAAACAGATAGTTTGAAATTATATGCTTAAAAGGACCTGAAGTACATCTGCTTGGGTTATAGTATCTTGCTTCATCAGTGTGAAATTCACAAAAAGGGACTTGTGGGTACCGTTTATCTGCTTTTTTTTTTTTAGTTATTTAGTAGTGCATTCACAGAACTGAAATCTTTCTTCCCCCTCAAACCTCAGCTGTCAGTTGCTACCACATGGCATGGTTCTTGGTACTGACACACAGGACAATTTAAATTCCTGTGAGACTGGTATTTTGTTTCTTGCCTCTTAGACCAGCAGCAACTGTGGTCTCACAGTCTAATAGACAGTAGCTTTTTATACCTCCTTTTACAGTACTGAAATTGATCAGATGCCATGCAAAAGAGCTGGGAACTGCAGCTATCAGTTCCAACAGAGCTACACACAATTAGAACTAATGACAGGTAAATTGGGACCTCTGGAGCCAAACCACAGGAGAGAGGTTTGCACGTGCTTCTTAATGTAGAAATTGAGATGGGGATGCAGAGAGCACTTTTAGAAAGACAGAAAGACCACTCGGACATACAAGGCATCTATCTGACTTAGAGGCCCTGGTGCATTTAGAATATGGTGAAGGATCTAAGATTATGTGGTGTGCTAGAGAAATCACTTCTGGTAGCCCTTAGACTTCAAGCACATGTATAGCTCAACAAGGAATTTCTGGGCTGTGAAAAAGACAGCAGTAGAGAACATGAACCCTGACAGACCTGCTCCAGATCCCTGATGTGTCCAGCTGTGCATGATGTTTGCATCTAATAACATAGCCAGCTGTTTAACCTTTTGGCTAAAGAAGTTTAAAAAACAAACCATTGGGTGCACGATCACCTGCTTCATCTTAGTGACAAGCAGAGTGAGCTTCTCAAGCCTGATGTTGAATTCATGGAGAACCAGACCCAGGTGGCGGACCACAATGAATGCAAACCAAATACGCTCTTGGCTGTGGTTACAGAAAAAGTATGGAAGCACTGGAAGCTGACAAAACAAACCAAGAACCTGAAACCAGCCACTGAGGTCAACTAAAGCAACTTTCCTGTTGGAGCCAGAAGAAAACGGTGCTCAGCTGAGCAGGTATTGCTAACTGCATGGGCTTGAAGGAATACAGACCAGACTGGGATGCCAAGGTTTTGCAAATAAGTCCCACTCATCTCTGTCATCTTTGTGACTATTGTCTCAAGCACAAGACAGACAGGTGGCCAGAGACTAACTGACAGGCATCTCACATTTCCTGATGTCACCAGGGGGCCTGGATTGGTTTGGACACAATGCCCAAAGGAGGCTCTGTATTAGGTTTAGGAATCTTCGTTTAAGAAGAAAGCTTTGATAGTCTCAGGTTTCATTGTTCCTGAGAAATGCCATCCTGTATGTGGATTACCTACAGCACGATCCCACACAGGGCCTTTGGGTATTTCTGTAATTAATGAAGAAACTCTAGAGAAAAGACTAATTCATTCAACTGTCATGACTGCATCAGAACACAGTTTTTATCTACTACACTTTTCTGTGTGTTAACGAGTAATTTAACAAAGTTTCAACTATGAGATACCAGCCTACAAGTTTCTGTTATTCCTCCGTTCTGCCTACTTTCATAATTACATGTTCTCTATTATGAAATTACTCTTTATTTGGCAGCCTTCCACAACACAAAATAAGCTGTATAGGCAAAAGGTAATAACAGTACCACTGAGGCAGCTGAAATTAAGTTGCCTTTGTAACAGTACCCTTACAGACATTGTGATGCAATAGCTTTCAGCCCCCTCTATTGCAGGAATTACCCAATGCAAATTCTTTAATAATACCATTTAGGCTTCTTTCCAGACCACTTTAGATATCTATAAATATTTATAAACATACAAATATTTTGTCTGTTTATATAAAAATATTTTTAAATAAATCATGTAAGATTCATCCATGAATATGTTTTGCACAGACTTAAAAATAAGAATCGTATGTCCAATACCAGACACTTTCTAAAGATGTCAAATTGCATTGCCTGAAATGTATACAATACCTTATTGAAATCAGCTACACAAGGTCAAAAAAAGAAAGTATATTTTGGCAGCTAGCCTCTAATTTCAAACATTTAGTGGAATGGATACTGTTTTTTCTGTATCTGTTAATAAATGTTGCTTCAGAATTCATTCTAAATCTTGTTTTACTCTTTCTTAAGTTGTGTTTAGACTCAATTATATTAGCAACTCTAAATGCTCTATTAATAAATGGGGTCAATCGCACAGAATTATGCTTCACTCCTGCTCACAATCTAACAATGGAATATACTTAAATGCCATATTAATTTCAAGGTAAAAAAATCAGTCTAATGCTCATTCATATATTGAGAGCATATCTGTTTTATAAGTCTTCTAAGATTTACTGTTATGAAAAGTTGTCAACAACAGTTCTTTGTACCTCATAAGTAGTCTCTCAACACCTCTGTATTTTCTGCATGCTTTGCACAGTTCTAAGCCAACTGCTAATAGCTAATAATGAATTCACAATTGTTTGCTACTCGACAGAATAAATTCATTTTAAATACAAAAAATTCTCCAGTATTTAGATGGCCATACAAACTATTTTACCACAGCTGGTTGAGAAGAACATTTTTGTGGTTTTGCAAGCTGACTCCTTTTTGTGAAAGTTTTCAAGAAAACAAGCAAAATGAGATCCCAGACATCTGAATCATCAGACTTCAAAAAAAATCATACATATATTTGAGCAGTTGGCTTCCTGAAGCAAAAATGCAAAATGTTAATGACAATTTTGTGCGTGTAGTTGAGAGCACTGCATTCCTGTGCCCGTCTAGCTTGTTGCAATGGACAAAGAATTTCAGAGTCTAGTTCTCCATTTCAGGACAACTGGAAGACAGTTTTTAAAGAAGAACAGCAGCTGAAAAACAAACACATCATCTCCTTCTCACATCTCTGGACTAGGGACAGTGACCTTAAAAATATCCAAAATTCTTCCATTGCCTGTAAACAAAAACGAACTGCAGGCAGTCACGATCATGTGTCACTCTTACAAAACATTCTTACTTGTTGGCTATTTTTTGGAAAGGTTATTTGCTGTCAATCAAGTGACAAGTTCTGCTTATAATAATGATGATGATATCAGACCAGTAGAAGAGAAGATTACTATGGGGAGTCTAAATATATAAACTAGAAGGTCATGGGATACATCCAACATCAATAGAAGTCAAAGACCTTTATTCACTTCAGAGTTTGACCTGTACTTGTAGAAATAAGAGATTCTTTTATATATATATATATTCTATAACCAGTATCACTGTCTTGCAACCTAGGCTTTTTTAAGGTGACCTGAATCTCTGATTTGTTTGACAAGAAGAGGTGATTGTCCTTATTTTTATTTTTTGGTGGCCACGTACAGTCAGCCATGTTCACTCTTTCCAAAGTGAGACTTGCCCTGTGGAGGTAACAAGCAAGAATTTTTCCAGACAGCAGGCTGGGGGCTCCAACCATAGGGTTCTTTTGCCATTTGGTAGTGTTTACAAAGCTGCTGGGCAGGAGGCCAATTCTCATTTTAAGCCTCAGGTTGGACACAATGGTTGGTCAATGTACTGAGGAGTATAAAGCATAGGTCAGCAGCTTTCCTGTCAGGCAGCAAATAACTAAATTTCATTTGTCTGAAATAGGATTTCAGTTGTCCAGAGCTGCAGGACAAAAGGACTGTTCTCACCGTGGCAGCTGGAATGGATGACTTGTGAAATGTATTTTTAGAAGTCTTATTTGCCTACGTGTATGCCTGCATTGTCAAACATTCAGACAGCAACAGCAAGTTAGGCTCTGAGCCAGGAGAACTGTCACATACTGTACAAACTGTATAACATATCTAGATCTAAAACTGCATTTTCATTACTTCTCATCCTCCAATTGCAAATGTACGGTCCAAATACTGAGGCAACAGTATTGCTGTTCTTCCTGTACTTCAACATACGATCACAACTTTCATAGTAGTCACTAACCACAAAGAGAAAATCACTGCTGATGTAACAGATCACGTCTGCTTTCCAAAATCACCCTTCACTGCTTTTCCTCACATTTCCTTTTCCTAAACATCTCTCTGTCTGATTAACAGAAACAGTCAATCCCTGTAAGTTAGCTTTTTCCCTTAACAAGACAACCCACTCTTGAGGGATTTTATGACTAACATTCATCCTCCTAATCTTATCCCACACCTTGCTGATACGCATATCCTTATTAACATTTGCACATGGCTGTTGTGCCAGTGCTGCTTTTTTTTTTTTTTCCTGAGCTAATGATTTCTTCCTCTTGCAGCCCCTGAGATCAGGTTGCATTCATAATACATTTCAAAGCTGGTTTCCTCTCTCTCTAAACAGCATTGTTACGTTTTTTGTTTATGCAGTGCACCCGTTTCCTTCCCTTCCTATTCAATGGAGGTCTTGGAAAGCACATCTCAGATGTATGTAACATCGACAGGAAAATTATAAATACAGTTGAATACTTCTATTGTCTGCAGATCTACATAGAACTTTACTAAATAGTTAATCATACTGCAACCTTTCAAAACATTTAGAATTCACACACACAAAAATTCACAATAAATCAACATGTCACACCACATATTTCCTAGTCCTTAGGAGTTTCCCTTTTATTTTCATTGGTTATTACTTACTTCTACTAAACAGAATGTTTCATACTCTATTCATACTAAGAAGTGTGAACTTTCTATTTATTTCTCGGTCTGTCTTAAATTTCTACCATCTGGTTAAAAGATATTAGTGCTCAGGCTGATTCCTACCAGTCTTCTGTGCATTCTTGCTCTTAATCCATACACTTCATCTGCAGTAATTCTCAAATGTCGTATCTTCTGAGACGTTGTGTTAAAAATTGCTATTCAGCACTGTAAAACAAAAAAGTAAATAAATCCTGCAAATTAAAATAAAAACTATGCTTATTTAAAAAATTGTTTATCACGTTGTTACTATTGGCAAAACCAAATTTTGTACAAAGCCACTCAATAAAATTAAGCCACTAGGGTAACAAAATGCAGTGCAGATTTGGAGACCTCCTGCTAGTATTAAAGAACATTTGTGTGTTGTATTGAACCGCAAGATTAGGTCTGTAGAAGACAGCATGTTTTTATCACTGGGGATCTGTTGGCAGAACTGTATCCACAGCACTGCTTAGAAAAAGCATGGTGGACAGCCATCACCTGGTACAATTTTTTTTGTACTCCAATATTTGTAATGCTTTATTGTTTATACTTTATTAGCATTTGCCAGCTAATCGTCAGAGCAGGAGATTGTTGTGATCCTGCGAGCACCAGATCACAATACTTGCATGACCAAGTACTGCAGGGTACGTGGCTTGGAGATCAGAAGGGAAAGAATATTCCCAGAAAAGTCTGTAGGTGGGAAATGTCGGTAGCTCAACAGGGACTATAGAATTCTTACTGGACGAGGCCTGGGCTGGACATACAAGACGACTAGAGAGTGAGGGGTAATGTCTGCCTCAATAACTCCTGTTGGTTTGCCTTTTCCTTCAGCAGCTCGCAGGGCTGCTCTGCACTGGTTGCATGGCACAACCTCAGCACCAGAACAACGCTACAGCTCCTGGAGAGCTGATTGCAGCTGGAAGGCTCCAGCCTGGCCCCCTGCCCGCTAAAGACAGGAAACTGAATACCTGAAAACACACCTGAAAACAAAACCAAAACCAGGAGGTATTTTGGGTCTTTCTTTGCATTGCTATTAAGGAGCAACCTCTGATCCTGGCCTGAGAAGAAGAAAAATCCATTGCAGTATTTTTTTTCTCTTTCCTTTCCTTTTCAGCTACCTATATTTGTTCAAACCCCATCTGAGCCTTTATTTATATATTTATTTATTTCACATCAGTGTTTGCCATTTAAAAGTGGCAATCCCTCCCCCCCGCCCCAAGGTACCTTTTCCAGCATTTTACTTCAGTCTTAGAGTAAAAAAAACACTCTGGCACCCCTCCCTGCTGAAGGAGTGGATAATGTGACAGCCTTCTGTTCCCTTGCTTGCTTTCCAAGTATTTCCCAGGTATCTCTTAATTTGATAACGCAGTTGACTAGGAAGAGACACACTTAGTAGACATGCAAAAATCAGAAAAGTTCGGAGGCAGTGCACTGATGAGCAGCCCAGTCTGCCAGCAACCATCTGCTACAGAGACGGAAACAAAGCCACAGATTGCTCCCAGGCAGCTCCCCACAGACACTGCTGAGGACTGCTTCTTGCTTGTGGCTAGAAGGTGTCCAACAAATCGACACTTTCACTTCTTCCCACAGTGTTTTCTGATTAGCAGCACAAACTGGTGGAAATAAGTTATTTTCACTTTATTGGTATCATATTCGAGAGGTTGGTTTTTGGGAGGGAGGCTTATTATTTTATATTTTTTTTTAGAATCACAGCCAGATGAACTCAGTCCTAGAAATTTTTTTTTGCTTAAATATATTCCAAGAACTGTTAACAACTCTTCTATTATTACACGATCTTATCTTCTAATGTCTACCAACTATTTCTGTGTTATTAATTGCTTCATTTCAAATGTAAGATTCTAACCAAACCTTGGAAATAATAATAAAAAAAAACAACACTTTCTGCTAAGAAGACAGGATTAATGGGACTGTTTATTTGGAAACTGGATTCGAAAACACATTGAATTGCACAGCAAACTTCTCTGTATGAAATCTGAATTAGGCCTAAGGAATAGTAACAACCTGCTTCACACTCACAGCAAAGCCAACACATACAGGCCTGCTCCTGAGCGATCGGTAACGCCAGTAGCACTGGGATAATTATGGCCAAGGGACCAATTTCAGGTAACTTTTGTGCATTTTACCTAATTCCCAAATAAACATTTAACAAGGGTGCAGAACTCAGTATTTTCTCTAGCTGATGGTTTTAAATAGGAGAGGCAAACAGTACTCTGCAGGTGCCACTGGCGATCTCTGTCACAGACCATTCCTGTGTGGAAGAACGCACTGCGCCTGGCCACAAGACAACAGGGTGAGAACCTCGTTGTGGTAAGCACCCAGAAATACTGTCAGATTATCCTGCCCGCGTCCCCTACCGCGAATTAACGCCCTGTCCGTCCCTCGCAGCTCCCAGCGGCCAGGCCCAGCCCCCAAGCCAGGCGGGAGGCGGTCGGCGGACCCCCGCTGCCGGGGCCGAGCAGGACCCACTTCAGGTCAGCCCCGCCACCCCCTCCTCACCACACCTCGATCCGCCCCCGCGAGGACCCCCGGCCCTCCCCCT
>JACDJE010000245.1:159123-242875 GCA_016647715.1 Pavo muticus
CCGCCCCCCCACCTCCCTCCGGCTCCTTCCCGCCGCCGTGACCCGAGTGCGGGCAGCCCGGCGGGGACTGCGCCTGCGGGAATTCCTGCGCACCTTCCTGCGAAATAGTGACCGCCGCCCGGGGCTCCGGCCTGCTGCGGCCCGGCACGGAGACCCCGCCGCGGGGCCTCGCCTCAGGGCGACGCTGCCCGGACCCTGCCGGGCGCTGAGGCGGCCCCTCGCCCCACGGGCCGGGCTCACGGGCAGCCCCGGCGGAGCCGCCCCGGTGGGGCGTAGCGTTGTGTTCACACCCGGCCGGGGAGGTGAGTTTCTGACAGCCCCCTGCCGGGCAGGCGGGCAGTACTGTCTGTGCCGCCGGTCACGACGGTGGGGGCTCACAGCCCTTCACCTGACGCTTGCATCAAGGGCTATTTCTTGCTATTTAGGGTTATATTTAGCATGCTGTGTGCACATTGCAGGCAGAAGAGAAGAGCTCTCGTTTTGGGCTGTACGTTATAACTTTACTCACAGACCTGTGCTTTTCGGTGCTTGCAATGGGGCCTGCACTGGGATGAAGGAGTTGGTGCTGACACATATGTCAAGTGGATGTTACTTCAGGAATCTGGAAGATTTTGAAAGATCTTGTGTTGTTTTACTTAAGATTATAAATCCAGTGCCAGGTATAAATCAGCCGTTACAGAGGGACAGATGTCTGGGTGCTGTGGTGAAAAGATCTGTGGCCGTCGCATGGCAGCGAGGAGCTGCTGGGCTGTCAGTCAGTGGCTGTGGGGGCACACAGCTGCTAAAAGTGGAGGTCTGGTTCCCAAAATGGCTCTGCACTTTGTATCCCCAGTGTGGCTGCTGGCAAGCTCCACTCTAGAGGGCTGGGGAAGAGGTTGGCGTGGGGTTTGAGGGCATTGTTGCTCCTATGCTCAGCCCAGCACTGGCTCACGAAGCGCAGGGTGCGCCTGGCTGCTGCTGCTGGCTGTCAGTGCTGGGCGGCTGAAGCCCCCAGGGCAGATGGTTTCTGTCACGGAGCTCCTGGCCACATGAAGACTGTGGTACACTGCTCATGGGATCGTGAGCTCCAGCTGATCACGGAGTGCACGCAGGTGCTATTTGTGTACCAATGCGATTTTGCACTTGGCTGGAGACTTTTGCTAAGCAACACTTCGACACAAAGTAAGATGGACGCTTCTTCTGTAAATAATCCCTATTTTTCCCAGTTTGGGGCTTGCACAGTTTCCTTTTGGGCTTCTGGATGGACTTTCTAAGTACTGTATTTGCAGTGGCGACGAAGCTGTGTTTCAGGCCAGCATGCAGGTTTTCTGGGCTTCGTGTACCTTGGGTGTGAGCCGTTCCTTTGTGCGCGTCTTGTGCTGCCGCTTCTTAGGTCAGCATAAGGCATAAATCCTTCTGTTAGCACTTTTCATTCTGATTCAGGAGTTACTCAGAGGTGTTAGGAAACAAGAAATACTGCATACAGGGAATATTTTCCAGATGAAAGCCTCTTCTGAGACTCTGGAACTTGGTCAACAGTTGTCCTTCATACTGAATAATATGGAAATATCTGCTAAAAGTCTTTAAAGGAGAAGTATAGGTTTCTCCCATTGAACCATCCACTTGTATTTGATCACTTTCTGTATTTTTTTTCTGCTGCCTCCATCCTGACATTTTTTTTTCTCCGCCCTTCTTCCTGCAATCTATTATTTTTCATGAACTTTTCTTCCTCAGCACAGAAATTACCGCCAGTTTTTCATTACGGCAAAACAATTGTATTTTAGTTGTCCTCCAAGGCATAAGTAAGCTTCCTTTTGTGTCTTGAATGGCATGTAGTTTTAAGTGCTGTTGCTTCCTCTCGTTACCCAGAACGGGATTGTGTGAAGAGAAATTGCGTTGCTGCTTTTGTTTATATAGTAGTGCTGTAATGGGAAAAGACTTGTTCTTGGTACAGTGAATGCTGGTACACCAGAGATCCTGCTAATGATAGTGATTAATAGGTGCTGCTCAAAATAGCTATCACTGTTGGTGTGACTAATTGTACTGTATAAAAAGAGCTCCTTTATTCCCAGTAATCTCAAGGTGTTTCTACTGTTTGAGAGAAACTTGTGATCTGTGCAGAGAGAGAAATGAACAGTGAAATGCAGAACTTACATTGAAATGTGGCAGTTCTTCAGGAGCTTACTGCTGCTCTGCAAAACCACTTGGGGCTGAAAAGGAAGACTATCTTCTTGTGGTTACTGTTGGTAGATAGAATATTATTACTGGAATTGGATGTTGGCCAGAACAACACCCTACATGTTGCAAACAATGCCAGGGTATTGTTAGCAGCTATAGAAGGGTTTTTATATCATACATGAAAGATGACATTTCCAGCAGCATGGGTAACCTCATCACAAAAGCAGTGTGCTGGGGCTGGCGCGCAGGGCGGCTGGTTGTGCTGGGCTCGACAAAATCTACGTTCTCATCGCACCAGTCCTCTTAGAGCTTGGCAGTATGTCTCGTTAGTGTTTCTTAACCTTTGTTGGCCTTCGGGTAAGATCAGTTAACATTAGGTAACACACAGCAGGCAACGTTGTGCTCTCCAGGCGGTGCTGTATTCTGGGATGTTTAAATTTTGTGCATCTTGAAGCTAGAGGCAACTCTGGAAATCGTATTTGGAGACTGAAGATATAAACCACAGAAGGTGCTGTTGGTAGCTGTAGAATGTGAAGATCTGCCTGGTAGGATGAAAGAATATTTTGAAAGCTAAGTGGGAATTGTTAAAGATGTGTTCCAAGCTCGCTGAGAAGAAGCTGGTGGTAGTGTTTCGTTGTGCCTCTTCAGCTTTTTGTGGGATTCTTATCTTCTGTTGTTGATGTACTTAAAAGATAATTTTATGGTAGGAGGGATTTAGTGCCTTCTGACCCCAAAGAAACGAAGGTATGTGAGGAGGAATAAGAGGCATTCACTTTACTCATGCAGCTTTGTGGGTTACCTGTTGAATTTGTCTGATTTGATCCTAGTCTTCTGGCATTCTGTGATATCATTTGGTCAAATCCTTGAATTTTGCCAAAAAGGTTTTAAATGTTCTCTTCTGTTAACACCGTTGCCATCTTTTGAAGAAGATAGCATTGGTGCTAACGAGATGTGTTTCAAAAGAAAAATTATTTTGAGAACTTTGTTATCTTGAAGTACCAATCTTGTCTTACTCGGCTGCAATTGCAAGTTAGTGTATTGGTTACTTACAGTCACCTCCCAGGATTTACCCTGTGTGCTTCTGTTACGATCATAAGCTTTGCATGGGGCAGACCGACTTCCAGGGGCCTGGGTTAGAGCAGCCTGAGAACATGGGAGGAATGGGTGTGAGGGCAAAACAGAGAACGGAGATCCCAGAAATGCTGGCTGAGCTTCAAAGAATGGAAGAGGGATGAAAAGAGAAAGACGAAGCACTCTGCGGGGAATCCTGAGCTGTCTGAGGGAAAGCCAGCAAGGATGTATTTGAGGTGGGAGTAACTGAGGCTTCGTGAGGCTTTCAGGAGTCTTTATAGCCAGTCATACACTGTCCAGTTGTGGTGTTGCATACCACTGGCAGTGCACTGGCTTCAGGCTAAACGATAACATACAATTGGCACAAGCACGTATTACAACTTTTAATTGAAACAGTGAACTGGGATGTTCTGGGCCTTTTCTTCAAAGAAGTATTTTCACAAAGGGAATACATACTCTCCCTTCTGAGGATAGCTCTAGGATATATATATATATATATATATACATATATATATATATATATATGTAGTATTATCTGAAGTACACAACAGCTTCAAAAAGATTTTTCTAAATGGGGACCAGCTACTTTTTGCAAAAAATAGATTTTACCTTGTGCTCTTATTCATAGGATCGCATCAGAGAAAATAATAACTTAGGGAACATCTTTACAGTACTCCTTAAAACTGATCTGCAGTTATGCTTTTAGCAAAACTTTCTCCTTGAGATCACTGCTTATTTTCTATTGAAGGCTAGCTAGATTTTCATTGTTGTGCAGTGCATCTGTGCTCCTTCTTTGTGGTCTTTCATCTCTTGCTTTTCTAATAATTTTCAAATGGTTAGGCCTTTCTGCAAATATGGCACTTTCTGATGTTCTATCTAGTTATCTTTCAGTGGGGTACTTGCCAGAAGCTAGCATTTACTGGTATGCGTTCTGTAAAGCAGCATTGCAAAAGATATTATTTGGAAAATTCTGACAGGAAAATTCCTCTGCCACCTCACCAGTCGGCCCATCTCAGCCTTGCATATTGCATCGTGTTCTTTCCAGACTTGTGTGTTGGTTGGAAGTCATGGTGGAACATGTTAAGTGGTTGTTTAATAACAGCATTGAAGGTGTGATTCTTGTTTAGTTGCATGCTCAAAGCTGACATTTACATGGAACTCTGATTACAGAGTTCCTCATAGGCTCTGTACGACATATGCTGGTGCAATCTGGGGATGGAACAAACCTCCTTTAATGCTATGTTTTGGTAACTTTTTAAAGCAGTATGTGGAATGTGTTGTAGAGGAAAGCATAGGAGAAGAGCAGGAAGACAGGAGCGTTATGGACCTTTTCTCCTCTTACTTTCTGAAGATGTCCCTAGCTTTTGTTAGTGCAAGAGAGTAATCTAGCAATGAAATCTGCCTTCAATTCTTCCAGGAGCAGAGTGTTTTCAGTTTCACAAGTAGATTTCCTCAGTGGGATAAATTGGTGTGTTTGCGAGTTTCTTGGTGCTATTAAGAATTCCTCTGGATTTGCTGGGGTAAAATCATATTCTTTCAAGCAGGTCTGCGTGCTCTGATACTGTGATATTCAGAGCAGTATTCTAGGCATTCTTCTTGTTTGTGAAACTGAACGTGTTGCTCTTCTGTACAGACTGCAGAGCTTGGCTGATTGTGCTGTAGAAGAACAGTTCAAGTCGAAGCATAAGAGCTTCCTCAGAGGAAGATAAAGCACCTGAATGTCTACAACTCACATTCCAGAAAAATCTTGAGATCTTTTAAGTGTTTCTTCCAAAGAGTATAAGTACAAGCCAGTATTTTCAAAAGTTCCTTCAAAGTACTTGAATCTGGCAATCTCATCCCGAAGGTGTTAAACATTCCTTTTATGTGGCCCAGCCATAGACCAGAAATGCTGAAAACAAATGAAAGCTGTAGTGACCAGAAAGGACAGACACGGAAACAACTCGTGCTGTTGCTGAAAGACTTTCCCTCTCTCTGCATCCTCCAAGCTTGTGACAAAGGCTGAAGATTGCAGGGGAAAGATCAGTATGGGTGAATGTAATTCTATGCCAGACTCCTGAAGAATTGAGGAACATGATCTTTCTGTTAAGTATTTCAAAATCTTTCTCAGAATGCTATCTGCAAGTCATGCACTGGACAGCATTATGCAGAGGGAGGAAGAGGATGGCTAAAAATTTCATTATTCCAGATCTATTAACTTATTTTTTTTGCTTGGAACTCGCTAAGTGTGAAATGGAGTTATCATCCCCTAATGCTCAGATGAAGCCATGCGTGTGAAATAAATGTAAAAATGAGTGCAGGTTTTCATCTCCTGTTAAAGGCACCTCTGTTAGTTTAAGGATCCTGAGGACAGGAATGGGTTTTTATTTATTTGTATGTTTGTACAGAAGAATGGTCCCATTGCCTGATGTTGAGTGTCTGCAACTCTTTGTCTAAGCAGGAATTGAAGGCCCTATAGTACAGAACAAGGTTAACTAAAACTATGCAAGTATGCTGTATAGAATCCAACTTAATCAGTGTGTAGCCCTGGAAAGAGCTGTATTAAGGCTCTTAGCAAAGATACAGTTAGGTGTTTGTGTTCATGTGGGTAAGTGACACAGTTTGCAAATATTTGCAAAACAAGATAATAAGTTCTGTGCTTTCTCCAATGTGAGATGACTGTTTACAGGCAGATGATGTAGCTGAGAGCTTTAATGTGTCACCAAAAAAACTGATCTGAAGCTAAAGATGCACGTATCATTCAGAAAAGCTGAAAACTTTCTTCTCGGCCTTTATTAAAGAAATAGGGAAAAAAAGTAGCGTAGTTTATTTGTTAGCAATAAGAGTTTTACCTTATGGAGTTCAGTTCTGAGCAGTACAAGTGAAATCTTCAAGACTGCCAGGTTGCCACCGTTGTTGGCAGGAAAGCAGAGGTTTGCGTAGATGTTCACGCGTCCTTTACCTGTGGAGAGCAAACTGACGTAGTGTGCCAGCTCACGGGGCAGTGCAAATAAACTGAGCTGGGCAGCAGCTAGTGTAGGTACATGGGCCGTAATACAAACAGAGCTGACGTTCTGATGGTATTGTAACTGGCACTTCTGTATCAGTTACTTTTGAAGAGAAGCTGAAGTTTTCATATAGAAGAGCAGGGCTATGTTAACTAAAAATAAAGTTTCCAAATATAATACAAGTGTAAGTGGACTCTTAATTCTGAGGGTTATTTTTTTAAGAGACTTCTGTGCTAATAAAAATTGCATGAGGTGCAGGGAGGATGTGCCAATTATTAGAACAAAGTACTGAAAAAAGAGCATGTTTGCCTTTACTGGAAATATGCTTGGTTCTTTATTAAGCTGTAGAAAGAATCCTCCCGGAGAGAGCTTCCAGTTTATCTGCATATCTTGTGCTGCTTTCAGGAGGAGAATGGAAACATTTTCTCACAAGCAATCCGATTAGGTTAATAAACCTTTTCTTTGTCTAAATGCTGCAATAACTTTCAGGGTAACAGATTGTGGTGTCAGATTCAGCTCTTTGACCTCATTTCAGATCCAAAGGAGAGTGAATAACTTGTCTCCAACTTTATAATGTTACAAAATAACTTAAGTGATAAGTGAACTTTATATACGGTGTAAGGATTTGACTGTGAATTTAACTTGGCTTTGTCCACGGGTTATTATTTTCAAGTGTATCCTGCAGATCCATGTTGTCAGCACTACTTTAAATGTTATTTCTCCTACACATATTTATTCGTAACACTGAAATAGTAGTGTGGGTCATGGGACTGATATGATGTAGTTTGGCTGGCTTTGGTCAAGTGCACTTCTTGCTTTATCCACGTGGAAAAGTGATGCATCTGACCTGTGCTATTTTGAAATCCATCTGTTGCTTGGTTTTGTGGTTAGAAAAGATCCTGGTCTGGTTAAGTGAAATCTATTGCTCTGCAGATGTTGCTGGACACAAAGTCTTTTGAAAACCACTAATAATACATGTTTTGTTTTTATATAGGAACGTTAAATTTTTGTGGCGGTGGATTGGTATGGTAGAGTAAATCTGTAGCTGATGCACAAGACTAAGTGAAATGTTTTTGGGAAAAGTGCATTTTCTTCTTTGAAGACAAAAGAGGAAAAAGCTTTTATTTTTCCATTTTAGTTTCTGGAACAGTTGACCTTTATGAAGTTTGATAGAATTGTCTGATACAGTCTGACAAAAAAACCAAACTGTAAAGATGCAGTTTCTTCTCAGAAATCTCTTGTTGTTTCAGCCAAGTAATATATTACCTGTTCTTTGCATGTGCTATTTGATATATTCTGATCCAGAGTGAGTTACTCATCTCTGCAGGAAGGTATGTTGTACCATGATGCAGTTGCTCAGTGTGATGAGGGATAAATTGTATGAATGTGGGATGTCTTGCATGTTATACCTGTGCTAAATGTATCTCTAAAAGGAATCCTAATGTGAGCAATGGTAAGCTGGTACAGTTTTCAGCAGTGGAAACAGTTAATATTGATTATCGTGCTCAGTAATACGTAAAAACCTGACTGTGCCTTAAAGCATTGTTGACTTAGTAAACTTCCTATCCTCTACATAGCTGTCTCTAAAGGTTGTGTTGTCAAGGTGTGGTAGTTTGTTTTGTTTTGTTTTCCTTTTGCATCACACCATCAACCTAAGACAAACAATTCATTAGCTTTGTTTACCTTACCCTGTGTAGGCAGATAGTGTTTCCCCAGCAGGCAGTGTTTGAGGGACAGTAATCCATCTGAAACAGTCCAAACGCGCTGATCTCAGAAGATTTGCTTAATACGTCCTGAAAAAAGCAGAAAATAGTAATTGCAGCTGTAGGAATCCTCAGAGGGTAAATATTGTACAGGTTGACTTAAATATACTTCTGTGTCTTCACACGCAGGATGTCCTTTTTCCTTTACAACTAACTTGTCTTTCTGCTTTGATTGGGCGTTCTCTATCTTTTAGGTAAGACCCAGAATTTTAAGAAGTAATACAACTGAAATGTTTGTTTTATAGTTTATGTAAAGAGGAGTAATTGGGTTTTTTTGTTTCCACTTGGTACAGTTTTTTTTCCCTAAAACTGGTATTTATATTCTGCTGTGTGGAAGATACTGCCTCAGCTGACTGGTGGTAAGCTGTAGGTTGTGTGGCAGGCCCTTGTGGCTTACTCATGTTTATACTGGGATGCCTGTCCTGCTGCTGCTTCTGTTCGCTCTGTTTTCCCTTTTAAAGGTTTTGGTTTCTTGTTAAGTGCCTTCATTTGGAGACTACAATAAGATGCATGTCAAAGTAACTAATCATAGAGCTTAATGTAGTCTTTTGGAATTATCAAATAATTAGGAGGAAAACTTTACATTCACCTGTGAATAACAAGCTTAAATATGACATAAATCACCGAACCACAGAATTGTAGGGCTTGGAAGGGACCTCTAGAGATCGAGTCCAACCTCCCTGCAAAGCAGGCTTCCTGCAGCAGGCTGCACAGGTGGGTGTCCAGGTGGGTCTTGAATATCTCCAGAGAAGGAAAATCCACAACCTCCCTGTGCAGCCTGTTCCAGTGCTCCGTCACCCTTACTGTGAAGAAGTTGGTGCGGAACTTCCTATGCTTCAATTTATGGCCCTTTCCCCTTGTCCTGTCCCCACAGACTGCTGAAAAGAGGTTGGCCATGTCCCTTTGACTCCCACGCTTAAGATATTTATAAACATTAATAAGATCACCTCTGAGTCTTCTTTTCTCAAGGCTGAACAGACCCAGGTCGCTCAGCCTTTCCTCATAAGAGAGGTGCTCCAGGCCCTTCACCATCTTTGTGGCCCTCTACTGGACTCTTTGCAGGAGATCCCTGTCTTCTTGTACTGGGGAGCCCAGAACTGGACACAGTACTCCAGGTGAGGCCTGACCAGGGCAGAGTAGAGGAGGAGGATCACCTCCCTTGACCTTCTGGCCGCGTTCCTTTTAATACACCTCAGGATCCCATTTGCCTTCTTGGCCACCAGGGCACACTGCTGGCTCATGGCCAACCTGTTGTCCACCAGGACACCCAGGTCCCTCTCTGCAGAGCTCCTCTCCAGCAGGTCATGTCCCAGCCTGTTCTGGTACTCGTGGTTATTTCTTCCAGGTGCAAGACTCTACACTTGCTTTTGTTAAACCTCATCTGGTATATTGCTGCCCAGCTCTCCAGTCTGTCCAGGTCTTACTGAATGGCAGCACGGCCTTGCAGTAAATATGGCTTCAGATGCTGTAATTTTTACTGAAATGGCATTTTGTAAAAATCGAGGCACCACAAGACTTTTTGACTGGCATTCTTTCTTGGGTTGTTGTTTTCTAGGAGCTTAACAGTAGAGTTTGCATAACTTAACATTAAAACAGTAATTATGAAGTACTGCTTCTGACCAATAAAAATCCATTGTCTTGCCCAAAATACGGACAAAGAAGTGTCTACGTTTCAACTTCAGAGGCAAAGATATCCCAACAGAGTAATCTGAAAGATATGGAAAACAGTCGATGGAAGAAGTTTTTGTTCCAGACAGAACAATGCGTTGGCTGTAAGGGGGACATACAAATGCATTTTGTAAGTGGCTGTACTGCTTAATATGATTTGTTGGTATGCGTGTAAGAACTCAAAATGCTGCAGACTGCCTTACTAATAGCATTTGAGACACCGTAAATAGTTTAGTCTGATTTTGATCATCGTATTCATACGATGTAAAGAAAACTATTGGTTCTACTGCCAAGCCCACAATAATTTCGTTTTCTTATGCTGCTGAATCTAGGCGCTCTACTTCATTCTCCTGTGCTTTTTTTTCATTTTTTTGTTATTTTTCCCCTGTTTTACACTTTACAGAATCACAGAATCACAGAATCAGTAAGGTTGGAAGGGACCTATAAGATCATCTAGTCCAACCATCCACCTATCACCAATGGTTCTCGCTAAACCATATCCCTCATCACAGCATCCAAACGTTCCTTGAACACCTCCAGGGTCGGTGACTCCACCACCTCCCTGGGCAGCCCATTCCAGTGCCTGACCACTCTTTCAGAGAAGTAGTATTTCCTAATATCCAGCCTGAATCTTCCCTGGCACAGCTTGAAACCATTCCCTCTAGTCCTATCACCAGTTGCACGAGAGAAGAGGCCGACCCCCAGCTCACTACAACCTCCCTTCAGGTAGTTATAGAGAGCAATAAGGTCTCCCCTGAGCCTCCTCCTCTCCAGACTGAACAATCCCAGCTCCCTCAGCCGCTCCTCATAAGGCCTGTGCTCCAGACCCCTCACCAGCTTTGTTGCCCTTCTTTGAACACGTTCCAGGGCCTCGATGTCTTTCTTGCAGTGAGGGGCCCAGAACTGGACACAGTACTCAAGGTGCGGCCTCACCAGAGCTGAGTACAGGGGGACAATTACTTCCCTGCTCCTGCTGGTCACACTACTTCTGATACAAGCCAGGATGCCATTGGCCTTCTTGGCCACCCAGGCACACTGCTGGCTCATGTTCAGCCGAGCGTCAACCAACACCCCCAGGTCCATTTCCTCTACACAGTCTTCTAGCCACTCCGCCCCAAGCCTGTAGCGTTGCTTGGGGTTGCTGTGGCCAAAGTGTAGGACCCGACATTTGATCTTATTAAACCTCATCCCATTTAATTCAAGTTGAAAATGCTCTTGATTGTATGTATGTGGTATGGATTGTTAGCTGGAAGAGGTGAAGAGAAATCTTCCATATTGAAAATCTGGAAGGTTCCCATTGTTTTAAACTCTGTTGTGAGTGTTGGTATCTGCATAATTGAAGCACTGCTTAAACTCTCCTACTGCACGAGTGATAGCTGGCGTATAAGATGTTGCTTTGATTGCAGTTACTCATTTATGACTTTAGTATAGGTCAGTGCTAATAAAGTAGTTGGTAAATGCAGGACATGGCGCGGTCTGCGCCAACCAGGTAATGTTACGAAACGCTCTGCAGAAAGGTTTTGTGTTTTTTTATTTCTGAAATAGAATTTTTGAGAAAATGGTGAAATGTGGACATAACGGATGTAGTTAGGTCTGAGGAGAAAATATTTGTTGTGACTAAAACCAAACAGACATACCTCGGTGAGTTATAAGAATGCATCTCTAATACTGTGGCTTTTAAGTTTGCTGGGGTGAATCTAAAAGTAGGAAAAAGAAATTGAAAATAGCACCGATCCTATGGGCTTGTGATCAGAAAGCAAGGTATATTTTTAATGTTCAAAGCTTGCAGATAACTACAGGCTTGATATCGTAGTAGATAAGAGGAAACAGAGCTTTTTGGGAAAAGATGGAAAATTCAGGTCTAGCGCATCCCTATTTGTTCGTTGCACTATTCTTTGGGAGATTCCTATGGTCATATGTTGCAAGCTTATGCAGAATATAGAATTGTTATTGCCCAACAGAGTAACTCTAGATGCAGAGCAAGATCCTTACAGAGAGCCTTGGAAGGAAGGAGTAGCAGTAATAGCACAGTGTTGTGTTGCTTTGGTTTTCCTCCATACGCTTTGGAGTCCTTCCCACTGAAGTGCATTAGCTGTAGTGTTTGAGGGTGCAGTAACAATTTGTACTTCCTGCTACCATCAGCACTGTGGATCAGGGTACAGACATTCAGTTTTCTATCAGTTTGTGAGAAGGGGATAAATGTGAAAAGAATTATATTACTTGTACATGAAGAACATAGTTACAGGAAGAATAGGGAAAATGTGAGCCTTGCTTACTAGCTAGGTCTAGCAGCTAATTGTTCTACCGGGGACTATTACTGCATTGTTTGTCTTAAAGCAAATCTAAGGTGAACTTTTTGCTCAAGTAATAATTCCACTTACCTTCTCTTGGGATGTCTGTGGAGGGAGTCATTATTTTTGTTTTTATCTCTTAACTCTATTGCAGGTTAGACAGGAAGGAGAGGTCCTTTAGCAATGGAAGAACTTGGGCAGAAGTGACTGCACTAGCAGACTGCCCTTTTTGTTCTGCCGAAAGCACGTCTCCCTCTATAAGCAAAAGAAGGTAAAGTATTTGAACGTGTTGAAAGGAAAATGTATTTCTGGGTAGGGGAAAAAAGCCAGGCTATGTACAAGGACAGGTTTAGGAACTATAAGCAGGCAGAATTCCATGGGATGTGGTTGGAAATACCTTCCCGTTTCTCACAGAATGGGCAACATTAAAGAACTCATCAATTTTTAGATGTCAAAGAAAAAGAGAACACTGGGAGAAAAATACTTTTCCTAAACGTAACAGAGTCATGTGTTGTTTGTTAAGGTGGGAGTAGAAACAGGTTTGAAAAAGTGAAGGCCTTTTTAATACTGTCCTCACTGAGTACTTCAGAATTGTTTCTGTGATTCTCATGCTAACGGCAGAGATGGTGGGGAGGCATTTTTAATATGATATTTACATCTGATTAGCAGTGTTGTATTAGTTCTTTACTTATGTATCTTATGGAGACCGCAGCAATAAAATGCTTAATGAATGCACTATTTTGAAATAGTGACCTACGTTGTCCAGCAGTAGCGGTGTGATACTCTTTTTCCATTTGAATAACAGCATCCTTTTTGAAAACATGCTGGTAAATAGTTTCCTAGTGCTATAATAAATTTTTGTGGCTATCATTCATTGACATGAGAGCCACAGTGATGGTTTTTGAGAAGTTTCTAGCTGTCATTTCAGGATGGTGGGAAAAAAAGCTTTCAAACATTGGACCTTAAGACTTGATGAAATTACCATCCAAAATATGTTTTTGCAACACCTTTTTTTTTTTCTGAGGGAAAGGCAGCCTTGGCTTGAAGTTTTCATTTATGTTGACAATGTCTTTTTAGTTCAGTTTTTTATTCCCCCAGTAGCCCCCTAAGGAGGAATTTCAAATTGGGCTGCTTCTGATTGCGCTGCTCCTGTTCTCAGGCAAACTTCTGCTTTGTGGTGTAAACAGATGTGCTGAGTACATGGATGAGATAAGACTTATATTTTTATATTTATTGTTTTCCAGTCCATTTCAAAATTTAGCTCTGCTGCCTTAAGAAGTTCCTGCACGTGTTTTTCTCTAGTCTAATTTATGTTCACTTATCTGCTTTTATTCTTAATTGCTAGGGGCTGTACTCCCACTTGTGGTATTCAGTTTCTGTGGAGCTACCAATAAATTCAAAGGATGCCCTGCTGAGAATAGGATAGAGGCTGAAGGAGTGGGAGAGAGAAAGTAGAACAAACTAATGATACTTATTAGAACTGCCTGTGCAGGCTAATGGGAAGTAAACTGTATTTATTGTATAACATTTTGATAGCATATATAAATTGAACAAAACCTGCTGTAGTGCTTCATATCTTAGTCCAAAAATTATTCCTCTTTTCTTAAGTTTATTTGTGTAGCCAAGTTGTTCCCTCAGCTGATTATGTCTAGACTGTAATCCAGAGGATAATTTTTGAGCCAGGAAGGGCAATTTCTTTGCTCTTACCATTCTAGGTTGACTAATTTTCTGATTAATGAAAGGAGAGCAGTGCCTATATAGTTGGCCTTGTTTTGAAAGACTTGCTGCTAGCTTGATACAAACATTTTGGTGTGTGGTAGGTTGGAATTTACTCTCTTTTCTTTTCTCCTCCACTTTCACTGTGTATTCACTAATGCAAAGTGACCAGATCTGTCCTTCACTACAGAATAAGCATGGCCAGCTGAACGGTGATAGACACTGCTGCAGCCATCTGAGGCGATGTGTTTTCTAGGACTGAAATAGGCTATTTTAGGGTAGGTGGAAGAGTGTTAGCGTGGTGTTGATGAAAATACAGACACGTTCTTGTCACTGTGCAGCTCTGCAGAGGGCATGGCTGTGTCAGACTGCAGTCTCCTGGCCAGGGATGCATCCTGAAAACTGTGTTTTTCAGCACTTTGGAGATGGAAAAATATTTTTTCATTCTTCAGGGACTTGTTCTGTATGAAAGTCTTCTCTGGGAGAATTTGTGCGCGGTGGAGCATTTCACCCTAGCAACTGTTCAGATGGGAAAAAAATTGGTAAAGATATGAAAGGGGATTACGGATTGTGCTAGCAAATTAAAAGTACACATTTTGACCAAGATGGACATCCAACACAGTAGGCCATTTTTATTTTAATGTGTTTTGTGTAGGAAATGTAAACTGCAGATTTTGTTATTGTTAAAAAAGTTCCCAAGTTTAAGCAGAATCGTTCTAATATACAAATAGTGGTAGGTGAGATGACTTCCTTTGTGATAGAAACCCTGCAGTTTTTAAGACATTAGGTTAATGTCTGCAAATACTCTCTAAGTATCTATAATTGCTGAAAGTTTATGCTCCGCTTTGCAGACTGCCCTGAAATGTAGTGCTGTTGTATTTTAAGGTCTTTATCTAAACCTCCCAACAAATAAAGCTGTTTCATTGCAGTGGAATATTGGCAGCAGCAGTGAAAACTTCTTTTTCGGAGGCTTGTAAATCTGTAATACAGAAATACTGTGTGTTTCTAATGCTCTTAAAAGTAATGTAAAATTGTCCTCAACAAGAAGCATATGGTTATAAATTCTGGTGTAGTCTGTGCATTATAGTAACTATAGGAAGCAGTGTCTGCAACAGAATATTTAATTTAAAAATTGGGATAAGGGTCGTGAATTGTATGCTAGAAATAGAAAATAAGATTAGAGGTTATGTTTCAGGCATGGAGCTGTCTCTGGGGGGGGAGCAGAACAAGGTTACTTCAAGGTTTGGAGCCTGCTGGGGGGGTGGGGAGAAGGGAGGAAATCCAGCAGAGGCTAAAAATGGTGCCTGGGGGGGATGTAATATATTAAGTAAAATTGACCAAGCGTCTCATGGGCAACCAGTGTTACGGCTGGTAGCCTTTTACGTCCCATCGCTTGTCCCTGCCCAATTAGTCATGGGCAGCGCTTGGGACTGCTGAGGTGGCTCTGCCTGGGCTGTTGGCACGCCCTCTGTACAAACGGGCCCAGGGGCAAAAAGGTCGCTTTTTCTAAATGTAGCACTTTGGCAGCGTGTTTGAAAGGGGTCTGGCTGCTTCGCTGGTAGATGCATCATCTCGTAATGAAACGGTGCTTAAGTGTATTTGGCATCTTTGCCACGTGTTACGGCTGGCAGAGCGTTACTGTGTCACAATTTCTGCAGCAGAAGGCCCTTTGCCAACACAAGGTGTTGGGAAGGAGTGTCATTTGGCTTAAACCGCCTAAATGTAGCCTTGCATTTTGCATTTGGTAGTTATTTTTTAAAGCGATGCATCGGTAGATACTAGGTGTATTTTAAATGCGTCTTTCCAGTCTTCGTTAGTGAATAGAAATCAGCTCTGTTAGTGAATATAGAAATACAGAGGCTCAGTTAATGAGGTGTGAAGTTAGGATCTTCCATTTGTGTGGGGTATCGGGCTGATGGTACTGGGTGCTTCAGAGGGAAAAGGACACTTGAGTTCTCAGAAAGATCTGGCAAAATTTAAGTGGTCAGCTTTGCTTAGGGATGTGTTTCTCTGGTTTCTAGTCAATAGATCACATCCTGTTAATTTCTTTTATGGGTTGAAGCATGAATGTACTAATGTCTTCTCCAAGATGTATTATACCAGCATAAATATCTATTTGTGTCCTCTGCGGGGAGGGAAATTTCTTGCACAACTCAGTGCAGAAATTTTTGCACATAATAAATAACCTGGTGACAAATCATGCGGATGGATGAGAGCTTAGCTGTTTACATAAAACTGTCAGTGCTTCTACTTTCAGGACATCATGAGGTGGTCTGACTGTGCACTGAATGTTGTAAATTAGGTCAGATGATTATTTCCCAATTGATAATTTTATTGGAAAATATGTGGAGAGTTCTTTGGGGAATATTTTCTAACAACTTTTATTTTTTAAAGAAAAAATCACGTGACATCAAGTCCCATCAGTATTGATCTGAACATCAGCTTGACTGCTGTGTGCCTTTCCATGCTGTGTACTTGATGGAGTAGCTTAAAGCTGGAAGTTGGCCGAGCCGTGTGCGCTGCAGAGACGTGCAGGTGGAATGCCATGTATGCATTTGTTAGCAAATTGCTGCTGTGTTATTTTTACTCCTTAGCAGCATCCACACTGATTATAGAACGTGAGATTTATTTTCCAAATGCAGAAATTTATTTTTATTGAACGAAGTCGGCGAACTTCATTGTTAAGAGCGTGAGCTTTTTAAAAGAAGCAGAACAGTAGCTTGCTAACGTATTGACATCTGCTTTTTTAATGTAAAGAGGACAATTTTAATCAAGCTAGTCTTCCTGGGAGCATGTAAGTGTAAAATTAAATCATTTAGGTCTCGGAGAAACCAGAGATTTCTCCCAGCTGTGCCGGTGTAAGGAGTGGCTGGAGGCTGAAGAGTGCTCCAACAGCCCTCAGCTTTCAGTCTGCACTTTTCTGAATTTTAAGTTGACCTGTGGCCCATTTTGACATTTATATTGTGTGGATAAAAGGGAACGAATTATTCCTTGGACTCAAATAGAGAGCAGGATTACTGAAGCAGCTAACACATGACACTTAATGCAGGAATCTGATTGAAGCTGTTGCCATTGTAGTAAACATGGAGTGGTACCTGCTGGGACACATAGGCTGGCTTAAGAAAGGCAAGAGGAGAATGCTGTTGTCTGGCGCTTAACTTCTGTTTGGACCAGTTGTTAATGGGACTTACAGAAAATTGAGCGACTGAACATTTCTATCTAGGCAGAAGTAGGTAAGCACCGAGTTTTGGGTGTACCTGGGGGGGGGGAAGATTACAGTTGGCAAGGAGTTGCTATGTGTTTCCCTTTTGATACTTATTAGAAATGTAAAAACTGGAGGGTACTACTACATTTGATCTTTCCTAACTAATCATGTTTTGAAGCGTGACTGTACAGTATGACTTAGTGCTATTTTAAGTCCCATCTATATTTAATTAAGACATAAATTCTGGTCTTAATGAGGAGGGAAATAACTGTGCTGAAGACATAAGCAGCTCTTTTGATTGGAAAAAGTGAAGAAAGGTTATGAAGTATGCATACTGCCATTTCTAGCTTTTAATCTTTAGGAACTCAAATTACTTCTCACTGCTGTTTGTTCATCAGCTACAGAAATTACTTCTACGTAATTTAGTTTAAAAAAATGTAGATTTTTTGGAAGCAAAGCATTTTGAGAGTTTCAGAAAGTCTCTTGTCACAAAGAGTAGTTCAAGAAGGATTCTGGAATCAAGGTTAAAACTATTCACCTACTAAAACTCAGGAAATTGTGATTTGCAGTAGTGTTGTAAGATGCATTTGTAGCATTATGTACACATGGATGTTTGGTTTTGTTATAGGAGAGACTGCTGTGCACACTGGATTGTCCTGGTTTATTCATATCCTGTGACTGTGAATCAGATATTGCTGTCTATATACAGACTGAATTGCCAGCCAACTTCAGGCCCAAACATGGTAAACATAATTATGTTCATTTGCTATAAAAATACATTTTCCTTAGTTTAACATTTTCCATGATTACAGTTTTCTGATAATTCCATAATTTTCAACATGAGAGGGATATGAAAGGCCTAATTATCATGTCCCTCTCTTCTGTATAGAATAGTTTGTTATCCTGGGCAAAACTCCAGCTGCACGCTGATGAATCTGCTGCTGCTCAAACACAGTAAGCCTATAAACCATTTGGAAAGTCAGAACACAGGAGCTGTAGTGCAGAGACATGAATCTCTGCATTAGCTAGATGACAAAAAAGCTCATGGTTGCAACTGTCAGGAGACAGTAAGTGCATGTGCTGATGTCAGTTTTTCTGATACGATGTACTCCTGTTTTCTATTTCTGGAGATGAAATTCGTATTTCAGAATGCTTAATGCTTCTCAAGTAGGAGATTTTCAGTGAATGAGTTGGGGGAGGGGGAAGGAAATATTCAAACAGATAAAGCCTCCAATGTGTGCTGAAGAGAATAAATACAAGTAAATATTGAAGTAGTCCTAAGTATCATTCACAAGGAAATAGAATGGCAGTATAGTTAATAAGTATGAAAAAGTGAATAGTTTGCGTGTGGAAATACTTGCTAATAGTAGCCACTTCATTTGCATAAGTGGACAAAGATTAGTATATTTAATGCAAGTAAGAAAACGTGTTTGCAGGGCTGTAATGCTTTTTTTTCTTTATGTAGTCTAGTATCAAGAGAATGCTGCAGTTGTATTCTGTGGCAAGCACTGAGAATTTAGAAGCAGTGTAGTAATTTGGGAAAGAAAAGATGGTTGATGTTGAGTTACTCCAAATGTTTTGAAACGTGTCATCATCCTTGCTATAAACAGGCAAAAAATCTCATGAAGGCTTCTCAGGATTTTTTGTACGTAATCTGTCTCATGCTTCTAGTACTCAAAAATGTTTTCTTCAAAGAAGAGCTTTAAATGTACAGATGATTTATGATTTTCATTGCCTTGAAACATTACTTTTGTCTGACACTACTAAAATCTTTGGGTACTGAAGTGACTCTGAGTTTTAGTTTTCTTTCTTATGTTGCTTGAACTGCCTAGGAATGTAGTTCAGGAATATTTATTTCAGCGTAGAAGATCGAATTCCAAATATGTATATGCTAATAAGTGCAAGCACTGTGCATTTGTGAGGCGTAGGTTCTGTGTTGGCTGGAAGCCTTGTCTAGAAGTTAACAGAAGTATTTTTTCATTCATTGATTTCTCAATCAGCTGTTTCAGAGAGCAGCTGTAAATGGGATGTCATTGCTATGTGCTGCTTCTGATGATCCGTAAGTTGTAGTGATTAAGGAGGTAAAATGGCTACACTCAGACTTCACAATGGATCTAACTCAGCCTTATGTAACTCCAAGGTGGTTCTAAATGGATACCTAGAGAAAGGCGGGAACAGGGTAAGCTTGAGTGCTGCAGATGTTTAAAACTGTCTTCAGTGATTTGTTGCATGTAGGGAGCCCTGAGCCTGCAGTTGGTCTCTAGTAAGCCAAAGGGACCCCTGCAGAGGAAAGGATACGGAGACCAGCGTAGCACGTTAGATTTGAAATGTGGGGAAAAAGTGAATTTACAGGGACATAGCTATGTTTGCTGGTTTTGCCAGTGTCCCCCTCCCTCCCTCATCCTCCACCCCGCAAGCTCCTTTGCTGATCTGAGACTTACTGTTTAACTCTTATATTCAGCACCAGTCTACCACTTTAACAAGAATAGTTGTAACACCAAGGTCAGGCCGGAGCCCATCACTTCCCATGTGAGGCTACAAATGTTTTTCCCACATTTGCGTTGATAAATTTATCCATGATGAATCCCATCTCTTATTTTAGTCCCTCAGTCCTGTAAAGTTATGCTATCCTTTGTGGATATATATAATAATGTATGTGGTACATCTTGCTAAAACACTGTAGTATTTGACTTGGGCTGTTATTCCTGACTTGTCTTTTCAAGCCTTGTTTAAGATATGATTTGTCTGGGGGTAACGAAAACTTCCTCAGAAGAACCTGACTTTGAAAGAAGAGAATTTCAATTATATCTGTAAGCACTTTGCCAAAGGGTAGGAATCATTCCTGTTTCCATGGATGCAGAAGCTTTTCATGAAGTATTTGAGACCATGAACAAATCATTTTAAGCAAGTAGGAATTAAGGCTCAACACTGAGCCCTCTTCGAATCCTTCATCTGCACTGACTCTACAGTAACTAGGCTTTTCTGAGCAATTTGCAAAAAGCAAATTGTTGAAGAAATTTAGGAAAGGAAAAAATTTAGGAAACTTTAGCATTCATTTTGCAATGCATACTAAAATCGTCTCGTCTCATTTGATAATACTGAAAGAATACATCTGGCTTTTATTTATACTAGAAAACTGTAATTCATGATTTAACAAAGTACTTGAGCATGTGAGAGATACTACTAACTGTACTGGAATTAATCATATGCTGTAGACCATTGCTGAACTGAGCTCAAAGATTAAACTGCTTCCAGGTTGGAAATGTCTACTGTGAGACTGTAGCATTGTCTGTGTGTTTTGTTGTTCTTGATTGTGCTTCCAGTGAAAGCTGGTCTTCTGCAGAAACATGGGAAGCCTTGGTTTTGTACTTATTAGAGAAATAAGAAGTAATTATTGTTTTCTTAGTACTTGTTTTTGCTGTTACCTTTTAACTAAGAAACACATAGGCAGCTTCTGCAGTTTAAAAAGTCTTTTAAGTGCATCTCTGAACGTATGATGTGCTGTGTGGATTTAGAAGGAAAGACCTTTGCAAAGGGCAAGGGTACGTTACCTGAAATGGCTGTAACTGGGCCACAGTGTACGAGCCTCACTGACTAATGCTGCTGTTCCATACATGTTTTAATTTAATATTTTCTGTAGTTCATTCTTTTCTTGCCTTCCCTTCAGTGGGAAAGGAAATCTGTGGCTGAAAAATCCCATTTGTGGGAGTAGGAGTTAACTTATTCTCAGACTTTTCTAGAAAATTGTCTGCTTTCCATCTCTTCCTTGAAGCCGTGGCCTTCAGTACTTAGACTTCAAGTGGCTTGCTTTCAGAGACAGCAGGCCTCTCTTCCCAAGCAGTCCTGTAGGTAGTGATGAGAATTAAAGAACTCTGTAGACAGTATATTCTGAGAGGCAGAGCTGTGTCTTTTTTATGGAAAGCTTACGATGTTTATGCTTGCTCTCACTGTGGTCCCATGAATCTTTGTTCATCTTAGCATGTTATACAGTTCTGAGAGAGCAAAAGTGTGAATGCTTGTGGCTGTTTAGTGCACCCTTTTGGGATCTGAAGATAGGTCTTGAGTCTCTGGCTGTGAATCACATTGCACAGTAATTTCTCATGCTTTCTGCAAATGCTTTAAGCTACCATATCAAGAATGGGCATTTCTTCCTTCTCTTCACACACAATTTTCTTTCAAAAGAGAACTGGTCCTGTTCTTAAACCAGATAAGCACCTACTGCCAAGGGAGGATTGAAACAGTGATCCTGAACTGACACAGGCATCTATTTTTGATGTTCGGGGAGGTACTCAAGGCTGAAAGAAGGTTTGGTATAACGCATTCCTTTCACTAGCTTTTCCTTTTGCTGTCATATCTTACTGCTGAGATTTCAGTTAGTGCCATTCTGTGTTACAGGTTTTACTTAAAACAAAATGTGAGAAGCTGTCTGACATAGTTCTGGGGCAATGCCCTGGAAAAAAATGCATTCGGTATACTGACAATGCTGAATTCGGTTTAGAAGATTACCCACCTTGCACCTGTATTTCATAGGGAGTACAGCTGGATAGTTCAGGACTATGGATCCTTTCCTGAAGGCTTAAGCACTTCCAAGTGAGGTGGTATGGTGCTGAGTAGTCAAGATTTTCAGTTCTTTCCTCATTCTGAAAATGTGGTGTTTTTTAGTGTTCTTCAGTTCTGTCATAAAAACCACTCCAGAAGAAAGTCCTTAGAGATTTGTTTCTTTGGGCGCGAGAAGTGGGGTTATTTTTGTTTTTGCTTTACATTTAGGACATGTAGCATAGATGTGCTCCTAGAGTATTTTTCAGTACAAGTCCAAAAAACACAGGTTGGCACAAATAAGTTAATAGTGTTATTTTAAGGAGGGCCATTTTGGAGGGGGAAAAAGGCCTAGACGAAACATAATAAATAGTTTCAGGGACTGTCTATAAAGATTAGATACTTCATCAGTGAAATTTGTCTTTGACAAGCTAATAAATTAAGTTGCTGAAGCCTCCCACTTAAATTTAATAAATCTCCATGCTTCTATTTGTAATTGTTTCACCACTAAATGAGAAAATCAGTTTCTGTTATTAACAAATTGGTCTGTTTAGATTTATATACAAGTCAATAGAATGCTCAGTTTGAGTTGAGTTAAACTATGGGTAACTATCCACTCCCTGGGGATTGTGTTTTGTGAGTTGTGGTCCCCAGCTGGTAGAGGGGAAGGCATTGAGCAGATTTAGTGCTGTGGCCGTTGACATCCATCCAGCCCTGGAATAGCCAGGAGAGTGGGTCACAGTGTCTGTGAGCCAATATTAGAAAGGGTAGATGCTGGAAGGGGGGGTGTTTCCAGCAGGAGCTTTATGGGCTTGCTAAGGATTGACCTGCCTACTTTTTGTTTTGTTGTGTTTTTTTTTCCCTCCAACTGTTCTGGGCAAGCAGCCAGCAAGGAATCCCTACAAAAGCAATTCATGATCTAGCAAGAACTAAAATGATATTGGTATTATAGGCTATTTCTGTCTCTCTTCACCCTCCTCAAATGGAGATTTTCAAATGCAAGAGGCGCTTGGATATTCCAGTGGTTGCAGCCCACGCTGTTAGAAAGGCTCTCAGCCCAGGTTTTTCCTTCTGGCTTTGTAGAGTAAGTACAGGCACCTGACCAAAGGCAGCTGAGTTTAAGTGGTGTGTGGTGCCAGCTGGGAGGCTGAGCCATTGGCACAGGCGTCCTCTCCCACCAAAATTGTCTCCTCGGCCAAGAAAGTGAATTGTTTGAAATCTTGAGTATGTGACTGAGGAGCAATGGGAAAGACACTGCTTCTAAGTGTAGCTGACCTTATTAAAAAAAATACTGAATTCCTACCAGGAAAGTAAGTTTAAAATGTTAATAATATGAAACATTTTTGTTACCTTTCCTATGTAGTATTTGAGAAGTAATCTCTTGTTACTGTAACTTCTAACTGTCAGTCATGTTCCACAAGCTAACACTGTTTTTTTGCATTGCAGGTTTATTATTCCTATGTTTATATAAGCTTTCTTCCAAAACACATAATTTAGAATTTTCCAGCAGTAGGTATACTGTTTTCTTTTTATAACTCTGATGTTTTTAACTGCATGACAATCCCTGTAATGTAGCTTAATTCTATGGTGTTTCTTTTTCACAGGTGGAGCGTTACACTGCTATTGAGAAACTCCTTTATGTTCTCATTATTACTGATATGGCAACTTAAATATTAGTAGAAGTGGCATATTAATTGAGGGTGGAGATGTTCTAGTTGATGGCAGAATTGAATTTCTCAGGTTATGAAATCTGTTAATGATCTCTTTTATTCTTTATTCTTAATCTCTGGCCCATGGATTTTAATTTCTAGTGCTTTTAAGTAAGTATGTGTCATAGATGCTTACCATACTCTGTTGCTGTGGATGCAATCCATCTTTAGTTTGGAATAGTTTAAAATGAATCAACTCCTGGTTAAAATCTGTGCAATTTCTTTGTTCATGTCTGTCTTAAAATCAGGAAGAAAAAAGGCAGTTGGGAACTACTTGTGGGGTATTTTTCTTAGCCTGTTAATTTGCTAGGATCCTGAAAAGTTTATTTAGAGGAAAGAGCATATTTTGTCCTAGTTCACTCTTACCCTCATCTACCATTAGTAGTCTACTTAACAGGAGAAGCGAAAAAAAAAAACACCTCTCACACTGCACACAGCTATGGCTCTTCTGTCTGGATGAGAACTTGATATGATTAGTTTGTACCTTGAGTATGCTGGTGCAGTCTAATTTACAGGGTCCACGTTTGAGAGTGACTTCTCATTTCTCTTGTTGAACTTTCTGCTGTAGTGTACACCACTGGCTTGAAGCCTTTGTGCAGTTAGGCCTCTCTGTGCTGCTTTCTGCAAAAACTCTGCTATTGTCCCTTCTATCCTTGCTGTCATCTCTTCCATGCCTTTGTCTTGTCCTTGCTCACAGGACCCTTGCAGTGGTGAGGAAGGCAGGGCCTGTCTCATGGCCATGGGCCGGACCAGCTGTCCTTCCCTGCTGGTGGTCCCTGCTTTTGGCCATTGAAATAATGGGCTGTAACCAGTGAGGGTGAGATACACAAATCTGTGTTATTTAGGTAAGGTCTTCAGTTCTGATCCTGCTGTTGGTGAGAATGTTGGAAGACTGGTCTTATGGAAACAGCATGTGGGCTTTCCTTACCACTTTGCTTCTGGTTTGCTATTCAGATGTCTGAGATCATTTCAGATTATTTTCGATGGTAACCACATCTGGACTTTGGGTAGCCTGGCCAGGAATAGCACTGTACTCATTGCTGGCAGCAGAATTGAAAGGTGGAATAACTTCTTCAGTAGTGGAGTAACTTGCAGATTTGCACAAATTTGTGTAACTGAAACTGAGAGGGACTTGGTGTGCTCTCACAGGAGGCCTGTGACTCGGCAGCTCGCTAACCGTTTGGCCTTGCAGTAGACTTTGTTTGTTCAGCCCTTTTCCTGGTAAGTCATCTGGCCATTGGGGTGGTTTCGTTTGGAGTAACCTTTTTGGGGAATGTTAATTGCACTTAGCTATTTTTGTATTTGGTTGTTTTACATGAATGGTGCTTGTGGAGATAAGCTCATCCTGAGTTTGGGGGAGCGCGTCATGTTAAAGGAGGCACAATACTGAAGTGTTACTTGTAACCTGAGCTTTTTTTGGAGAGCGTTTCAGATCATCTTATTGGTATGTATGTTATTTATGTATATATTGCCCTTCCACCGAAAGAACAATAGACTTCACCAAGGCCACCTTTGCAAGCAGTTCTTAAAATTGCGATCAGAACCTATTTTAAAACATGATAAATATCTCAGCGTACCAGTTCTGCCTTTTTTTTTTCCTGTTCTCTCCCCCATCTCACTGGGAAGGAGGGAGTGAGCAAAGGGCTGTGTGGTGCTGAGCTGCTGCTGGGTTAAACTGCAACGCCAGCATGGTCTACAGAATGTTTACGTAGATGATAAATAAGTTGGCTGGAAGGACTTTGGCAGTAACTGTGTAACTGGCCTGACTAGTGATAGACTTGTGTGTTTTATCACTACTTCCTCCACTTAATTTCCTTTATTGATTCAGAGAAAATGTTGCCTCTTATAGCAGGGTAATAGCATATGGAGCAGAGTAGGGATTAGGCCTCATGTTGCTCACATAAAACAAAGTGGAAAGTGACAAATTGTGTTTGTATGAGAGTCTTCCATGTTATTTTGTGTCTCTTGCAATCAGTGAAGCTGGGGAAAACACTTGGCATTTCTTGGGGAGCATCTAAGCAAACAAACAAAAAATTGTGTACTCTGTTAAAAAAAAAGTGAATTCAACTTGCAGTTCTTCCTCTATGTATATGTGACAATAGTTAGAGCAGCTCATGAGGATGTCTGCTCAACTGTCTGGAAGTTCAAACATGTAACAATCCCTTGCAGTGAGAGCATGAGCAAGGTGATGAGCTTTTTCAGTAGCACTCTGCAGCTTTCAGTGGAATGGCATTCAATGTAGAGATTGCTTTACGCTGTGTATTAGTACTGTTTTTAACTTTGAATAGTATATGAACAATATTTTGGCCTTGATTACATAGGGAGGGAATACAACTTCTTAATTTGCGGTATGCTGTTTTCAGCCTTCTGTACTTGACTTCTGAATACTTGTGTTTCCTACGAATGAAACACTCGTACAGACCTCGCAGTGATATGTTGGACAGACAGCATGTTGTTCTTGCAGCACCAGAATGAAATGAAATCCTTTGCATTTTTTTCTAATACAGCAAGATTTGGACTGGCACAAAGTTCAAATTGTTATAATACAGAGTCCCCAAGAGCAGTGGTGCAGCAGTAGTATTGAGGAGGGAGAAGGGAGCGTGGGAACAGTCCTCTCTTCACTTTTTCAGGGAAAGATACAAAAGGAAGAGTGTTTACTTTATACATAGCATGTTGGAGTCTCATTATAGAATGTGTAATACATGTAGTGTTCCCCACATGCCTAGTGTTCAGAAGTGTCAAGATCTTTCCTCTCTTCAAATAAATGTCTTCAAAGATGCAGAAGAAGTAAGCTGTCCTCTTTAAACTTGTGCTGGTTTTATTGTAAGAGAATTTTGAAACCTGTGAAATGTTGAAGAATTGCATACGTTACTGCAGATTTGACTATGAACTTGTCTGTAAGACATATTGATCTCTAACGTTTGGTAATAGAAAAAAATGGTGTGTTTGTATTTCCTACAGCTTTGCATTTCATGTGTTCTTTCTGGGTGTAGCAGGTTTGTGTTACCAGTTCAGCGCCTTAGCTTCCTGAAAGGCTCAATGTGCAATCAGAAGAGCCAAGTTATAGTGCATCTCTAATGTGCTTGTATAATCCAGTGCTGTATTGCTCAAACTCCTCCTTATTAGCTTTTTCTACTTCTGGCACTAATTAACACATGTTGCATGATTATTTTTTAACTTCTTCTGCAATGTGAAACTCATGTCTACTTAGGGAAAATAATCACCAATTTACTTACACAGTGCATATAAATTAACAAACTCTTGTTCTGTCTGCGTTTTTGTGCAATCAAGACAAATGATTTAATCTTGCTCTCCACTGTAAGGCACTGAGGCTTGTAAAGCAAGGAGGAAAATGTTTTCAGTTCTTCATATGATATTGAGACCTTCTAGAAAATTCCATTTTAATGAGGTTACTGCACTTTGATGAGTTCAGTGTGAATTCTGAGAGAAGTGTAAAGTTAGTTATTAGGAAATAAAGTAATCAGCTTGAAGTACTTTAATAAGGGATGTTCAAATGCATATGGGAATGCCTGCTGTGTTTTATCTGTTTATCATGTTTTTAAAAGTGCTAATGTAGAAGAAAATTTGCTCTTAATCTCAGAAGCAGAGCTATCTGCAGCAGTGACTTCCTGAAAAACTCGTGTGTCTGTCTGAGTGGGTGTGAGATGATCTGGCTCCCTGTACGATGTTCTGCCCTGCTGTGTCTCTCCTGCTTTTGTTGTTGTTTTTTTTTTTACCTGTGAGGTGTTTCATACATATGTCAAAACACACTGTTATGCTATAATGGGATGGAAAGTACTGCGATAGCAGCAGGGTGGCAAAGCCTTTGGCTACAGCAAATGAGAATGTGCCCAAATGCAGCAGCCACAGAAATGAAGGAAAAGAGCTGCTTACCTTTGGAAGGCCTCATGTAGGCAGGGATCTCCAGCAAGAGATGCCCTTACCTCCACTGCCAACCCTTCAATGAGGGCTGGGAAGGGGTGCATCCTGGCTTCACCCCTTCTGGTCACTCAGGTGCACTGCATGCACTGAGCTCCCCTGGGCTGGCCCTGACTTCCCACCAGGTGCTCAATCACTGCTTCAAGCCGTGACTCAGCATTTCTGCTACACATGTTATGTGAACAACTTGGTACTGTTTCTTTATTCAACCTATCTGAAGAATTTTTGACTAAAGATAAAATTCCCCCAGCCGTTTAGACAACATTAATACAGGTTTCAAACTTCTAGTGTAGTAGTGAAAGAAAGATATTGTTGTTGAATTAAAGGGGCTTCTATCTATTACATTTAGACTATTCTTCGAAGTTCTCGGAGGGCAAAAAAAGAGTTACTGTTTAATACTAACCTTGTAAGTTAGGACCAGATGAACTGAGGATTCTGTGTTTTGTTTTTCTAAAGGGACATTATGCTTGAAAGCGAGGAAGTTGATTGTTCAGGATACAAGTATACCCTAACACATGAAAATAAATATGTGTAATTTTATATTTAAAAAAATATATGTATATAAAATTCTATGCAGAGATGCCTAGAGGAAATCCTGGGTCACTATGATCATTGTGTAGATATGGCTCTAACCTTTATATATGATCATGTGATGCCAAACCCTGCCCAGTCAGGAGCTGTGCTAGGCTGAGATCTCCATGCCTTTTTCCAGAAGTTCTAGTTTCTCCAGCCTGGCCTTGACCACTGCCTGTTGCAAACTGACCTTGTTATTTAGGCTCCGTTCACCTTCCTGCAAATGCTTTCCACAAAGTGATTGTGGCTCTCTAGTTGTACCTGAGTTTGCCAGTAGGAGCAGGGTGGTACTGGAGGCTGCGAATCTTCCCTGCTTTTGTGTCTGGTCAGTTTGCTGCTCAGGCAGTTCTGTCTTGCACCTGTGATAGGTACAGGGCATTGTCCTTAAATGGGATCTCAGGATATAGGCAGATCTGCTGTTGTACTAAACAATAGTAATTAAAAAGCTGTCTGTTGACTTAATAAATTACTAAAAAGGGAGTCTCAGGTTTCAGCAATGAATTGTAGTATATGGAAAAGAAAAAAAGGTTTCCTTGACTTTTTAATTATTTGAAAAGGATAAGGTTAGAAAATGGGATAACTCCCCCTGAGGACTGCATTAGCAGACCTCTGCTGTTCTTATCTGCAGAAGGGTTGCAGTGGGGATTAACTATTAGTCCCAAGCTTGACAATCTAGGAGGACAGAAGAATTAGTAAGAAAATATTCAGCAGTGTTGAGTTTAGTACCATGATGATACCAGCTTGTAATTGCCTCTCAAACAGTCACTGCAACTCCCTTCCTTCCAGTGTTACGTATTGTCAACAGTGTGTGCCTTGTGCAGCATACTGGGATGCTGCAGGAGTTAAAATCGTAATACTTCTCATTGTTCCATGACATTTGAAACATTTTTTTTTCTCCTTCACAGGAAATGACCTAGAGGCCTTACAAATACATTTGTGCATTTTTGTTCTGAGTCTACAGTCGAGGGCAAGTGCAGTCTGGAAGCACCACCACTTACTGTTACAACGGAAACAACTACCTCAACAAACAAGGAAAGGGGAAGAAGGCTTGCAGTAATAAACACTCTAATTTTCAGTAGCTTACACTTGGAAAGTCTTCTCTGTAGCGAGTCCGGATTTTTTTTTCCCTCCAGTATTAAGAAGAGACACTACAAGTAAACTAATTTGGCAGACTGGATCTGTCAAGACATTTGAAGATACTTGATCTGCTGACATAAGGATTTGCTTTTTTTAAGGAAGGCACCTCTGCACTGCTTTTATAATCGCTGTTGATCGGTGGTTTGCTCCACTTTTCCTGATACTACTAATTGGAAAATTATATTGAAGTATTGCTTCTAAAAATATTATTTGCGTTGACAAGATTTTTGTAGACATAACAGCAAGTAATGATAATATGCTCATGAAGAAGCTGTAGGCGATAACTTCTCTGCTTTTCTGTGCGCAGAGTGGAATACCGAACCAGACAGAGCATTACTGAGATACTTCGGTTTGCTTTCTGAGTACAGTTTATAACTGCAGCAGGGCTGCACTGAACACTGAAAATACTAAGTCAGCAAATCTGCTGCCTTTCTCACTGCTGATACAGATTATACAGACGCTTGCCTTTTTGAAATGCCTTTTGTGAAACCTATGTACACAGTCCTCCACTGTTACTGTACATAACTATATATTTGGGGAAGGAATTTGACAAGTGATTGTTAATTCAAGAAGTCTCCGGACAAGCACTCACTTATGTATTGCTGTAGTGCACAAGAAAGCAAAATGGACTATAAGCGGCGCTTTTTGCTTGGCGGGTCCAAGCAAAAAGTGCAGCAACACCAGCAGTATCAAATGCCTGAGCTAGGCAGGACCCTGAGCGCACCACTGGCATCTACAACCCCAGCATCTCCCCTGGTCTCCTCAGCTGCTGCAGGCAGCTGCAATCACCCTGTATCCCATACGACTCCGATTGCAGACATCCAGCAGGGAATCTCCAAATATCTGGATGCACTCAACGTATTTTGCCGTACGAGCACTTTCCTTACAGACCTTTTCAGCAGTGTATTTAGGAACTCTCACTATTCTAAGGCAGCTATGCAACTGAAAGACGTGCAGGAACATGTCATGGAAGCAGCGAGTCGACTCACAGCAGCAATAAAACCAGAAATAGCAAAAATGCTGATGGAACTGAGTGCAGGCGCTGCAAATTTCAAAGATCAAAAAGAATTCAGCCTACAAGACATTGAGGTAGGTTACTTTGGGGGATTTTGTTTTGCATGTGAACTTGTATCGTTCCTTCTTAATTGGACTTACATTTAAAAATCACTACTACGCTGAAAGTTCTGTCTGCCTTGCTTTCGTATTTGTGACTAATGCTGATAAAAGGAGAAGCATTTTATCTTTGTTCTCAAAAATATTACAGAGGCCATCTTCCAGCTGTGTTGGATGAGATATTTAGTGGTTACTTTGATACAGGGACTTGCACTAAATTTAAAGATTTCATGAAATAAGATAAATTGTAATTAAATTGTACTGCTTACATAATTCTAATTGGCAGTTTTCTGTAAGATTTATAACTGGAAATACAATAACTCTTTCTTATTTGGGGAAACTTATGTCCAGTTTAAAAAATAAATTATAATAAAAGCAAAAGAAACGCAGCATCCCACTGCCCCAAATTAACAAGCCTAAGTAATTAAAAATCAAACAATAGTTTAAATCTTTTATGTAGGCCTGTGTGGAGCCAGAAGTTGGACTTAAAGGAACTTGGTGGAGCCCTTCCAGCCCTGGATATTCCATGATCCTATGATTTCTTGTTCCACGTTAGTTAATTTCTAATGATATTAGGCCATCTGCTAAATTAAACTATGTTTTCCTTAGTATTATCCACTCTGAAGGAAAATCTGAACACTTGGGAGAGGCATTTTGTCATCAGTGTTCACATAAGGCTGTGTATCAGTTGAGAAACTATAAAAGTTAGTAGTGAGAAATATGTTTTTCCCATGTTCTATGCTTAGTATGCAATGAAGTAAGATTGGCTGTATATTTAAAAAAAGATACCTTTTCTAGCCCTTGAACACAGTCTAATAAATCATTTGTGCAAAACTGCAGAGGCAGTTGTCGTGTATTTTAACATGACCATAACCTACATAAACCATGAAATAAGCATTAAACTCTCTTCACTCTGGGTATCGTGGCCTTAAATTCAGCACTACATCCATGCATGACTACATGACATAGAATAGTGAGCAACTAGAGGGACATGTAATAATCAGACATCCAGAAAATAGGGCTTCTGAGGACAAACTAGAAAGACTGACTCTTACAGAAGAGAAGACTAAGAAGGACAACCAGTAGTCATCAGGTATGTAAGAGGCTGCTGGAAGAGATGGCATTGTTCTGTCCTTTGTATCCATGTAAGATGGAGTAAGAAGTAATGAACATGAATTTCAGAAGGGAAGATTCATTTCAGATATTGTGGAAGCACTCTGTAATGTCAGAGTCAATGAAGTGGTTTGCTACAAAAGGTAGGGAGCCTCCATCACAAAGGCCTTACAGAGTGTGTTAAACTTGCACATAGCAGAACTGACTCTGAGATTACTCCTTGGGACAGTACAGTGACCTTTTGAGATCCTCTCCTAATCTGCTCTTCTGTGATTTGAATACTGAACTATTTATGATAAAACTGTAATTAACAAATATTTTTTCCTCCTGATGTATGTGAAATGTTAACATTTCATAAAACTGTGAAGCAGGATTAAAAATTCACTTTAAATCTACAGAATGGAAGCAGAAAAAATGTAAGGCTTGCACACAACTTCACCAAGATGCACTGGGGAAAAGAATGTGAGAGGTGGCATAATTTTTTCATAGGACTGAGGGGAAAATACAGTAATATCTGAAGTTGTTTTTCCATCTTCTCTAGTAGGTGACTGAAGAACATAATTGATTTTTTTTTGTCTGAAAAGGAAAGATGATGTTTCAATGTCTTGAGTGGCAGCTCAGAAATATCCTCAGGAGCCCTTTGTTTGGGGTGGGCGTCTTAGATTGCCCTTGTCTGGTAATACTTAAGTGTAGAGGAGCAACTACCAGGGGAATCTAGTTTATCTTGCAAATAACTCTTGTTAGTGGGTAGCATTGTGTCTTCCTTTGGAGGTGCTTTGGTCATACGAGATCACTCTTCCAAACTGCAGGGCATTGCTACATAGTTAAAAAATAAAATAAAATGCAATATTCTAATCACTTTCAGTAATATATGAAAAAGAGCTGTCTCATAATCTGGCATACTAGTTTGAGTAAAGGCTCATTGTTAACATAATAATATTGATATTTTAATCTGGTCTGTTCAGTGGGTAGGCAGGTTATGCGTAGGGCTTGTCATCACCAAAACCTTGAGGAACTGGTATAAATAAGGAAAATGAGGATAGTAGGGAAACCACTGAGAAAGCCTGTTGTGGTGTCGTGTTTTTGTCTGTGGGTTTTTTTGTTGTTGGTTTGTTTGTTTAGGGAAAAAAAGCCAAAGCCATTACACTCCATTATATAGAATGGTACTTGGAACTGCAGATCACTGTGTGTATCGGGTCTGGAAGACTGATACTGGTTACGTGTCAATTTTATTAATGGTAGGGCTATCTTAAGCAACGGATTCTTTAAACATTTGCTTCCCAGCAAATTTGCATGGCATCACTGCTTAGCATTGAAATCCGGCAGTTTTGCATGTGAGTTTTCTGCATCAAAATATTCTAAAATTGATTGCACGCACCCATCGAGATGTGGGGCGGAAAGTAACCTGCCACTACCGCCTCATCTGACACTTCTGTTTGTGTGTGGTTGGTTTAATTAAACTCATCACCTGCTTCAGTGACAAGGAAGTCTGAAACTACATCTCCTCAGAAGTAACATTGCTTCCAGCTGCCTAAACACGACGACACGTTCCTTTTCGGTAGGGTTATTCAGAGAGAGATAGCTGCCCTACCTGGTAAAGGACTAGGAGAATCGTGGTGCTAGAGATGTGTTTCTTGGGATCAAGTTTGCAAGCCAGAAGACCTCATCATATTTACAACATAAATGATTCTAAGAAATAATTTAAGAAAATGCCACCACCAACAGAAACTTACAAGTTGACACCTGCAATGGCTTCAGTTCCTTTTTGATTATTACACAATTTCTAGGTTTTAGCTTGTTCTCATTATGGTCTAAAGCAGGGGAATTGAATGCTTTTGCATGGCAAAGTAGAGAAAAGTAACGTAGATGGTGGTATTCCTAATTGTGAAAACACCACATCCGTACAGTAATGCAGTTCTGCAGATCTCACAACATGCAGTGTGTCGCTTTACAAGCGTTGGTGCTGCTGGCCGACCCTGGCTGCATTTAAGCTGGTGGTGGTGGCACTTTCCCACCGTGAAGACAGAGATGGCTCTTCTGGAAGAAAATCTCCATTAACTGAATTTTAAAGCAAAGTGAGTGTGCTGTGTGGAGCGAGCATTTAATTCTACGGTGCAGAAATCCTCCGCCAATTAGGTTCTATTCAAGCAGTTAAAGCCACTCTTGTCCATTTCTGAGGAAGACTGGAATGGATTATTTTTCAAATGGAACAGAAGTTAGGCAAAGCAGATGTTGCTATTTATCTTCACTGCTTAACATTAGAAATTACACTAGGAATGCTGCATGGTGCCACTTAAACTGAATCATTTGTTTATTTTGAACGTTATTCCCAGGCAGGAGAAACTTCAACCTCTGTACCTTAAATATTCTTTGAAACTTAATCAGCTTGAAATTCCTAATGAGTCCTGGTTTCTTCCCCCAAGAACTGCATTCTTTGTACACAGAAATATTCACGTTGCAAGTTTTATTCATGTATTTCTTTTTTTACTGGAGCGTTCTTATAAATCTTTCCATCTCTGTAGTCAGGAAAGTTGAAGTTTTATTCATTTTTATCATTTGCTGAGTGTTTTTTTAATAAGGCAAACTGCGCTTTCAGGGGTCAGTCAAAGTACCAAAAATGTTTAATTTTATGCCTCATACAAAGAAGGGAAGTGATGAAACCAGAATGGAATGTCAAAAGGAGACCGGATGCAATGGAAAAAAAGAATTGCCACCACAGATTCTTTTAAAGTAGATAGCTAATGCATATAACTGTTCATATGACTACAGCGTCTTGCCAGTAAGATCATTGTGTCTGAATATTTTTATTCCAGAAGAATGTAGCAGAAAATAAGCCAGATGATTTATTTGCTCTAAGGCACAATGGCTTTGTACATTATCTTTGTATTTTATGAATTATTACTATTATTCAAGTCTAGTCTTTTTTAATAAATCAGTGTCAAATGTACGTTTTAAACCACTTTATGACAAACTTCATAAAAGAAACAAAGCATTTTGAATAGCTCTTAAATTCTTTCTGCAGCAATTTGGGAAATACTTGCTTCTCTCCTGCATCCCGGATGTGCTTTGTTGCAAGCTTTTGTTCACTTAAGAAAGCATGGCCTTGCAAGCAGGCAGAGCGCTTGTGTATATGCTGCTTTGTCCTCAGAGTTGCCTTTTCAAATGGCTGTAGTGCAACAATTTTACACATAGTGCCTTCACCTAAACACTTGGTTTTGGGGATCTTTGTTCTGTTTTGCTTGTAGTAACTGTGGCCTGTCTGTGGTCATAATTCTCAGGAGCAGCATTAGCGTGAGAGGGAGATAAGCAGGGATGGACATGCACGGGGTGCAGGGCCCACTGCGTTGAGTGGCTGCCCTGTGGAGCCAGCTCTGGCATCGCAGAAACTGGTATGCTGTCAGTGCTAATCCCTCCGGGTATGGAACAGACCAGCAGCCTCCTGCTCGCTCTTCCCTGCTCCACGTCCTGCTTCCCAAATGAGTAGTCTTAGGTGACACATCTCAGTGAAGTCTTCTGACGAGAAGATTTGTGCCAGTGTTAGCATTCCTGTCAAACAGTGCAAGTGACAGGACTGTGATTTTGTGTGTGCATTCTGCAGTCACCGTTATATTCTAAAAATGGTGCCATAGAGCATCTGTACTGTGTGGCAAAACGTTTTTCAGGTTTGTTGGTAATTATTGGTCTGTTTGGAAAGATCAACTTTAGGATTAAACTCTTCTGATTTTGTGATCGTGTCTTAAAATACAGATATATTTAGCATAATTTCAGCCAGGTCTGTGTGCAGATGGTTTTTGCTGTTGACTGTACTTGTGATAACAAGCTACTTTGATTTTTTGTTTTGTATCGTTTCATGTGCCTGATACTGCAAAGTAACTTAAAGCTTTTCATTCTTTACTTCTGAGATCCAGGTAAGGTTAGTTAAAGACAACACAGAAGCTTGAATTGACCATATCAACCTGATCTCCTCTTAATTTGTAGAAGCTATTGCTCAGTGTTTACCACAAATAAATGGTTAAATGTTGAGTGTTACTTCTGGTCTGAGGCATTAGTACTTCTTTTTTTTAATTAAAAAACCGTGACTTAACTTAGTCACTTAACCCAAGCATTGAGCAAGAAAGAAGGAAAAAAAATCTGTAAAATCTCTTATCATTTTAAAATTGGTTTTTTCTTCTTCCTACAGGTGCTTGGACGATGTTTCTTGACAGTGATGCAGGTCCACTTTCAGTTCCTGTCACAAGCTTTGCAGAAGGTCCAGCCAGTGGCACACTCCTGCTTTGCTGAAGCTGTAGCCCAGGAAAGAAAGAACGTTGGTGGAGCTGGAGCCTCAAATTTAAGCCCCACAAATGAGCTAGAAGATGCAGTAAGGTCATGGAGAGGAGCAGCAGAGGTATGGAAGGCTCAGTGTAGTGACATTGTGTTGTATTCAGTGAAACAAAAATTCGGGTCTAGATGCCCTAGTAAGGGAAGAAAATCTCTGATTTTAGAGAAATGCTGCATTTGAAGGAGGAAACTAAAATCTTTTTTACCTGTGTGGTGTTTATATGATCTCTGCCCCGTGAAAAGCTTTTACTCGTGATATGATTGTATATAAGGAGTGCACAATGGAAACAGCTGTTTGTTATTAGTAATGAATTAACAGTGATCAAATATGGATCAGTGGACAGAAGGAATTATTTTTAAAAAGTCACTGCAGGTAGAGGGTGAAATTTTAGATGAATAATAACTTAGTTAACATCTATATCTCTTAAGTTTTGAGCACTAATTCAATTTGATTTTTTTTTATGGTAACTTCTGACATTCTGTCTTTGTGCTGAGGGAGAATTAGCTGTTAGGCTTGATGTTCCTTGATCCATCAATAGTTAGAATGTTCATCTTATTACTTAAATATACTACTCTCTGGACTTGGATTTTAGTTAAGACTGTTACCTGTGGAATCCTTTTCTGCCAAAAAAAAAAAGTACTTACAAGGAAAAAACAGTTTTATGGGCTTTCCTGTATTTCCTGTACGTTACTGAAGTGTACAGGCTGACAGACCGAAATGGCTTCAGACATGGAGTACAGGGTTTCCTTACTTTCGAATAATCAAGAGCAGCGTGTGCTTTTGAAGTCCAATCAGGCAGCCCACCTGGGCACGTTAAACATCTTGTTTGGAAATCTTGCTGGGCTTCCCATTTATCAGCTAGCAGATGTCTGCAAGTTGTATCAAGGCAAACAAGCTTCCCTTAGAACTCTGCATGCAGAGGAATTGTTTGTAATTCCTACTGCGGCATGAACTGCTTCCACTAGACAAAATAGAGATTGGAAATGCTTGATGTATACTATAACATATAATCTAAACAGTTCTTATCCTGGTGTAGTTTTGCTTCTTTTGTATAAGAATAGTTAATTTTATGTTTATTATTTCCTTAAGTTGTGTTATAGCTTCTAGAAACGTCCTGTAATTGCTATCAAGTTCATTTAAAACCTGCTTAGAATTAAAATTGGACTTGGAGATCTGGGACTGTACCCTTTTTTTCCTAACACCCTATTTCAGCTATTTCTCTTGATAAAAACTATATTTCAAAATAGAATTTAATACAACTATCACACTGTTCAAATCAACGGTATCTAAGGTTTTAAATACAGACAGAAATAGGCTTCTCCTTGTTTCCGCTGCTCAGTAGTATTTCAGTTTTTAAACCAGGTGTTCTGCGTTTAGTATTTACCATTTGTTAAAACTGAAGTAGATAAAGCTGTTCTGCTCTTGTTGCACATGGTTAATTTTAGTCTTGTGGCTCTTCTCAAATTGTACCATAGTGATCACCCTTAACTTCATAAAGTGTATTTTATATACACTGGAATGTTTGTACAAACATGATACGTACGTATATTGTGTTTCTGCGGCAAGTCTTTAAAATACCCTTTATGATAAAAGATTTAAGTCCTTCCTAGCTGAGCACATTGATCACGTGGCATGCGTAACCAGGAGCCGTAGTCCAGAGAAGGAATTGAATTACTAACAGCAAACAATGCTGATTTGATTTGCTATCCAACACCATACGAATTACATGAGATTCATGCTTTCAAAGTGACCCAGGAAGTTGAATCAGTTATAATAAGTAGTTATCTCCAGAACTCTTCCACCACGTGCTTCTTCTGATCTCTGTTACGTTTTAAACTCTGTGTAGGTTGTTTGGTTTTTATTTGTTTTTTAACTTCAGTGTGATTTTGGTTTGGTGTTGAACTTCTTAAGCCAATAATTTTTCTTGATGTTATAGGCTACATCTCGATTGCGAGAAAGGGGTTGTGATGGATGTTTGGCGGGAATTGAAGTTCAGCAGCTTTTCTGCTCGCAGAGCGTAGCAATCCCTGAACATCAGCTCAAAGAGCTAAACATGAAAATTGACAGTGCTTTGCAGGTGAGTTTTTAAAATCAGTTGCTTTCGTGTGCTTCTAGTGCAGTCAGTGGGCAATGAATGAAACAGAGAGGGAATATTACTGCAGAAACGTGTACCACAGGCAGCTCTGAAGTACGAGAGAAGTGCCGGTATTGAACTTACATGATAAATGTGCGTACGCTGCAGAACTGAGTAAAGCAAATCTACTTAACAAATTTTAAGTGTGTATCCAGACACGACGACTGCTTGCTTCTTTGCTGATGTAGCTGTTCCCTTTCAACTTTTTGTTTAATGTCAGGCTTACAAAGTGGCTCTGGAGAGTTTAGGCCATTGTGAATATGCAATGAAGGCTGGCTTCCACTTGAACCCAAAAGCTATTGAAGCAAGTCTTCAGGTAGGATCTGCTAAACCTGCTTTTTCATCCCTCCTCACCTTAAAAATAACTATTTAAAAAAAGGAAAAAAAAGATCGGACTCATAAGGATGCCTTCATTATCTTCGTTTCCTTCTAACTAATCTGTTTTTATGCTTCAGGGCTGTTGCAGTGAAGCCGAAGCCCAGCAAACAGGAAGGAGACAGACTCCACCTCAGCCAATTCAGTGTGAATTGCCCACTGTACCGGTTCAGATAGGACCGCACTTTCTGAAAGGAATATCCTTTAATGAGTCTGCAGCAGAAAACCTGAAGCTGAAAACGGTAATAGTCCTGAATCTAACCACAATGGTTAAAAAATAAAATGAGAATCAGTAGAACGCCTTAAAACTCAGAGAAAAACCACAGTAGTTCAGTGCCAAGCTTGTACTTAAAAGTGCATATTTTTAGCCTGACTTCCTGTGGAATCAAGATGTGATAAAGCTGTAGGTTCACTCCTCCCTCTGATAATGTTTAAACCACCTAGGCAAATTCAGCCCAGTGTAAGAGAAACACAGAAGTCTAAGAGGTAATTGGGGTTCTATAAACTTTTTAAAATAGGTGGTTAGGTATCAAACTATGAAGAGGAATCCTTACAGATGTCCTAAGCAGGTGATGGACTTCAGAGCTTATATAATCTTAGGTGCCAAAACCAGTCAGGACTGTGCCTTCTGCTGCTAAGGGAAGTACTTTAAAATAAACAATATTACAATATGTTTTTTTCATGCCTTCCGAACTTTAAGCAATCTTTCAAAGTCAACTTAAAATGTATTTTTAGAAGTTGTGGAAAAGTTAATTGAATTTTCAATGTAAAGAAAATGCAGAAAGTGTCCATTGAGAAGTAATTTGGGAATTTTAATCAGCTTTTTCCAGTTTTTAGATAAGGCCAGTCCTCGCTCCTGGAAGTGTTGAAAAAAACAACTTAAAATGTTTTTCTTTTGTCTTTGAAGTGCCTTTTGTAGTTTTGATTGAACTATTCTGCAAAAGCTAAATACTGTTTATCGTGTTGGAGTTCTGTGTTCAAAATAGCACACGCTGACTCCACTGTTTCTGTTCTGCAGTTAAGGTCTTATATGTAGGACTGCTGGGAGGTGGCACATGTAGAAATGGGTGGTTGAAAAGCTTTTGAAACATGTGTACATATGGAGGCCATTAATGTTAACATTTCTGAATCACGTGACAAAAGGTGGTGGTTTTTTTTCAGCACACTATGTTGCAACTAATTAAAGAAGCTGGATACCATAATGGACTTACACCACGGGATGACTCTCCTGTTACTGAAGTACTAAATCAGGTTTGCCCTTCGACTTGGCGTGGAGCCTGCAAAACTGCTGTACAATTGTTATTTGGCCAAGCAGGACTGGTAAGTAACTACAGATAGGCTTGGCAAAAAAAGGGCTACTTCAACATCCTGAAGAAAAACTAGGTTTTTTAAAGTGTTTTAAAATTAATTTCCTACGTCTTCCTCCATGTTTCTACTTTTAACATGTAGCTAACTTTAGTTATAAACAAGATGCATCCTCATGGAATGCAAGTTTGTAGATGCTACCTGTAGTTGTTAGGAACAGGGGAAGACAAGAAATGAAACGTCAGTTCTAATTCAGAAATAGAAAGATGTTTGAATCTTCCTGTTAAATAAAACAAAGCAAACAAAACAAGAACCACCTCTGCCACCTTTCTCTTAGCTCAGCTTTGAAAAATGCCATTTTTCTATTTCCTTTCTCCTTCAAATGGAAGCTTGGTTTTACTGCTGATCAGAAATCAGTAAGTCGTCTGCTCCAAGTAATGCAACCTGGTGCCTGCAGCAGAAGGCATAGCAATTACATGCCTTTCTGTAGACATGTATATTCTTTAGAAACAAATGAGCAAAAGACACCCTAGATTCTACAGTATCTAAGGACTTAGTAAAAACAGATGTTTGAAATGCATTTTGGTAAGAAAATGCACTGGTGCTCCTATGACTCGTTCCTGCGATCTCTTCATTTAATGAAGTGTTTGTTGATAAATTCATTTTTTAGACCTGAGTTTTCATTTGACAGGGCAAATAAAATGGGGACAAGAGTGCAGTAGGATAGGATGAAATTGATGCACAGAGGTATACCATAGCCTACAGCAGTTTCTATCAAGTATTCTTTGAATCATTTTAACTCAGTCTGGGCTAAATGCTACTTGTTGATTCATATATCGATTCCTTGTTCAAGGTGAATACAGGCTGCCAAAACTGTAACAAATTGTAATTTCAGATGGAAAGATCCTTATTGCTACTACCTTGCAAATACATTTTTCAAGCAAACAGCTGATTAAGTGACTTTGCCTAACCTCCACTCTTAGTTCATTGACCCATATATTTTTTGGTACTGCTAATACATTCTCTAGTAAGCGGTGAATGTTGGATGTTTTTATTTCAGGTTTCCTTTGCTATTAGGTATTAGATACCCCCTTGACATGAAATATATTGGAGAAGTAGATTTAAGTCATAGTTGCTTGTAACAACACAGTTGAATTAAAGGCTTAAAATGAAAGAGAAAAACCATCAGTATCATAACAGCAGTGCGACTGCCATCAATCCTTACCACAGTGCAACGCAGAAGGAAGTGGTGGTAAATTGAGCACTTTATCTAAGGAAATTTTACAGAGAGAGGGTTAAGAGGGTTGTATCTTTGCAGGAAGGGGAGCATTTTGAAATAATAGGATTGATAAAATTTATATTTAGGTGTTTACTAGGAAAATGTGTGTTAAATGCATGAACAACTAGAAAAAGGGCCATAGTTAAGTGAGACTGTCTTTGGCTGTTAGAATGCTGGGAGTCAGCAGCAAGGTACGGGAAATGGGGCCAAGAAAGAAGTGTTTGTCAGCAGCCCTATGGGAGTGTGCAGTAATTCCTTAGCAGTTCTTGGCTTCTAGCATCTAGATGAGGAATGTCTTGGAGAATGCTGTACCCCCCACTGCTTCCTTTCCAGCAAAACGAAAGCTTAGGGGTTTCAGTGTTGTGTACACCCGAATCTTGCCCTGATCAGATTTTGGGAGTGGCCCAAGGCAAATTTGAACTCAGGAGTCTGGAAACCTGGTGTCCCCTAGTCTAGACGTGACTAGTTAGACCTGCTGGTAATTAAATCACTGATACTGTTCAGGTTTATCATAACATATGGAGAGTTGTCAGCATAAACTTATTATGTGTTCTCCTGTATGACAGTGCTGATACAAAGAATATTATCTCATTAGAAGCATGAATGTCTTTGCCTGAATCTCTTGTTCTGAAAATAGCAGGTTTCTATCTTCAGAGACATAGTAATGAGCTCTACACAGTTGAAATACTTGTAAGCCTTCTGTCTGAATTCATTCTCACTTTTGATTTGTTACAGTATGAATGGGTGAGAGGGTATAAAATGTGCCATAGTTCTTTTTACATGATTCAATTATGCTTGTATGTAGTCTCATGCAATGATGAGAAACTGTAATTTATTTCTTTAAAGCCTTCTTTGGGTGGAGATGAGGGAGGAAACACCTTTAAAACAAGAACAATGGATGTATGGTGCACAGGAAGCTATCCAGCGAGCACCCAGCAGGCAGGGAGTGAGAAACGTGTTTATTTTATTTGGTGTGCACCTCAGATAAATATATCATGGGACAGTAGTATGCAGTCTTTTGTGTACTGCTTTTGAGAACTAAGCTATCTGCATTAGTTCGGAATGGTGAGTTAAGCTGAGTCAGTATCAAATTGAAGAAAGAACACTGATACACTCGCTATCTTTGGCCTACTGTGCCATGTGCCTTTGCAGAAGAAACTCTTGTTAAGTGCAGAAAGCGCAACGAGGTGTAAATTAGTATGTTTTATTGTTTTAGGTTTTTAACTTAGAGAATTTTTAGAACTGTAGGGGTGTGTGTATGTATATTCTAAGGTAATATCTGAATGTACACGTGTGCTAAAGGGTGTGTGTATAGATAAAGAATTCATGTCTTTTCAGATTTAGGTCAGCTAAGGAAGTATATGTTTGAATAAAAAGATGCAGGAATTAAAATAATTTGGATTATGAATGGAGATAAAACTTGGAATTGGCGTCCTGCAAAAGTGTAACTTAGTCTCTAGTTAGCCATCCTTTCCTGTGCTAACAGATCTTGGTTAACAAAAAACATGCACTGTGGGAGCACTAAATCTCCTAGTAGCTTTAAATCTGAGGTGTTGTAACTGTGACCAAACGTTGAGAAATGTGACTGTTTTTTTAGAGGGAAGAAGGAGGAAAAAAACACCAAACAAACGCAGGGAAAACCCCTAACCAAGAGCATTGGCACTGCACTGCATCGCTTCCAGGAACTGATCTAGATTTGCACCAATTAAAATTTTACTTCTTGACTGATGTGAGATTGATCTGAGATGCAAACAGTATTTCTGGGGGAGCTGAGGGGAGAAGAATTACTACTTAGTTGATCTCGCCTTAGCCCAGTTATAATTGCAGTATAGCTAAATGTATACCAAATTACAAACATGAAGAAAAAAAGACGGTGTTGCACTGTTACTATGTTAGGTATTATCATGAGTGGATAATAGCATTTTGCCATGTAACTGTGCTTAGACGGATTTTACAAGTCCAGATAAACCTGAGCAAATGTTCAGAGACAGCTAGAGGAAAATGAAGGCCTTATGTTAAAATGGTAGGAAATAGTAATGCTTAAGTACTGTTGGAGGAGTTTGGTAATGCAGGAGAGAGGAGAGAATCTCAACTCTGTTTATATTTCACCTTTCTTCATAAGCAGTAATAGACAACAAGACAGAAGTAGAACAAGTGTAGGATGATTGCAAAAAAGCCAGTAATGCCTCTTGAGGCTTATTTATGCTGGAGGACTTTTTGCCATTTCAAGGATAAATGGTACAGCTAATCTGCTAGTCACTGGAGCAAGAACTGCTGACTGTTGCCAAAAAGCTGCTGGTTCAGCATGACCAAAATAGGAAATTATGGAAATGATCAAAAAGGCCAGCTCATGCAGACCGGACAAAACAGAAAGCACAAACCAAATATGGAACTTACTATCATTGGTATTGAAGTTTAAATGAAGTTGGAGTGAATCCTTTCCTTCTCAGTTTCTATAAAAAGAAAGGTTCGTGACAGATTAATTTTCAAGACTTTCATCTTCCATATGAATTCATGATGTCTTAACAGAAGGCTCAGAATTAAAAAAATAAAAAAATGGAACAGTCAATTTTCTTTTCTTTACTACTGTTAATTCTCTGTTACTTACGGTACCACTGGATAGAGATACGCTGGTATACGATTTTGTAATCATGAAAGTTTGTGTAGGGGGGTGTTAAAAATTGCAGGCTATGTGAAGAGTTTCAGTCTAAATACTATTTGTCTGTAGCATGCCATGCATTATTTAAAATAGTTTGAGAAATAGGTGTTTGGGGGCTATTAAGGTAGAACTGAGCTAGACTTCTCACATACAAGAGCTGATACACAGATCACTGATAACTACCAGCTGCTATGTAAAGAAGTTGGTAACTACGTGGTAACTCTAGTATATAATTGAGAAGAATGTCCTTGAAATATAGGCTAATGTATCAAACTAATCAGTCTACATGCTTTTGTTTTTTCTTTCCCCAAGACGTTAAAATAGAAATTAACATATGATGATGATTTTGTGAATTGATTTGTTTTTATCTGGTTCTTTGTACATCTGTAGTGTGGCAGGGAGCTGAGACTTGCATCTGGACTACAGGGGTGATAAAAATAACTAGAACTAATTCTTAAAATAAATTCCCTTTTATTTTCGTATCATTTTCTAGGTGGTTGTGGACACAGCGCAGATTGAAAATAAAGAAGCCTAAGCTCCTCAAATAAGTTTAGAAGGATCCAGAATAGTGGTGCAAGTTCCATCAACTTGGTAAGTGAAAGTACTGCATTGTAGATTATACTAGCAGGTATGACAGAAATACATAGGAAATAATACAGTGCAGTACAAGTGGAGCAGGGACTACTATGTAATTATGGCTTATCTTCCTTAAGTTCCTTTATCTGGAACTGACTAAATACCACCATTCATCAGACTGACCAGCAGTTGTACTAGAGCTGTCTTTGTACTGGTGCTCCCTCTGGCGGCAGTGGAAGGGAAGCAAGGCTGGTGCACAAGAGCAAAAGAAAAGTAAAAGCTAGATGAGAGTTGAATAAATGTAAATCCAGAAATATTCCCATTGCTCTCCCTGGCAGGTCCTGGGTGTTCGATGAGATTAATAGAAGAGCGTTAGCTCTTAACTAAGATGTTCTTTAGGCGCTGTTGTGAGCTGCAAAACTCTGTGGTTCAAGAGGTGCCATCCCTAGCGGTTTATCTAGCTGCCTAGGAAAGCATAACATTAATTTGCATTTTTAGGTGAGGTCGTCTTCCCTTTTGAAACAATAATTTGGAGTTACAATATTTCCTTCATTTCTTCAGTGTTCTTGGTGTTACGAACTTCAGCGTAAAAACACTGCATTCATCTGAATCCTTAGTGAGATAGCCTGTCGCTGACGGTACCAATGGTGTGCCAAGAAGTACAAGTCAGCCCACAGTCTGTTCATCCAGATTCATCTTTAATGCCACTATGGAGTATAAACTGGCACTTCTCTGTTCCCTTTACATAAATTGCTCTATTGTGAAAGAACTAAAATACTGCTGAGCGCTTTGTGCTAGCGTTTGCAGTCTCTGAAAGAGCTCCACCTGCTGACACACTGAGAGAGTGCCCGTTTACTCATCTCTGCTGAAGGGGCTCATTAAATACTTGGCAGCTGTGCCAGTCCTTGAATCCAGGTTATTCTGATTTCACCTCAAATTAAGTCCTAATTCTGTAGATTATTGAAGAATTACAGTAAGCCTGCATCTTCGCAGATCAGTAAAATCTTTCAGAGATTATTGGATATGCTGAATCATTTTTCACGTGGAGCGTGTCAGGCTGGGTGTTTCTAGGACTGGACATCTAGAATGCACTCAGGACTTAAATTTCATGCGCCTTGCCTTTTTGTCAGGCTTGTTGAGTGCTCCTGCCATTTATTAAAAAACAGGCTTTCGTGGGTTTTTTTATTTCTTACTATGCTTTAATTATGCCTGCTCAGCTAAAGAGGAAATAATTAATCTTGATTTTGAAAATAAATGATAAAACTCTTGCCTGCAATGAAATTTGTTATATAGTCAACAATTAAAAAAAAGGAAGTAGGGCTGCAGGTATTAGTCCTTGGGAATCTTCAGGCATTCATATGTTATACTGCCCTACTAGTTGTACCTCTGTAGGAGCAAAAGTAGCATACTGATTAGCCTTTCATTATCTGACTAGTGTGGTAAAATTGTTCAACGTGAAATTCAAAGTTTTGATTTTGATTACAGGTGTCTAAAAGAAGATCCAGCAACAATGTCTTTGCTACAGAGGAGTCTGGATCCAGAGAAGACTTTGGGACTAGTAGATGTGCTTTATACTGCTGTGTTTGACATACCAAGGTGGAAGGAGGGAAGGTACGTCTCCTCTTGAGCCTGTTGTTTAAACAAAGCCGTCACTGTTGAAAAGACTATACTGAGGAATTTAATAGCACTAGTGAACTAGAAAGAGAAATCACTGGTCAAACAAAGCAAGAACCATGTACTCTATGTAGGTAATCTTGTGGGTACGTACAGAGATACAGCAGACTTAAAAAACAAACCAAAAAAACTGGAGACCATCTCATCCAACCTCTCACACAGGCAGGCTCCTGTAGAGCACATTACCCACGACTGTGGTTAGTAATAGCTTGAATTGTTACTGTAAGTAGCCAACGAACAAGCAAACTGATAGAGAACTTTGGTTTTATTTCTTCCACTTTCTGTTACCCAAATGCACGTTTTTCTCCAAAATAAAAACTCAGTTAAATTTCTTTAGATATCCAGTGCAGTGTTAGGATGAATGGGATTTATTCAGTGGTTTGATCAGTGTTTCTGTTGATGCAGGGAGCAAGCTTTGCCTTGTATTCAGATCCAGTTACAGCGTGAAATCTCAGACTTTGGGAACCAAGTTGACATGCCATCTGGAAATGGAAGCAAATCTTCAGGTGGTCTACAAAAGACATTTTCAAAACTGACTTCACGGTTTACAAAAAAAACTTCCTGCACCAGTACAAGTAGTAGTGGGAGTTATTCAATCCCCAGTACGCCTTCCAAAAATGTCTTCATAAGTTCCAGCTCAGAGGAGAAGGCTAAAATGCCCACTAACATAGATGCACGGCTGCAAAGCATTTTGAACATTGGTAACTTTCCTAGGACCACAGATTCACTGCAGTCAATTCAGAGCACAAATAATCAGATAGTAAATGGGTTTTTAGTTGAAAGACAGGACAACTTCTTCAAACTGGATGAAGGCAAGGATGACAAAGGTATGAATTTACCAACTGACCAAGAAATGCAGGATGTTATAGATTTCTTGTCTGGTTTCAACATGGGCAAATCCCAGCAGACTTCTCCAATGGTGAAAAGAAGAAACTCTATTGCGTCCTCTACAGCAACAGAACAAAAATCAGGAACAGTGCAACAGCAGCCCCAGTCTGTCTCTCACACACCGCTGCATCCTTCTCAGCAAGGCTTGTCACAGCAACAACAGTCACAAAAGCAGCAGCAGCAGATGCAGTATTACCAACATTTGCTTCAACCTATTGGACCACAGCAACGTGTACCTGCCAAATGGCTGACTAATTCTTCACAGCAGCCAGCCCAAACTGTTGGAGCTGGATTGTCTCATTTAAACCAGTGGAATAATCCTGGTTTTTCAGATTTAAGCTCCGATTTGTACAGCTTGGGTCTTGTGAGCAGCTATATGGACAATATGATGTCAGAGATGTTAGGACAAAAACCACAAGGACCTAGAAACAACACGTGGCCAAATCGTGACCAAACTGATGGAGTGTTTGGAATGCTGGGAGAAATTCTGCCTTTTGACCCTGCAGGTGTGTGTGCTTTCCTTTATTACTTTTTAAGAGAATCCTTTTACAAATAAAAGAATACTGTTAAATATTCTTAGCAGTAGTTATTTCCTAGTGCTATTTACCAGATGCTGAGGTTAGCATAGGTATAAGTATTTGTGTATGCCTTTTTTTAACGTAGGTTGAACTGAAGTACAGAAAAAAACTTAAAAAATGTTAGCAAGTTTCATTAATAAATAAGAATTGGAACAAATTCCTTGTTTATCTCAGTGGTAGTTCTTACCTTTCCTATAGGGATCACATCAAAGTGTTGAAACTTACAGATAATGCTCCTCCTAGTGTTAATTTTTTAGCTTGTTTAAAAGAATTCATAACATTAACATCTATGTATTTTGCCTCCCCCATCGATTATTATTCCTGCTCTTTACCAGTCCTGCACTCTAGAGATACAACTGAATTGCATCTTTCCCCTTCAGTATGGGAATCATAGCAATTCCTGCTCTCCGGCTGTTACTGCAGTGAAAAGCTTGGATGCTAAAGGATTAGAGACTAAGGAGCAAGTGTCATGTGGTTTGCCGTGTGTGGGAACCACTGGTAAACTGTAAATGTATGGGGATTATTAATAAAGATGAAGTGAGATAAAATTTTATGGCTATAAGCAAATAACTTAGAGACTATTAAACTGATTATAGAATCTGGATCTAAGAGGAGATTAATGATACTGCTGAGATTAACAGACCAATCTGTTCTCCTACAAACATACCTGTTGGTGTGGAACATAGCTACAGGAACTTCGCAGTAAGCATTTATTAAAAGTGCCAGAAAAATCTTTTATAAAACCACGTTATCCTTTTCCTGCTGTTACCTGTGTGTGTGTGTGACTAAAAATTCTGCAACCAAATAGATTGGAATTAGAGCCTTTCTCCATGTAACGTGCCAGGTTGAACTGTGGTGTCTGAAATCTCAGCTTCAGTTAGTGTAGTACAGAAAGCTTTAAGCGCGCACACAAAGAAATTCGTTTTCAGACTTCCTTAGGACTTGTACATTTGTCACTTGAAACAAATTGGGTTACCTGATGAATATTTTTAGTCTGAAAAGAATGACTTTTCAAAGGAAAATCTGCTAATTAAGAATGTATAGAATCGATGGGGTTTTTTACGGTCAAAGGCCTAAGTTGCTGCCAAAAGTGTATTCTGCAGTACTTTTATAATCTCTAAGGAATTAATGCTGTATCAGTAGAGGGAAGGTTGATGCATCTGTATTTTAAAAAAGCATTTTTACAGGTGAACCTATCTCATGAAAAGGTGTTTATCTGTTTTCACAGAGGTAAAAATTGGCACAAGTTGCTATTTTGCATATAACTGTAATTTAACACCTCATGCTGCCCACAAAACAAAACTATTCTTGCCCTTCAGAACCTATCCTTCCATCTGAGGATTTGTCTAACTTCCAGCCTCAGCTTAAACTGACATAAAAGTATTTCTCAAAGTAAGTAAGTAGTAGTGGCAGCACTTTGTTTCTGTACAGCTGTCAGGTAGCTCTGTCCCTTGCTTATACAATAAAGGTTGTCTAGAAACAAAGGTAACTTATTTGTTTTAATTTGCATGCAACAGAACATTAGAGCTCTTCTTTTGTAAATGTGCTAAATGAAAATAAAGAAGTTTCCTTCAAATGCTGAACTGAATGTAGGGAAGCAGTCACATGAACAAAAGGTGTTTTGATTTCTGTTTTTCAAGCTGTGCACTTTAAGACTTTTTATGTTAAGAATTACTATTTGTTTTCAGTAAATATCAATCTTACCCTGAACTGCAAAGTATTTCAGGATCAAAATGTTTTCAGAATGGTTGTGGTCTTTGTAAGAGGTAGGAGCTTCTGGGCTGCATGTTCTAATGAGATCAGTCTGACTTTTGATCTCTTGAGAAGCAAACCAAATCACAGCATGGATGGAAATCATTTTGTGATCCTGAATCAACAGTAATAATGCAAATATTATTTTTCTGAAATTGGATAAACATTCAGTCTTCAACTTTGTCAGTATCTGCTGCTGGACCTTTCAGGGCATAGGCATGATCATAGTCACAAAATACTCTTCAGAGAGGATGCCAGGGACAGGCGCAGACGAGACGAGAATTCCAGCTGAGAATTATCATCTACCATACACAACACATCTACTTTTTATTAAAACATTTCCTATTCCAGGTTCAGTGCTCCATCAAGAAGTATAAATTGTTTAGCATTAGCTATCAGTGAGAAGGAACTTCTTTTCTACTGGGGTATGGTCAGGTCTAGAGGATTAAACGAAAGGGTTAAATGCAGTAAAAATAGCTGAATGTCAGCTACTGACTCCATGATCTCTTTTATTTAGTTGGGTCTGATCCAGAATTTGCCCGTTATGTTGCTGGGGTCAACCAGGCTATGCAACAGAAAAGGCAAGCACAGCACGTCCGTCGTCCAAGCAACACGCGGAGCAACTGGCTTCTGCCTGATGATCCTCACAAAACCTGGCCCTTTCCTGAGTATTTCACAGAAAGGTAAGAGAATGGTCAAGCTACTTCTTTTTTGTATTGGGGTCAGTTCTACACTCAAAACTTGGCAGGATTTGGGAATAAGAGGTACTTTTTTTTCTGATTGCTGCTGCACCTGTAAAAGCTGCAGCTCATGGCAAGAGTAAGAAATCTGAGCCCTTTCTGCTTTCTTGATACTGAGGAACTGGTGTTTGATATAGTTCTTAAAGTAGAATGTGTACTGAGTTTGACTCAGGATATGAGGTCTTCATAACAGATTCATTCAGAATGTTCTTATTTCAGTATTTTGAAAACCTTTAAGACCTAGTTTTGATGAGGAGTGATGCTATGAAAGTTGCAGCACCTGACTTAGTTCAACTTAACAGATTTCAGCCACTGAATCTTACTACTATGAGGCATGTCGCCGTACCTTACAGCAAGTATGTCAGTAGTTTGTAATGTCTTCCAAGTCGTAACTTTATTACAAAACAAGCCTTTCAAGATCCTCTGTCCATTTGTCTACATAAATACAGCTATGAGTCTAAGGCTAGTTTAAAACCAGTAGGACAAGGGTGTTTTCTAGCTCAGTTGTGCAGTGAAAGAGCTGAGTGCTTAGTGACTGCAAAACCAAGGATCATTTGTTTTTCCTTCTGAGCCTGGACAGACAGTGTTATTTTAGTAGAATTTATATAAACTGACTGTAAAACAGACGAAGCAGCGATATGATCACTCAGAAGTAAATACATGAAAGTATTTGTGTTAGTTCTTCATTTAACAAAATATGGACATTTCTTTGTGCCCTGAGGTATCATCTGTCACAGAGATTCAGCATAACTAACTAGAGCATACAGTCTGGACCAAGCAGTATAAATACAAAGACTAATAAAACGTTTTGTCTTACAGTGATGTGACAAACAGCTGGTCTGGTACTCAAGGAGATTCTGCCAGCTCGAGTGATGAGACCTCCTCAGCCAATGGGGACAGCTTGTTCTCCATGTTCTCAGGGCCAGACCTCGTCGCTGCTGTAAAGCAGAGAAGGTTAGAGAAATGAACAGAAATACATATCACTTCATAACACTTTGGGGTGTTCTGATAATTTCAGTGCCCACATAATTGACTCCTGTCAGTCAGATAAAGTTACATGAATGCTGGTTTGCGCGCTACACTGATGTGAATCAGTGTGTAGTGTGTATGTAATGCCAGGGGTTCGCAAACTGAGTTATATTAGCAGCTAAATCTTAATATGTATTAGCATCTGTACAGATAGCCAGCTGTTGGCTGAAACTGATTATGTCTAGAAAGAGCTGACATTCTCCCTATAAGATAGTCTATTTGGGATGACACTTCTTCCTAAAGTACTGGGGTCTTAGAGATCATCTTTGAATTGATTTTTTAAACTGTACTTTAAAGCGTAGCTTTGTCATGCCCCTACGCTGCATTTTGATACCGGCAAGTTCCTACTCCCTGGCTTCTCCTGCAGCTTTGTGGCACTTTATGAGTAGTATTATCAGGTGTAAACTTCTGTCTAACATTGCCCACCACCACCATTTCAGTAGTTTTAAATACTTAAATACTTACTATTTGCTCCTTTCTTTCTCATCAAAGAGGGAGCTTAATTACATTCCTAAATAAGCTTAGTAACTTAAAAACTAAGCTAGGATTTTAAAATATGAATAATCAACAAGTGAATTCAACTACACTATGAATACACTTAAATGTAATAGCATAAATTACAATGTAGTTACTTCCAGCTTTCCTAAAGGGCTCGTAGCTCTGTCTTTGAAACCTCAGTGATTCCATGCTAGGGGTTAGTTAAGAGATAATAAAAGGCACAACACGAAGCACGCATTCCCACCAAATAAGGCACAAGATGAAGCATGATTTCTCACCAAATTTCAATCTGGAATCAAACTCTCAACTTATTTTTAGAAAAGGTTTTGAAAAGTAAAATATTCAGTGACCAAATCTTCTAAAATTAATATTTGATCAGAGACAAAATCAGAGTTGATACATTAGAGTACAGCTGTCTACTCTCTGGTGACAGGAAAAAAATCAGTGGCCACACTGACAGTTTTCTGCAGATTACCACAGAAGTTATTTTTATATGCATTGGGGTAAAGGAAGTATGCTGGGGTAAAGTAGGATGAAACTGAGGCGAACAAGCTGAAAGGAACTGACAACAAAGCCAGGAGGTGCTTTCTGAATTTGTACCTTTACCAAAACTTTTAAAAGGGGACAAAAATAAATGCTGAATTGAAATAAGTGGAAGACCATTATCTAATGAGCATCACAGCAAAAGACTAGCTCATCTTTTTTCATCTCCACAAAAACGTGTTGTTGAAGCCGTAGCTCCACGTCAAGTCTCTGACAGTATTCAGTAACAAATGTCTTGCTGCAGTAACTTGTACTTTTACCTCTACCAAGAAAAAACATGAGATGAGGTGCCAGTACACATTCTAGGTTGTCCAGTAAGACAGAGTGGAACTATGGAATGGTACTCTAGTGGCAGATTAATGCATGTGACTCATTTAAAAACAAATAAACCAAACTAAATGTTGCTTTCTTGGGGCAGAAAACACAGTAGTGGAGAACAGGAGCCTAGTACGCTACCATCACCACCTCTTCTTTCTGCAGTAGATGACCGTAATCAGGTAAGTGGAAAACATCTTTGTTTAGTCATTTTTCCTGCGTGTTTGGGAGTGGCTTTCCTTAAGAAATCAACTAGAATAGAATCAGTAGCTCCATATTCCTTACCTTGACTAAAATGCAAACCATTTACACTCAAGTAGTTCTAGATTCTTCTTTTTTTTTAAATGAAAAGGACCAAATTAAAAATTGGAAATAATCTAACTTGTAGCAGAAATTATAATAGAAAACCCAAAGAGTTCAAATTAAGCTAAGAGACAACACAGTCAACTTCAGTTTTCTCTACACAAACAAAGTACTACCAGATTGGCCCTTGTGGCCAAGAAGGGCAGTGGCGTGTTCAGAAGAGCCTGGCCAGCAGGTTGAGGGAAGTAACCCTTCGCCTGTACTCTGTCCTGGTAAGGTGACATGTGGAGTACTGTGTCCGGTTCTGGGCTCCCCAGAAAGACAGGGAACTTCTAGAGAGAGACCAGCAGAGGGCCACAATGACAATTAGGGGCCTGGAGATTTCCCTTAGGAGGAAAGTCTGAGACCTGGGATTGTTCTGCCTGGAGAAGATGGGGGATAGTGGAGGGTGGGTAGGTATCAATGCTTAAAACACTTAAAGGGTGGCAGGAGTCCTTTCAGTGGTGCCCAGCAGCAAGTCAAGGGGCAGTGGGCACAAACTGGAACACAGAAAGTTCCATGAGGATATTTCCTCATGGAGCACTGGAATGGGCTGCCCAGAGAGGTTGTGGAGTCTCCTTCTCTGGAGATGCTCAAAACCTGTCTGGACGCATTCCTGTGCACCCTGCTGTAGGGAATTGCTTTAGCAGAGGGGTTGGATTGATGACCTCCAGAGGTCCCTTCCCACCCCTAAATTCTGTGATTCTGTTAATTACCTGGCGTACTAGAAACTTTAACTTACGGCAGGGCTGCTGGTCATCAAGCAAATGTGCTGAAGTGAGTGAGTAAAGGTTTTTCAAGAGGCAAATACTGTAAGAGCTACAAGTTGTATATATGCATCAATTCTGTTTTTAAAGATTAATCTTCTGAAAATGTTGCAGGGAGAGGGTTTGTTAAGTACTGTCTCAAAAGAAAGCATGTTGATCAAAAAACAATAAAACAGAAAAACCAACCCGCTTCACAAACCAACAACTAATTCTGTTTTCCCAGGATAATAAAACCAAAACCTGGCCTCCAAAGGCACCCTGGCAACATACATCCTCTGTCACGAATACACTACCCAGTCAGAGTACATCTTTGTACCCTATGAGCAGCCCTGTCAGCCAGTGGAGTGACACGATGCAGATCCTTCAGTCACCTGTGTGGGCGGCAGCCAACGACTGTGCTCCATCAACAGGAATTTCCTCTAGCTTTGCCTATGCGCAGCAGCAGCAATCGCAGCAACAGGCTTCCCAGCACAAACAGATGAATAAGGGCTTTAAATCTTTTCCGGTAAAGCACGAACGCAGACCATCTTACCTGCATCAGTACTGATTGCTTTTCATATTGGAAAATGCAGCACAGGGCCAAACGGTTATAAAGTACGTGTACTTTGTTCACAGTTGTGTGTTGGCTATATCCTGTTTATCTCATTAAATAGGGAATTGAGGGGGGCTTGAGGAGAGGTATAAAAACTCGTGAATCTTATTTACAGTGCTGAGCAATATGGCCAATATGTTTGTTTGTACATGAAACAGCCCAAAACTGTGATGTAGAAATGCTTTTAAAAATATCTATATTGCCTTTACTTTCAAAAGCTTTTTTTAAAAAAATAACTGCTGAAGGACTACCATACAAAAAACACTGTATTTTGTAGCTATTTTTCATATAGATTTATAGTTGACATCTTACTGAAACACAATAAATACGTTGAAGCAAATATATAGCGGTCACTTTGCTCAACACTGTGTTTAAATTCATAGCAGACAAGCTGGAAAGCCTTTGTTTCTTCCATAAATGGCCTGTGGGCAGCTTTTTTTTTTAATGAAGCGTAAGCGCAGCTTTCCATGTGCCACACAAGTGAGTTCTTTGTACAGCTGTTGCAGAAGCAGTTGTGAAATGGAGTGTTGTGGTAGTTTCCTTCCTCGAAGTACAGATCAGCAGAACCACTCAAATCTGTGTCACAAATGTTATCTGAGCTGCTTAAAGTGGATGGCACCTGTGTGGATAACATGACACTGGTTTTCAGATAAATACGTTTGTTAGTGCTTCATTCGGCCGAGGGCATTATCCACACAGTACTCCTTAGGTGTGTGAGAGTAGAGCCTGAAAGACTACTTGCATATAATCTAAAGTCTTATTTCAGATGCTAGTTGATTTAAAAATAAAAAGGTTGTGAGCTGGCTCAGAAGATAGCAGAAATGCAGCGTGGGGTAGCAGTTAGCTGTAAGGGCGTTATTTTTTTTAAAGGATAAAGTAATTATTTGCAGTCAAATGTGCCATTAATGAACCTGTGGAACTGGGAATAATCTTCCAACCAAAGTGGATCTGGGAGTGACTGGTGCTTAAAAAGTGAAGAACAATGGTAAATATATATATAGCTATCCCACTGTATATTAACTGAGATACAGAAGATTCTTTATATAGTTAGAGCTTATTTAAATTTTCATATTTCATCTTTGAAAGAGACTAAAAACCACAATATTTTCTGGTATAAGAGTTTTGACAGTATTAATCTTATTTTTGTATTTTTCTTAAGTCATATCATTCTAATATGTTAACTACTAGTAAAATGGGTTATTAGTTCTAACTACATAATTTTTCAACGAAGAGAAAGCACATTTGTTGTTTTTGTTTCTACAAACTAAGTACATCTATATCTAAAGATACCAAAAAATTAATACATAAATATATATATAAATAAGAAGTATACACAACACTAAAACTATTAAACATTTGGGTATTTAAAACCCATCCACCTTTTTTGTTTGTATGGTGATGGGCTGTATTTGCTGGCCCAGATTGTTACTTTTTGTGCTGTTTGAGGATGCCAATGTTGCCTGTATTTATGATATTGTCACCACGTTTTCTGAAAGTTCATACTTACATGTTTACAGAGATTTGTTTGCTGTACATAGACTTTTTACAGTAATGTGCTTTGCACAATCAGTGTGGCTTGTCTGTAAATTGTTGATGGTCTGTACTACTACAGTTTTGAAAACCCTCTGCTGAAAATGTTAGTGGTTACTTAACTTGATGAATGGTTTTGAGTTTCCTCAGTCTTGTCATTTAGATCTAATATTAAATCCTAAATTTGGTTGTAGTTTACTGGTTATTCATACTAAGACCAAAATGGAAGTCAATGAAAACATTTTATTTTGAACTCCTCCTAACAAGTGCCAAAATTATTGCTATAGTTCGTGCAGCTGATTCATAATTACAGATGCTGGCAGGTTTCTAGATGTACATAAGTAAATTGCAGAAACCAAGTCTGTCTGCATTTTGACCACGTAGGTGCTACTATGTCCTTTGCTTCCGATTGTTCCGAACACTGGTAATTTTAAAGAGTTGTTGCACTTGGCAAATGAGTCTTGCCATTGAACTTCACTTACACTGCCAAGTGCAAGGGTCTGGTGCTTAGTTAACTTACCCTTATTGCAGTGCTTCTGTGAATAGCTAATGCTTCTGAACTGGAATTGTACATTTTGTATTTTAAAGCTTCTGTAAAAGTAAAATATTAGCTTTATTAAAGATATACATTTAATAGGTCATACCTGGTTAAAATATGCACCTTACTGAAAATGAGCAGCACCTAAAATTGTAATTTTAGTTTGTAAACAGAGACCTTACTTCATTAACATAGGATTATTTAACAGTTTCAAAGTTGTTAACTGCCTACTTACATCATATAAAACTAAACTTAATACACCATACAACCTGAAGCATCTTTAAAGCTACTCTTTTGTAAGAAGAGAAAATGCCTTAACAGTATCTTTGAATCATCAGAGCAGATGAACATTGCCACAAACAAGTAACGTGAATTTTTAGACAAGTAAATGATTTTAATAGTAGTGAGTGAAAACTTTTTTAGGGGGAGGGGAAGGGGATTGCTGAGGCTTGTTTAGCTTATGCTAATTGTATCACTGAAATGCACAATCAGGTGTAAAAATATATATATAATAGTAAAATAAGCTGTGCTCTCAATAGGTAAGAGTACAGAGGCAGACAGCTGAAATACTGACAAATACTCAGGGTGCACATGAGGCCATACTGATTATGCAAGAAGTTACTTGTTTACAGAATCCGTAGGGCAGAACATTTCAAGCAAAAATGAAAATCTTGATGCAAGTGGGGCTAACATCAGCGCTCTCAGTGAAATTGACTGTTGCATAACTTAAAAGCTGTTACTTCTTTCCTAGAATTCTGAAATTCAAGCTCCTATTGCAATAAACCCCAAGGTGTTCCTTTGTTAACATGTTACGTTAATCCAGAAAATATTGCTTTACAAAGCACATCTTCAGTTTATTAAGCACAATTTTTATGATACAGGATACACAATAGTCTGTGCAACATGTGCCTCTTGTGATTTCTACTTCCCCACCTGCTCAGTGTGTGTCCTCCTGTTACATAGTCTCAGTCATGAAACAGTGGCTGCCTCACTAAGGCTGCCAAAATCTTCCAGAGGCATCAGTGGTGGTGTCCTGACAACGGAGCTGTTTTCACAAATACACAACACTGAGGTTTTCCAGAGATAAAAGTATGGTAATTCTCTCCCCTAAGTTCTACTTTACTTAATAGGAAGAAAGAAGCTATTCTAATATTAGAGTTCACATTTTAACATAGAGGGATGGCTCTTTACTTGCCTTGTGCGACTACACCTTCTCCCTCTCACAGAGGCAATCTAAACTAAAGCCTTTCTGTAACTCTTTAAAGCATCGCAGCCTGCAGCAGAGTACGTGCCAGTCACTCTGTAGTCTTCTGCGCGCTGGGTGGCGTCGCATCTGCAATTGTGGCTAAATAAATGAGGTTTCTGTGCAGGATATGCTGGTACCTATCAAGGAAACAAAAACATTATTTGGGAAGTGAGCGATTGCCTGTTTTTCTCTAGCAGATGACGCAGACTGTAGCCGTCACTTCTGTAACCCGCTCAGCATTCTGTACGCGGTCTGCGCCGCGCAGGGCCGGGCTGAACCGAGACGGCCGCCCCCCACCGCCCCCGCGAGCCCGCTCGGGGCTGCCCGCCCGCACTTACTGTACGCAGTCGGTGGCGCGGCCCTTGCTCTGGTACTCCACGATGCAGCGGATCAGCTGGTCGTTCTCCTCCAGCAGCTGCGGCAAACACCGCTGTCACCGCCCGCCTCGGCCCCGCCTCCCGCGCCGCCGCTGAGGGGGGTTGCGCGGGCGGCGGCGGGGCCGGCAGAGCCGGCGCTGCCCGAGCCATGCCGGGTGGTCCCGTGCCGCCACCCCGGGAGCCCGCCACCCCGGGAGCCCGCCGCCCACTCACCCGCTGCAGCGTCTCCTGGTTCACCTCCGCCTTGCCGCGCAGCCGCTCCGGCACGAACACCACCGACATTCCGCCGCCGCCCCGCGCCTGCGCTGAGGGAACCGCCGCCCGGCGCATGCGCTGAAGGAACTACCGTTCCCGCCCCGCGCTGAGGCAACAGCTTCCCCACCCTCCCCACGCTCGCGCCCCTCCCTCCTCGGCCCCGGTTCCCGCCCGAGAGAAAGCAGCCGATCCCGCCGTTCCTCGTGCAGCTGCGAGGGCACGAAATAACTCCCCACAGCCTCGTTGTATTGAAGAGTTTATTCAGGTTTAAAATAAAAAACCCCTCACTTTCATGAAACAAAGTAGCCCGCCGGTGGCCGCGCTGCCCGCTCCCTGCGCATAGAACCCCCCGCCCCACAGCTGCGTGCACTGCGCTGCCCGTACGGCCGCCTCCCGCCCCCAGCCGTGCCGCGGCCCCGCGCTCCCCTCCGCCGCAGCTGCTCGGAGCCAGCCCCGGCGGACCCCACAAGGCAGTGCTGTTGACATGCAAAAACGTTACTAACAATGTTATCTAACTTCTACGGCTGCCAAATACTTGACCTTAATAGGGAAACCAATTACAAAATAGTTCGTCATAGTGCTATACAAAAGTTATAAAATTAAGATTCTATCACCCACTTTAAATATTCCAATTTTCCAACAGTGCAGTTTTCCACATCTTTATCACCACTGAGTACTCTGAAGTAAAAAAAAATAAATCAATCAGTAAATTAGATCAAAACGTTTAATCTTTGGATCCCTTTATTCCTGTGGCCTTCACATACATATACAGACACAAATGACCAGGTCTCTATTTCAGCATCTCCATAAGGTGGAACTAGGCATTCAGAATTGGCAAAAAGTCCATACTATGTCATTTGCGGATGCAATGTCTTAGAACCAGGTTCTCATCTTCTCCAAGCTATGGCCTATCAAATGCAAACAACTCCAAACACTAGAATTCCTCAATCACTTATGTCTACAGGTATTACAACAAAGTTAACGTTTCAAGAACTGACAAATGCAGACATACTTCTGGCCCAGGCATTCCAGAAGAATCGCTTTAACTCACATGCCTGGTCCATTATTAAAAAAAAGTTAATATTTATCACTAAGTAAAATTAATTGAAAATTTGGACATATGAAATTTATTTTGTCCTCATTTGAAAAATAACCTCTTTCATTTGGTCAAATCCTGTGATATGCCAGAAGCTACAAAATCAATTGCTTGCAAGAGAAGCAAAGAGTGTATCCAGTTTTGTGTAATGGAAGAACATTTCAAATCTTCATTATACTCCAAATATAAAATCAAATTTAAGCTTGAAAAGCTGCTAAAGAAAAAAACCCAACTAATTCAGTGTTCTTCAGCATATCAACTTCTGCAATAACACAGTATGTTTGCCGACTTAAAAATGTTTATTCTTTAAAAAATTAGTTGCTTTTTATACAGCTATACAAAGTTTGTAATGTTTCTTTGGCAATGGGATATAATGGAATTTTACAACTATATAAAAAGTTTCCTTTGCCTAAGAAACAGTATTTACTGTGTGTACATATCTGACTGACAAAGCAAGTTTTCTACTGTCCAGCACCCTAGTTGATAAAGTACAACCATCTCAAAAGGGATATTACAGGATTTCCAAAAAACAACCTTCAGTGGATCAAAACACTCACAGTATCGACGGCCTTCTGCATACAATTGTCCTTACAACTTGAAGCAATTATCAAATACAGTTTAGTAATAAGAAAAATCCTTTCAGTGATGAAAAAATACTTAAACTCCATCGAAGTACTGCTTTATAATTAACTATACATAAGAAATTACTTATCCTTCTGTCTCAAATATATTTAATGCTCACTGTTTTCAAAGATGGCCATTTTTCAAAAAGTAACTGCATTACACCCCTTTGAAATTAAATAGTTAAATCCCAGTGCTGGTGACGAGTATACAGCAAATTAACTTCATTCTTTGCAGAGATTGAAACTAATTCTCTGGATCAAGAAGATCTAGACGTTCACGCAGTTTCAGCTTTCCTGTAGACTATGCAGCAACTTTGTTGTCTTTCTAGAGGGAACAACAGTAGAACGTTACAATTAATTTTGCAAAACAAAAAATGACAGGTTAATTTGGGTAACAGCGCTGGGAGAAGATACACTCTGATGGCTACTTCTGATCTTCTGAGATCAGAAAGGAGACCTCTCTGATCTCCACATTAGCATCTGGTCAAGACACTGGCAAACACCGAGGCAGCTCACTGACTGAAGCTGTAGCACAAATCCTCTGCCTGTATGCCACCTCCTACTTATCCAGACAACTGTGAAACGTTCATTCACAAAATCCTATCTATGATCTTCAACCCCTCATTTCAGTTCATGCTCAGCTACCAAACATTTCTTTAAATCACAGGACTAATTCTTGCAATTTAGGGAAGGAATGGCTGAGGGACAGACATCTTCAGTTATGAAAGGCTTAAAAAAAAAATTGAATCTTCAACCAGAAAGCAATGATTTTGCACTGTAAAAATTCTTACTGCTCACAAGGTAAGTTACCAGAAACAGTTCTTCTGAGTCAGAATTGTAAGTCTAAACGTACTTGCATTAGTTAATTACATTTGTCACCGATTTTTAACACTGTGCCCACATCATTTCTGCTCCTTCATAGGGTAGTATTCAAGTTGGTGTCTAGAAAATCAGCTTGCACTGAAATTATGAAAAGATTTTATTTTTGCAAGCAGCTGAGCTCTCAATTTATATAATCTGTCTGATCCAGTAGTACTGATAAGAGACAGACTTTGGGTTGTTTCATCTAAGAAAAAGAAAGTGCACCTAAGACAACACTAGCACAGAATACACTGCCTTGCTAGTGGAGGGTGGCATCCAGCTTCTTCTTTGGAATGGCTGATAAAAACAGGAGTTAAGATCTTCAACAGGAAAGAGGAAAGCGCGTGCCTTGATAGTTTTGCAAAAGTGAACTGCCTAAGTATACCCTACAAGAGAAACAGCGATTTCAGCCACCACAGCTTCTGCAGAGCAAGTTACTATTTATACGATTACATGTCTGTGCATCAGGTTGCTTAGGTTAACAGACTGGTACGGCAACTTGCGCACAATGCTTTAAGAAACTTCAAGCCTCTTCATATTTACTTAAAGTACTAATACTTATTTTCACCACTTATAAAATAGTTTGTCTATGGGATGGGTAGGGATCTTTTCTGCAAGATTGTGCTTTATCTCCCACAGTTCCTTTTTGCTCTATGAGTGGCTGAAAAAAGACAATCTTGCCTCAGCTTTCCCGATAGCTACCGAACTACAATATAATTACTAACAGTGTATAACAAACTTACATATGTCAAATATATTTGACCTGTCTTTTGCAAAAGGTCATCTCTATACTTAACTTAAATTACTCTATTTTAAGGGCTATGTAGTACATTACAAGTATATAGGCACTGTGCCAACTCATTCACAAAAATGTCAAAGAATTTCCTTGCACACTACAAGTAAGCTAAGTTCCTTCTTTGTGTTTTTCAGTATTGACTAGAAAAATGCTTGAAATTCTTCTAATTCTTCTCTCATATTAAATCTGTAGATCTTTTATATTTTTCTTCAAATCCAGCTACAGAACAAATGTTTAGGACATCCGATTAAAGGCAGCTTTTGGTTGCTGTTGACAGCCAAACAATGGTAAGTAACAAGAATCAACAGACTTTCTATTAAGCAGCTGAGTCTATCTGCACGATACTATTCAAGAACTTCTAGTTCAACATCAAATCTAAAAGCAGCAAGAGTTATACCACTAGTTTCCAAATACAGTTGATCAACTTATAGTAAGATTAAATATATTTTACCCTATATTCAAAGTCAGCAAACTCCCTGCCTCCACGACCTCCTCTGAAACCACCACGAAATCCACGGGGAGCAGTGAAACCACCTCTTCCACCTCCTCGTCCTCTTCCACCTCGGAAACCAATCCCCCCTCTGCCTCGGAACCCTCCACGGCCACGATTAGGACGCAGTGGTATTCCAAAGGTCTCTGCATTCAGCCTTCTTTCCTCAGCCCAGGTTGGTCGACGTTCCCTGTCACATACACAGGAACAAAGACTGTTTTTTCCGTTTTTAAAACACTTCAGAATGAAGGCTGCCGTGCTTTGTTAGAATCACCACAAAGGCAGTGAAATAAAAAATGATGCATTATCACATCAAATTTACAATCTATGCCTTCTGCAAGAACCTAGATGCCTGCCACAACTCACTTCACTCAGCAAGAGGTGTTACGATATTGATTGTAAATCAAAAACACTCTTCCTACAGAGAACAGCAATGCCTGTAACCTCTGCACACAATGTGATATATTAAAAAAAGAGCCATTTGCAATTTAAAACAGAGAAAAAGAAAGTAAGAGTTTACAGTTGCATGTTTTAACCTTATCTAGCTGTTAGTAAAATAAACCCAGCCTTCCCTCTCACCCCTCTTCAGTCAGCAATCCACATCAACGTGTATAATAAAAAAAGCCCACAGCAAAGATAAGTTTTTCTCTTCCTGTAATGTTATCTCCTCATTCAAACAATACTACTTGCTAAGTTATGTAATCTACTTAGAAACCATTATAAAAGCAAAGTAGTAATTGACTTAACTAAGATGCTATTTGCATAGCAAAGCAAAAAACCTGATCTAGAAAAGGAGATTCTGTAGCATACACAGTCAGAAGTACTCCATATTCCCATTTTATTTTGTCTTTGGCATGCAGATGTAACCTTACTGACTTTTGATTCAGAACCAATTGTAATGAGTAGTGCCAACACAACCTTATTACACACTCATTAAGTAGACTAACAAGCTTCCCCTTACAGGCCATACCTGTTGTCATCACAGGAGATGTTATCAAAGAAGGACTTGGTTTTGTCATAGTAGCAATTGGGTCCAAGCGGATCTTCTTCATCTGCATTCCCTTCGCTATTTTGGGTATCAACACCTGAGTCACCTTTGTCTTCTCCATTTACAGGCTTCTCTGGTTTCTCAAGCTTGTCTTCTGGAAAACAGAAGTAAACAGATTCCTTCCAGGCCACCAGACTAAACAGTACAGCAATATTAATTTATTCCAAGACATATACACACACACCTCCCCCCCAAAAAAACACCTGAATGTTAAAAAAATATAGTAAGCCCTCCTAAAAAGGAATGTGGAAGTCAATCAATCTGAAATATGAGTTAGAACGTTTCGCTACTGCTGCCTAGAAGTTTGATCTCTTCTATATTCTGAGTTAAAAACACACAAAACAAAACCTTGGCAAAACGGATTTGATTGTCGCCTGTTTTATAAGCTCCTAGCTACCTTTTTTACATAGTTAAGTGCCTCCATCAGTCCTCTTACTATCCATGATTTTGTTTGCCCCCATTACCCTTCTTCATTGTCTTCTGATTATAAAGTTTCTTGAGTCAAAGGGCCAGCATTCAAGATACGCCATTAACTGACTCTACATTATATTCCTTTCCTAATAATGTCTGAAGTTCTACTTGTTGTTTTCGTTTGTACTGAAATAGAAGCTGACAGTTCTACAGAACTACTTGTTATCACCCTGAAGTCGCATTTTAAGTGCTTAGAGCTCAAATCTCATAATGTCACATGTGAACTTCAGTCACTTCACTCAAACTTCCACAACACACACTATCACTAGGTCTCAGAAGATGCTTCTGTAATTCTTTATCACAGAATCATTAAGGTTGGAAATGACCTCTAAGATCATTTAGTTCAACCATCCACCTACCACCAATACTGCCCACTAAACCGTGTCCCTAAGTACATCTACTCTTTCCTTAAACACTTCCAGGCACAGTGACTCTATCACTTCCCTGTTCCAACCTGTTCCAATGCCTATCACTCTTTCTGAGATGAAATTCTCCCTAATACCCAATCTGAACCTCCCCTGATGCAACTTGAGGCCATTACCTCTTGTCCTATCACTAGTAACGCAGGAGAAGAGGTTGACTCCCACCTCACCACAACCTCCTTTCAGGGAGCTGTGGAGTGCGATAAAGTCTCTCGAGTCTCCTCCAGACTACACAACCCCATTTCCCTCAGCCCCTCCTCCACATAAGACTTGTTTCTGTTTCAGACCCTTTAATAGCTTCACTGCCCTTCTCTGGACATGCTGCAGGGCCTTGATGTCCTCCCTGTAGTGAGGGGCCCAACACTGAACACAGTACTCAAGGTGCAACCTCACCAGAGCTGAGTGCAAAGGGACAATCACCTCCCTGCTCCTGCTGGCTACACTATTTCTGCTGCAAGCCAGGATGCCATTGGCTTTCTTGGCCACCTGAGCACACTGCTGGCTCATGTTCAGCCAAGCACCAAGACACCCAAACCCTTTTCCACCACACAGCTTTCCAGCCATTCTGCCCCAAGCCAGTAGCACTGCATGTGGTTACTGCAACCAAAGTGCAAGACCTGACAGTGGGTCTTCAAACTTCATCCCATTGGCCACAGCTCATCAGTCCAACCTGTTCAGATCACTCCGTAGGGCATTCCTACCTACCCTCAGGAGGATCGACACTTCCCCCTCAGTTTGGTGTTGTCTGCAAACTCACTGAGAGTACACTCACTTCCCTCATCCAAGGTTTCTCCTTATTATTCTGAAAAACTTAGTATCAACATTAAACTAATCATTTATGTGTCACGTCATCATTAAAAAAAGATCCAGAAGAGGCAAGCACGAGAGAACAAATCCTATAGGATTCTATTGGTGATTTTACTCTATGCTGAAACCTGACATGCTTTTGGCCAATCGTTTGCTGAAACAGAGAACTCTATCTTGTAGCATTTTGTCCAAAAATTAGCAGCTGTAACAACCAACAGGTGGCTGGTCATAGAGAATGAGGTGATTAAAACAGAATCCTGCGAGAAAACAAAATAAACATGCTAGCAGCATGGATATGAATTCCTCCAGTGTTTCTTTAGAAAAGAGTAACAGCAAAGAAATACCAGGAACTTTACACATAGAAAATCTCATGCATTCTCCTGCAAAATGAAAACAAATATGGATTTTCTTTTATTGCATCCTCTCCAGAAGAATGCTTACACTACTGGGACTTCCGCTCAAGTATTTTTAACTGACAGATTTGCCAAAGCACGCCACATACTTTCAACTTACAATTCCTTCAAAGCCCATACTTCAGTATTTAACCAAACACTTCATGAATTAAATAGGCGACTTCAGTTTACTTGTTAATTGGTTTATTTTCCACTACCACAAACAAGACTTTGAAGGTAATACTTCTTAAAAGCTGTTTTCCAGGGCAGCAACAAAACTTGAACAGCAAGACATGCTTATTTTGTCCACACTTAAATCTAGAGTTGGTTTACCTTTTAGTTTAAGTTTATTATGAAATTCTCTATCAATTTCCTCCTTGTTGAATTGTGCATTTGCACTTTCGAAATCGAAGTCCTTCTCAAATTTCATTGGACCATCCCTCCTAATACCAAATCTTCCTCGGCCTCCTCGGTGACCTCCGCGGCCTCTCCGAGCTGAAGGAGCACCTGGAACTAAAGAGGGGGAAACTTTTTTTTTTTTTTTTTTTTTTTTTAAGTTCCTGGAGCAGAAGGAAGCGTCCTGCAGTCCTGCACTTCTGCTGTTACAAGCCCTGCTGGAGCAGCTCGTAATCTTTAAATTCCCTTACAGTGAATACAGCAATGACACTGAAAGCATAATGCACTAACCTCGGGGTGTACTAAAAGACTTCCTAGAAGTCATTAAAAGCTTTCTTAAGACATAAAATGCCAATGTCTTTTCAGTTGAGTATTTTCTTCGAAAGATACCAAGTTTGTTTCATTCTATTATGTTTACAAATCCACGACCCAATCAATGCACTACAAATAATACCGTGAAAGCATTCTAAATTCTTAAGTTTCATGTTATAAGGCAAACTACAAGACTAAGATTTCTGAACCCTAGAAACAAAGTGTTAGCACTTTGCAAGTATACATAATGCTGCATTTTTTATAGCTGGCTTTAAAAAAATTAGTAATTCAAGTTGGAAACTAGAATTATAGCTATTTCTCAAAACAAGATTTACCAATTTGCCGTTTGTTTTCATTTCTGAGTTCATTTTCTGATCTTGAAACCTTGTGTGCTTCAGCTAAAGTTGGAAATAAAAAGATGTTTGTTTATCCAATTAGGTATTTTCTACCATACTTATGTATATCGCTATATGGCTCTGATTTTCAAGAAATCCAAACCTATGAAAGTAAAATATGAGTTTAATTTCTTATAGGAGTGAATAAATAAATAAATATTTGACTTTAAAAAGCAATATGTAAAATCCAGGTCTCTGCTAGCCAGTCTACTAGTAAAGGGCAGCAGGAAAATTCCTACATGTTCACCTCAAAAAGAGCACGTAAGCTGCGCGTGGAAGAAAAGAACCCGCACGAAAATTACCCAAAGCTACCTCGTCTGTGCTCTTGACTCTCTAATGATTTTTGGCTAGCAGACACCATAGGTCTGGCTGGCACAGGACTCCTCCTCCCAACTGGTGCTGGAGTAGGCAAGTGGGCTGAAGCTGTTTGTACTGCCTGTTCCATGGTGGGGCTCCTTCTCAAATGATCTATCTGAGGGCTTGAACGACCTTTAAAAAACAAGCAAACAAGAATTATTTCTCATCCATAAATTCAAGTTACTGGTCCCAACCAATCTAGACTGACAGGTTTATCTGCCTTACCAGTCAAGACTGCTGTGTCCAAAGAGGAAATAAATATTTCTGCACCCTCAGATCCACTAATCCAGAATGAAGGATATTTAGCAATTCCCCTTTCCCTAGTCTAGAAGAAAAAAATGGGTAGGACAATTAATCCCTACCAACACATCCACGATGTGCATTTAACTGTGGAATGAAACTCCTGGACTGACTGGAGGTATACCTACTCTTTCTGCCCCCTGGAAAGCCAAACGGAAAACAACTGCTCCCAAAGGCAGAGTTACGATACTTACGTTTCACTTCATCTAGCACAGTATTTTGCATTCACTACAAAATAATGAATAGTGATAGCTAGTGACAGGCATACTGCAGGTGAAGGAGTTGTGCAAACTTCCCCATAAACTGCTGTCCATACTCTTCAGCTTGCAGCATGAGTGACTGGGGTCAGAAACACCTTTAGAACTGAGATATCTGATGATCTGATCTCACAAATTTCTGATATGATATTGATAAGTACACTAAGAAATTAGTGGGATAAGACTTAAGTCCCAAGAAAAAGAAATGAATAGGCATTCCCTAAAAATTAAACAAAACAAAACAGTCACAACACATGACCTAAAACAATTACTTCCAAAAGCAAAAATACACAGAGAAACTTGTTAGTGCGCCCTGTAAATTTTGTGGAACAATGTTTGCTCATCGGGAGCACACTGTATTAAGCAAACAAATCATACACGTTTAACTTCTACAGGAAACCAAGCTACACGTCCAAGAGAAAAAATTAAATGCTTAGAATAATCAATTAAACAAACTAGAATCTATTTTTGGTAATCCACAGAACCAATCTTTGAAAGCAGTCCCTACTGGTTCCCAAACTTCATCTAGAACTTAGAAACACCAAGCGAAGTGTTTTGACTTTTAACATAACTACAGAAACTTGAAACTGTATGTCTGTGCAAACTTTTAGTCACAGCAATGAAAACTGGAAGAACAGGAAATGCGCCTTTGGGATTTGGGGAGCAAACTTAACAGATACTCAGGACAAATGAGGGTTAAGTTGCACGACGTTTAGTTTCTTTTCTCTTTGCCACTCAAAAAAGTATCAAGAATTAACCTTATTGCTGTTTGCTTCTTTATGCAATATTACACAATAAATCACGCGGTTTCTATTATTGTTAAGCAGACTTAACTGCCAACATCACTATCCGTACAGACATTCAAGTCTGCTGTAAATACTATTTAAACACATTAAGAAAATACCCTTAGAAACAAAGAACTGTAGACTGACGGACTTCACAATTCAATCAGCATGAAGTACCTTGAGCTTTCTCATACTATCAATAAAACTACACGCCAAACTTCCATATGTAGCTACGTGCTAAAATAGTTGAATTGAACTAAGTCCTACTCCTCAGTGAAGACATTTTAAGAACAATGAATGCATTGCTAACACAGTTACTTATGCAGCATATCTAGATGTAGGAAAACACATTTACAGAGCAAATATTCACAGCTGTTTGGGTTTTTTTGTCTTAATATAAAATGTTTTCGTGACAGAATTGAGTTGTTTGGTTACATTTCTGGGAACCACCCAAATCCCAAAGAGTTCAGGAAATGACCAGTCAAAAATAAAGTAGTTATTAAAAAAGAGTTACCTTGAGACATTTGTGTTTTTAGTGCTCTTGCATCTGTTGTAAACGCAGAACCAACTGCAGTGCTTTGGGACATGCTAGCACTGGCTGAAGAGTCTGTTCCAAAAGACGTTAAGGAACCTCCTGCTTTGAAAGAAATAATACAGTTGTAAAAGCTCGGTTAGACTTTTCTCTAGCTAAAAAATACAAAAGTTAACACTAAATGATCAGTGAAGTCATGTCAGGCAATCACCCTCTCACTTAACAAGCTGACTGGGCTGTAACACCTTGTTTTTTATTTAAGCTAACATCACAAGCATTAACAGAGCAGGGTCACCATCTCAGAGAGTAAAGAGCAAACACTACTGGTATATATTTCAACTTCCTATCTTTCAAACAAAAATATGACTATCAAGTTTTACTTATTCAAGTTAAAGACAGTTCTGCAGCCTTCCTTTCACATGAAACATTTTCAGTACCATTAGTCAATGTGATAGTTAGAAGAACACAAGATCTTAGGAGATAAAATACAAAGTAGAATACAAAAAAAAAAGAAAATCCTTTGAACTCCACCTCAGGAACGCCCCTGTTGTCTTTGCTCACTCACAAAGATGAAGGCTTTCAACTTCAGACTTACTGAAAGCCAACAGCTATTTTCAGTAAAAAAAACCATATTTTTCACTAAAGAAGTAAACTGATCCCTAGTGATCTTCAGTATCTTAAATACAAACGCAGGCTCCGATTATACGAGGAAAACACATTTTGATGATTACCAAAGATTAAAAAATAAATTCTGAATAATTTAGAAATCTAAGAACTAAGAATCTAAGAAGAGTTTAGTCTTTTAGCTACTTTTAAATATTTTAGTCATTGGTGTAAGTAACACCAGCCAAGTATCACTCATCATTACCATACTCTATTACAGTTGCATTTGTATCAGCACAACACATACCTGTCACTAAATTTTATTGCATGCAAGACCTCAATCATCTGACCCCCAAATTCCCATCTTAAACTACTGTGAGGTGTCTACTTCACCTGTACACACTGAATGGAAACAAGCTTCATGCCTATTTTGTTTCTTTGTAAAATGAGGTCCTTACACACTCATGTGGGGTTTTTTTTATTGCTGTTTTTTAATGTTGGAAACATAAACTGAGTTCTCTTTTTACTTAAGAAACTTTGAGGAATAAAAGTTGGTGAGTCTTGCATTACATCTACAGCGTAAAGGCACAACTAACACATGCTGCTCACAAATACTTCAAGCAATGGACTTTGTACCACACGAACATCTCATGAATGAGGAGGACTGTGCTGGCACACGGACTGCTGAGTAATCCAAATCCTTGGTGAGGCACACACTACCTTGAGCAGCCTAGGAAACCAGATATTCACAGCACAGTTGAAGCTTTTATGGAGGTGCTGCCTCTACCACTTGTGAAATGGAACAAATACAAGATGAGTGTAATGAATATATATGAAATATAATGAATTCATGAATATATGAGCCCTTCACCACTCATCTGAAGGCGTTTAGTTCTCAATCACATGAATGCTTTGATTAGAGGTGCAAAGAAACCTAATACTCCTCAGCTAAACTGTGAGACTGATACAGACTGAATACTCTGGATCCGCCCCTCAGGACAAAGCACTGAAGGACTTACAAGCACTCACTGTCTGTACGCACATACCTGCAACCTCACTTATAGGAAAACACCAAATAATAAAAATAAACATACCAACTCCAACAGTGCCAAACTGCTGTCCCACAAGCGGGCTTGGACTAAACTGACTGTATGCAGGCATTCTGCCAAAAGGACCATAGGACCCCACGGACTGGAATGAAGATGTTGTTGAAGATCCTAGTGAAGACTAAAGACAAAAACACAAGAAGTAGGAAATAGCTCTATAAGGCAAGAAACGCAGAAACTATTCATTAAGATTTACCCTAACACCACAGCTGTGACTAACACATACAAAAAAACCTTAACTTCCAAGAGCTTGTTTTAATAGCAATTATTTAATCACTTCAGTAGAGAAGCAAAGACAACACAAAAATAGTTAAGTATGCAGATTACTCTGCATGAAAAACCTCAAAGCAGTCAGCAGCAGAAAACATTTTCACAAGCATGCGTACAGTTTAGAAAGTGCTTCTACCATACCAATACCACAGACCTGTGAAAACAGTACCCTAAAATGTGCAATCTCTTCCCTGGAACCTCCAATACTGGACTTCACTTTTGGCACACACTCCCGTAAAAGCTTCTGTCAGCAAACCTGAGAAGTGCTACAAGTTTTTCCTAAAGTTTCAAAAACATACGACCAATGAAAGACCCAAAAATACCAGAGGACAGGGAGTTTATTACAAACATTGGGGTCAGCATTAACACAACTCCACAGATCTCAACAAACGCTGACAAAAACAGCTGCACTAGATTTACCAGAAGATCTTAGAGGACCGTAGGTATAACCTGCAAGGAATAACCAAGATTTTTACCTTATCAACCAGCTCACCATTAGAACTGCATTAACTTTTGTGTCCAGTGCTAGAGTTAGATTTCTCATAGTTAAGAACATGATTCAGAAGAGGAAAAAAAAATCTTTTCATGGCTCTTTACACTGGTTTGTGAACTTCAACAAAGATTTGATTTTTTAAGCACTCTCAGCTAGAGAACACTCAAAGCTGCTATGTTATATCTTAAGCAACAAATACGTAAAATATATTTTGACTTACCTGAACGATAGCAGGGTCTTGAGGCAAAGAACACTGAGGCTTTGGTGGCTCGCAGACAGTCAAGTCTTTAATGTCACTACCACGGAATATAATATACTCAAAGACTTCATCTCGAGGCGGTATAGGTCTATCAGTTGGTCTATCTTCTGTACCAAAGGAACGAACTGCAAAAATGGAAACCATCTCGCATTTAACCAACATCTCAAATATACTGCAGAGACCAACAGTTTTAAATAAAAAGAGTAAGATTTTATTGAGCACAAAACTTATATAGGCAACATACTCTTTACCATTACCAACTACTCAGACATAAACAAGAAATTTGATCTTGCAAATCTCAGTTAAAATTGAAGCAGAAAGGTGCCTCTATGGTTCTTTACTAAAACACCGCTTGCACAGTCACGGGCTGAATATTTTCATTGCTTAGTGAAATTGAGGGGAAGCAGCAAAGCAGTTTTTGCTTATGTTATCACTCTCTGGACATTAATTTTACCAGCAGAGATGTCACGTAGCAACAAAGGTTGGTAAACCAGTCCTGTGAATTAAGGACTACATGAGTTTATACTTCACATTATTTATTTGCAAATACTAACATGGCAGAGTATCAAAAAGGTAAGGTACTGGAGCAGCAGCAGTCTTAGAGCTCTACCCAGCTGTGTCTCCTGGGACATGTCAGACTACACCTCTACTTTCAAACTGGAGCTGTTTAGTCTGGGGAAGAGGAGGCTGAGGGGAGACCTTACTGCTCTCTTCGAACGCCTGAAAGGTGATTACAGCGGAGTGGGGTTGGTCTCTTCTCACTGGTGACAGGACAAGGGGAAATGGCCTCAAGGTAAGCCAGGGGAGGTTTAGGTTGGATATCAGGAAAAACTTCTTTACAGAAAAGGTTGTTAAGCACTGGAATAGGCTCCCCAGGGAGGTGGTTGAGTCACCATCCCTGGATGTGTTTAAAAACCATTTGGATGTGGTGCTCAGGGACACGATTTAGCAGAGAGTTGTTAGAGTTAGGGTAGTATGGTTAGGTCGCAGATGATCTTTGAGCTCTTTTCTAACCTGAGCAATTCTATGATTCTTTTAGACTTTTACAAATATTAATTGGGTGAAAGAGTCAGAAATGAAGCCAGAAGCAGCTTAAACTCTTGCAAAGACCCGAGCATTTCCTTTAGTACAGGAGTGACAACAGAGAAGGGAAGGGGTAGGTTTTCATTAAGTTATCAAGCTGTTTTTCAGGGTCAGTTAAGGAACACATTGCCTACATGTCTTGAGGTTTGTGTGTGCCAAGATCAACTCTGTGTGCAGAACGAACCCCACTCATGTCTACCTCCCCTGTATCTTGTCTCCCTGTTAAAGCTCTTATGAGTAAGAGAATGCAGACTGACTACAAGCTGACTCCTTCACATTAATCTTATTCCATTAATGGTGCGCAGCCATCCAAGTATGTTACAGAGAAAAGGTGGTGAGATTCTGGATAGAGATGGAAATTGCAATGACTTGTTTGATGACAAAAGGCAGGCTATCATTACAAGAACATCTCAGGGACCCTTAAGAGTGGAGAAAGGCTGATTTCTGTATCTACATGATACTTACAAAGTAAGGCTGGTATGACTGTCTAAGCGCTGTATGCAGAGAGTAATTGAACTACACATTTGCAACAACTCACTTTACAGGAGAACAGAGTCCTCTTTTGCTAGCAGGATACACAAACTGGCTTTTGATTAGCGGAGAATTTTTTCATCTAACAGGTGTTGGATTTTCTGCATAGGGGAAGTTACAACGGTCTCCTTGGATAATGAAGTAGTACACTAAGTAGGATGTATTAAAGTATGCTAAACAGCAGTAATGTTGAAGTTGGGCAAAATAAGTTTTAATACACGATGATTGCCTTTTGGAATGGATTTACCACAGTCCTTCTGAGTTTCACGAGACGATATTTTTCATGTGCTAATTTTCCTCTCACTCCTCCGTATTTTGCAAAGTACAGCTTGCTCGTGCGTGTGTCACACTATGGATAACACTTTCACAGCCAGCTGAAAATACCAGAACATAAACTGCTTATTAATGAAGCTGCTGTCATGAATTTAGTATCTATTAATTATAATGGCCCAACGCAACTCCACACAAAGTCCCAGCAGCTGATAAGTGAAAACTGATGCATTATAGCAGAAAGACAGCATCTCATTTCCTCATATCCACATCCCTAAGGATTCCCCACTGTTAGCTAGCTGTCAGAGAACAAAGCCTGCTTGTTCTTACATGGCTTACCGACATTAAAAATCTCTTTCCCTAGGACGGTGTCTTGAAATAGAAAGACACGTATTACCGGCTTGAAAGATAACAACTACTTTTTAATGCTGCAACATATAAGATCAACAAAAACCAGTCATGATTATTCTACAACCGCTCCTAGGCAGGGCAGCCATCACTTTACAGAAAGAAAACACGACCCTATCTGTGGTTCACTAGCAGTCCATTCCAAAAGCGTCTGGATCCAATGGTTGTTTAAAAATAACAAAGTAGAACTGGAAGGACGTTTCAAACTAATTTAATTTGGAAATTGAGAATGAGAAGGTGTTTTTTTGTTACCAAACACTACCTCTGAAAAGCTACAAATCCAGAGGAAACTCATGCATCAATAATATACAAAAGCCTCAAATAATTGTGTAATTTAATACTTTTAATTGGAGTTTTCATTTCTAATGAATGATAGACTCGAGCGATTTGTGAAAGGATGCACTGCCTTCCATTATCAGTCTCAACATTTTTAAAGAGCTCCTATATTCCTTTAACTCACAAGAGAAGCTACAACTTTGGCTACAGCTTAATAGCTTTGTAAACAAAATTAACAAAACAAGAACAGATTGTCCCCCAAAGAACTGGAGTACAATCAGTATTCTATTATCAACCCAAAAATCTTATTTCTGCCCAAATCACTCAAGATTTCAGATAATTGAGGACATTTCACAAGCACATCCTCAGTTTCATCTGACTTCAGCTGAGCCCACTGAAAGCCCTATTGTCAGACAAATCTGTGATTATTCAAGAACAGATTCTAATTCTACTTTTATACTTCATGTCACAAACAATTTCATTTACCTCAGTTAAGAATAATGGTAAACTGTCGTGCATCCAACCCAGATAACAGTCACATGACACCAGCCACAGAAGCAAAGTCTTTTTTTTCTAGCAGTAAAACTGCTATTACCTGATCAACATACACACAGCTGCAGTTAAGATACACTTTTTCTTTCACAGACCTAGCTGTAATTAACCACTCTTGTCACCTTATGCATACACACGCTGTTCTAACACACACGTATGACCTAAGCTTTCATTTGTTCAGAAACTTTGTCTACAGACCTGAACATTTTGTTCACGAGCACAGTGAGCTGTTGCAAAGCCTAACATGGTTGTTATCAGCTTTCAGATTAATCACAAGATTTTAGGTTCTTAGTGGCCTAGAAATACTGGTTTATTTTCTTCTGAATCATAACACTGTATTACAAAACACACATTCGTGAGCTAACTCAGCCAAGTTCTATTAAAGCAAATGAAATTATTTAGATTTACATTTTTGATTAGAGTTAGAGGAAGAAAGAAGATTAGATTTGTAACTGTTCAATCCATCTTAAATAACCACACTTTGGCAGATATGCCATAACATGACTTAATCACTCTTTAAAAGTCATGCAAAATTGGCTTGGTCAGCATTAGATCTGTCTAATTTAAGGTAAGACTATCACAAGCTCCACAAGAATAGGATTCTTCTAAGTGCTTCTGTATGAATCTTAACAACCATAGCATTCAAGTGGAATTTCTAAACTTTTGTTTAATCACACTATTCATCTTTTTCCCATGTAAAGAAATACTAGCTATCTTTTTTGAACAGATAATTCACTTCCAACAAGGCAAATCATCTTGAAGGCAACCTTAGAAATAAGATCACATCAAGAGAGCTAAAGGCCCAGTAAATGAACTAACTATGCATGCCAACCAAACCAACCATGAAGTGTTTCAAAACATACATATAAGAACTCACAGGATAAAGCAATCTATTCTTTAAATAATAACTATACACCAGAGGGTGGGAGGGGCCTTAAAGTGACACGGCACACAAACAGAAAAATACCATAAATGCCAATGAATGATGAAAGCAAACAAACTGCTACATAGCATAAACTCCAGAGACCAACTATTAAGTATCTACATCAACTATGTAAATATAATTTATATATATATATACATATATATACACACACATATATATATGTATTACAGACTGTGATTATGCTAAAATGACAAGCCTACCATAGTGAACACAAACAGAGCTCTGGAATATTCTCAGTCCCAAAAGTTTATTCTAAACAAGGAGCAGTTTTTCTCCTTACCTATCAGCTGGATAAAATCTGTTTTTATGCATGTGTTTACATTACCTAGACAGACCGAATAAGCGTAAATTAAAATACCATAGAGTTTTTAAGAATAAAGAAGATTTGCACTTAATTTTTGACCTGAACATTACGCACTGTGATGGCTACCAGGCTCGTGTTGAGAGTGCATTATTGTGTACATGAAACACTGAAGTCTTTCGTTTGTGCAGTCTGAAACTTTTTTTTCATCCACTGGTCTCCAACGCTCACTCTGTAAACACACCCCCCATAACTTTCCAGCACACATATCCCCTGGCTTACACATTCTCTCACCTATGTCTGTACCCAATTTTAATTTACACAGTGCCATACAGCTTACAAAGAACTCCTGAAGTGCTCTCAACCAGTTTCTTTGTCGACAACCTAGCACTCACAGTACCTTCTGCAGACTGCAGCTGCTTCCAGTTGTCTCCCACCGCGGGATGAGAAATGTTCAGCAGTGCGCAGCCTCTTTAGATTTGGCATTTTTATGATGCAAATAAATCCTTCTTCCTGCCTCCTCTCTTACTCTCTTTTACTTACTCAGGAGTAGCTGAGGTTTTCACTTCCCCTCCGTTCAGGGCTCCTTCCAGCAGCCCCTTCTGCCCCGGCCCGCCCAACTAAGGCTCCGAGCCTTTCCGCAGCGGTCCCTCCGCACCCGCCGGGTTTCCCACCCCCCGCGGCCGGAGCAGGGGCCGCGCCGTGCCGCCACGGCTCTCCCAGCCCCTCCCTCACTTCCATCCCCGCTCCGAGGCGTCGCGGCCGCCACAGCCACCTTCCCCCCCCCCAAGGCTCCGTTGAGGGGAAAAGGGCGGAAGATTGCGTCTCCAGCCGAAACGCTGCGGACTTTCGCCAGAACCCCCAAATACCCCCTCGCAGCCGCTGCTGAGCCCTCTGAGGCTGCAGGCCTAGTCCGGAATCTCCTTATCGCTACAACGCCGCCGCTTCAGGCTCTCGCTCCATCGCTGCGCGGCCCCAACGGGCCCCATGGGCTCCCCGCTCTCTCCCGCCCCGTCTCCGGGACCCTTCCTTCGCTCCGCCAGGCCCTTACCCTTGGCCAGCGCCACGGTGGAGTTCTCAGTGTCGATAGTGTACAGGATCCCCTCATAACGGATCTCGGCCTTGGAGATGAGGCTGATCTTGCTCCCGATGTAGGGCGTCCCCCCGCTCATGATGCTGCCTCCTCGGTCAGGGACCCCCCCTCCTTCCCTGCCGAGCGCTCCCGAAGCCGGACACAAACAACGAAACAAGCCCGGCTCAGAAACGTAGAAGGCGCTCTTCTCCTCCCAATTCGAGGCCGACTTTTCCCCGATCCTCCAGCGACAGCTCTCCCTGCGCAGACTCCCTCAGCACGCCCCGCACCAAAACCGCCCTGAAGCTCCCAACATGGCCGCCGCCTTCATCTTCCCTCAGCGGCGCCCCCACCCCCCCGCTCCGGCCGCGAAATGGATGCCGGGAGCAGAGGAGATCTCGCGAGAAGCTCCAGGCGGGGCTGAGGGTGGGGATTGCTTTGGGGCCGCCCGCCTAATTACTTCAGGGGCTCTGCTCGCTTTCGCGCGTTCTGCGTGCGCTGTGTGGTACGGCTCCTCTGGCTAGTTGGGCTCGACTGCGCTTTCCCTGCCTGGCTCAGGGGTTGTGTTGTGACAGTTGTGTTTTTGCACTGGAAATCCTACTAGCTGTGCATGTTGCAAAAGGCACTTACACAAGCAAACCACCAACAGTGCGTTCTCTCAGAGATAGCCAAGTCAGCAGGCAGTGGAGAATTCCATCGCAAGAGATAAGGAAGTAAGCTGAGAAAAACAAGTTAAAGGCTGTGAAACATCACTGGCAAATGAATTTCCTAAAAAGAAGAAATTAAAGGTTGGTAATATAACTCTGCCCGTATATGGCTAGTAGCAAGCTTTGTGTAGGTTGTGAACCTGAAGGACTCGGACAGTGAGGATCCAGGAGAGGGAACTAGTGCTGGACGGTAGCGAATAAAAGATGATATTGCACCCACAAGTGCGTTCCCGCTTACAGGATGCCTGGCATTGCCATTGCGAATAAACTTACGTTGTATAAGACCTTGCCTCAGAAAATTACTGAGACATTTCTCACAGTCTGGGAGCTCATCCAGGATCCAGTCACTTGTTGGGGTTATCTCACCACTGTAAACAGGAGAGGCGCACCCCACTGATTTCAGTGGTCCTCTTGGAGGTAGTGGGGGTGACTTCCCAGCACAGCTGATGGAAGACCGAAGCTGTTCTATTGAAAGGCAGGCTCTGTGAAGTCTCAGGGAATTATAGGCACCATCATCAAAAATTAGACCCGGTATCTCTGTGCATGGACCAAGGTAAGAAAATTAAAGTATTGCCTTGGGGGTAGGGAGAGACCCTTGCATAAAGTATGACTGAGACAAAATGAGTGTGGAGTTCTGATCCACGGTTCTGTAGTCCCATGAGGGACACATGCTAGAGATGGATGAAGCATGAGACTAAAAGAATTGCAGGGAATCAGAGAGCCTGTAAGTGTATGGCATGCCATGCACAGAAAAGCGCTCAGCAGTACAGTCGCAGTTTTTCCAAGTCCCAAGTGTAGGTGTGCAGTATCTCTGTGAGCACTGAAGTTCACAGCAGTACACTGGGAGGAGCTGGGAAGATGGGAACAAAGACTCCAGGGAGAGACGGGGTGAAGAAAAAGTCCCTGGAATTGTGCCTGAAGATAGCCCTTTGGGAAGAATGATTTGGAGCTGCAAAAATAATCCTAAGACCAGGAATAAGTTAGGTATTGTGTACTAGTTGTATCTTGAGAGCCAATAAAAGGAATGTCAGTATTTTGGCCAAAATACAGGTCTGACAAAGATGTTGTTTGTCAGGCTTTGAACGTATATGTAAATAATAAAACCCCTTTTTCAGAAGCAGAGTCAGATGGTGCTGCTTGTTGGAAGCAAGAGGTGAATTTGTTCCTAGCAAAAAGTCCAGACCAAGGGAAGGAGGAATTAAAGAGAAAACCCATCCAATGGGGTCCTCTAGATAATTTACCTTCTCCATATAACCCTAATGCTGCCCAAGGAGCAGCAGCAGCTGCCCCAGAAGGGGAACCAGGAGGTTCAGCTAATGTTGTCCCTAGGGGGGAGTGGAGCATGTACAGCTCTGAAGGGAGTTGGAACAATGTAGAAGAGATATTGAAAACCTTCCCTTCCCTGATACTAACCGTACTAACACCTCCACTGTACCCCCTAAGGGAGGTCCCATTAGGACAAGGACAGATAGGCTATGTGAACTCCCCACTCACCAGTGAAGAAGTCAGGAATTTCAAGAAGGAAATGAAGTCTCTAATTGAAAATACTATAGGACTAGTGGAAGAATTAGACCAGCTTTTAGGGCCCAGTTTCTACTCTTAGAGGAAGATGATGTCCATCTTAGATATGCTGTTTACTGGAAAAAAATGAGGGATGATTAGATGGGCAGCTATGCAAGAAAGGGAAAGAACTAACCCTCCTGGACCAGCAGTTATCCTGGAAGAACAGAAATATCCAAGAGCTGACCCCAGTTGGGATAACAGTAATCCACAGCACAGAAATAATATGAAAGATGTATATATAATAATTGCAGGAGTTAGGGAAGCAGTTCCCAAGTCCTAAAATTTTACCAAGACTTTTGAAGTCCAGCAGAACAAGGATGTGATTAGTGTCTTTCTGGAGAGGTTCAGGGATAGAATGAGGAGATACTCAGGAATAAATACCGAGGACCCTGTAGTCCAGGGTCTTCTAAAAGTCTGTTTTGTAAGCAAAGCATGGCCAGGCATACAGAAAAAAACTCCAAAAGATGGAAGGATGGGGTGAACAGCCTCTGGAAGCACACTTGTGCGAGGCTCGAAAGGTGTATGTGAAGAGAGGAGATGAGAAGGAAAAACAGAGAGTGAGATTAATGGTTTCCACAGTGGACCAGGTAGTGAAGCAAAGAGTGGGAGGAAAGGCCTAGATGGAGGAGAGAGGAAGGGAGGTGAAGGGAAGAAAGGTTACCTGTGTATAAGCCTAAGCCCCAGCTGGGACAGGTGTGACCGACCTGGCCACCCAAAACGAGAATGTCTGGAATGAAAAAAGGAGGAAAACTTGTTTGCTGGTATAAATTAAAAATAGAAGGGTCAGGGGTTCTCAAAAGTTTGGTCCCACAAAGTTTGGTCCCACAAAGAATCCTTGATAAATATAGCGGTAGAACCTGAAGAAGAAGAGGTTGTGTTTTCTGTAGATACTGGGCAGGCCAGGTCACCTTTGGCTCTGAAAGTAACGAAACCTTAAAGGTGACAGGGATAGAGGGGACTGGAATAGTAGTGCCGATTTTTAAGAATGCTGAATTGAAACTAAGGGATAAAATAATCACTGGACAGCTGTCATAAGTACCCAAAGCAGGGACTAATCTATTGCGAAGAGAATAATGAAACTAGGTATTCAGATACAAACTGTCAGATTGGGAAAACACTGTCAATGAATGTATTAACTGAAACGGACTATGGCTAGTAATGAGGGTCGGGTAAGTTATGAACCTGAAGTACTCAGCCAGTGAGGAACCAGGGGAGGGAACGAGTGTTGGACAGTAGGGAATAAAAGATATGATATTGCGTCTGTAAGTGCGCTCCTGCTTACAGGATACCCGCCATTGCAATCGCAAATAAACTTTGTACGAGTCCTGGCCTCAGAAGATTACTGAGATATTTCTCACAGTGTGGGTGTTGGGGCTCCTCTAGCCCAGAGTGCCAGGAGTCTGAGCCCGCAGCCTGGAACTCCCTCTCTGCCTGCCTGGGAACAGCAGGTTGGGTGATTTATACGGTTTTGTTTTCTTTCTATGGTGTTTTTTCTTTTTCTTTTTCTTTTTTTTGAGAGAGAGATGCCCGAAGCACCTATCGCTGAATACTACGCTCTCAAGTGCCTTAATAAGTAATTTAGGATGCAGTCATGCAGAGAGCTGCAGAATGCTGAGCAGTAACTACTCAGCTCTGCTGTGCTCAGTGGGCAGTGCTGGTGGTCAGATCTGCCAAGCAGCGCTCACTAATACAGCTGCTGGTGAAATCCCGACTTCAGGCTGGAATCATTTCTGAAAAAATACCCGTTTTGAACAAGCAAATAGGAAAAAACCCACCTGATTTTCAGATTACACCTAACATGTACATCTTATGTAATATTGTGCAGTAAAAATGAACTTACAGAAAAGGGTACTTAATAGATTTTGTTTCAGCAAGGGAACACTGATGTTACAGAGATTTAGCAAGCACTTTTCTCAAGATAAGGCTTTGGAACACAAGAGAAAGCCCAGATTTTCTGGAAGAGCTGAGATGTTTGTAAATAGGAGCTGTACTAGACTTCTGGAAACTTTATGCCAAGGTGGAACTGACAGTCAAGTCATGGAAGGTCTTAATGCCCTGCACATGTTACAACAATGTATTCTGAGGGTGTTGTGGAGTACGCAAGAGGTGCGTGGCCATGTAAAGTCAGTGGGAGGCAACTGCTGAAAGCAGTATCTGTAACTCTGCTCTACATAAAGCATTTGATAAGAAAAATAAAGATACCTCTACCATGATACCTTACAAGGCAAGAGAGAATCTTGCTGACCACTAGAGGATGGCCTGGAGCTGCTGCTCCCTGTGTCAAAATAGCAATGTCTTTTGGAGGAGGTGGAGAGCCTAATAGCCATCTAGAGAATCAGACTGTGTGTATTACATTTTTCCTGCCTCCTTACTGAAAGAGATTAATCATCTCCAGGTATGGGTGGAGTTTAGGGGAGGGTAAGCAAAGCTTTGGAAGAGTTTTCAGGAAAGACCTGGCCTCTGGCTGGAGATGCTGATCCAAGGGCAGAGAGAGGAGTAAGTGGAATACACGGAAATACATCTGCTTTTCCCAGATCCCCGTGTGGCTTTGCTTCTGGCCAATATCTATTTCAAACAAAAAATAATTCAGGAAAGATTGTTTTTGAAGAGCTCTAATGAGGTGAGCACAGTGGTCTGTGATTTTCTAGGAGCTAAGTATGTAATGAAGAAGAAAGAGCAACAGATTTGTTCAGAAATGTTTTCTATACTTTTCTATGAGAAAAGAATGAATACAGAAGTTCACAGAGATCCTGTACTTCACTAAAACTCATGCTCCTTACATAGAAGTGCAAGCCCAGATTCAGCAACAAGTTCAAGTATATTCTTAACATTATTGCTTTCTGACTCGTGAGAAGTCCGATGTCTATCCGAGTAGATGGTATTGTTAAATAAAATATTCTATTATACTTCCTTATTGTGTGTTTATATGTGGCTAAATTCAGAAGGGGTGAATGGGAAGAAATATGACTGAATTCATGTATTACAGATTATTCATCCTCAGATGTACTTTAAAACTGTAATTAAAAGCAGGTCATTTTTGAAGTTTTGAAAGCTGTAATATAAATCATGACTTGTAATTTTCTCCTTCCAGCTGAAAGATTTACTTTTTATGTTCTGAAGTTACGTAGCAATAAAGCTTTCCTCTAGGGTGCTCTTTATGGAGACACAAGTTTAATGGCATAGCGCAGTAGAAAAATGTATGCTGAAACATTTGTCACAGTCAGGACTGGTTGGAGGATCACGTGTCGAACACGGCAGTCTTTTATAAGAACTGTGGAGACAGCAGTATGCAAACAAAGTGTAGGTTAGGTCCCAGTGAGTGAAGAAAGCACGGAATCTTCTCTTCATTAAAAAATAAGTACAATATGGGACTCTGAACAAGGTAATACTGGATAGATTTTGATGTTTTGCAAACTCAAATTAATATTCTTTATTTTTGTGCAAGTGCAAATGAAGTGATAGTACTATAATTACATTTCCAGATAGAAACGTTTGTTAGAAGTCCAAATCTCACCCGTAGTATTCCATAGAAGCAATATTCATTTATCAAGCGAATTTTTGATGTGTACTTTTCCTAGGTGCTCTTTCCTGGTACTGTTTTTCACGTGTACTACTGTGCTTTGACATGCTCTTACTGCACAGTTTCCCACTTGTACATCCTGAGCACCCCTTGACGCTGCCAGTTCTTTTGCTGGATGCTGGTTTAACTTCAGGAGACGTTTGAACTTCCCTAATTAAAGAGACACGACCTTGTTTGGATATTCTTAATGCATTTCAGATGTGGTTTGTTTTGATTTATCATAAACCTGTTCCTAAAAGCATGAATGTACAATCTGGAAAAACTACCCTGAATAAAAATATGTAACCTGGATGGTAAGAACTGATTAGCAGCTTAGCCTTGTGACTCCAGCCAGATCATACAGTGTATGACTTTGGAGCTTGAAAATGGATTATCAGCTGTGTGTGTGGGTATAGCAAGACCGTCACTCTTTTCTACGAGTTCACTTTGCACTTAGGTAGGTTATTCACTGATATGCATTTTTCAGTTTGGGGGGGAATCCTGAAAAAATCATAGAGTCACCATTTTAGGCCACCAGTAGCAGATCAAATGCATCCAACTTTTCAGACATCCATGCTATCATAGGTCAGCAGACAGCCACTGGAATCCAAGCTGTTCTCTGCTGTCAGCTTCAAAAATACATGGTGGCTATCATTTGTGTGCAAGAACAGATGTAATGAACGGTGGAAAGTGATTAGACATGTGGGCAAAATCACTTTCTCTGCAGGTCCCATGAAAGAAATTGCTCTGACATTTGTCAAAGAAATTACAGGTTAGGGCTACCGTTTTCCTCTTGGAAATTTCCAAATGCATGAGGCAAGCAGTGAGGGAAAAAGTGCGTATAGAAAATCTATGACAAAATTGCTAGAAACAGAATGAACCGCCTCAAACTTCCAGTGGTGATGGTGAGGGAACAGCGTGAGGGCAGCTGCTGTGATGATGCAGAGAGCATTCTGGTAGGTTTACAAGCCTTCCGCTGACAGTGAAACGCAGGAGTTTTGGACACAAAAGCTTTAAAGCAGACACAACAGCCTGCCTGTACCAGGACTTGCAACAGCTTCAGTAGCACTTACGTTTGCCGCCTTGGAAAAAAAGCCTGCGTTGGGCTGCTGAGCCCTTCTCGCAGCCTGTCTGCTTTCAGTTCTCGCTAAGAACGACCTGCTGCCTGGAATTGTTTTCACGAGGAATGAATGAACGAATGACCTGAAGGCAAAGCACACGGTTATGGCAGCTTTGCGAACGCCAGGTAACACGATCGCACGACACTAAACTTCACAGCGTGCAAACGTACAGCCCTCCGAGTCGGGTCGACAGGCTTTCCCAACGCTCCCTGCCAGGCGTCAGAAACCCCGCACCGCCGAAGCACTGCTGCCCGACGCTCCCTCACGCAGTGCCCCCCGCCCACACCGGGCAGCCGGCCAGGAGCAGCGGGAGCCCTGCGCATCTCAGCAAGTATTCCCCGACGCCGAAAAGCGAGCCCCAAAGCGCCAAGATCGCCATTCCACCCGCGCCCTACGAGCGCCCGCCCCGCAGTGGGGGGAGGAGGAAGGCGGCCCCTCCCAGAGTGCCCCGCGCGCGACAGAGGCCAGCGCGCCTGCGCGCTGTGCGGCCGGCTCCCACCTCAGCGCAAGATGGCGGCGGGCGCCTCGGACCCCCTGGAAGAGATGCTGCTCTTCTCCGAGGAGGTGGACGAGAAGGCGGTCAGCGACCTGGTGGGCTCCCTGGAATCGCAGCTGGCCGGCGGCCGGGGCTCGGCCGAGGCGCCCCAGCCCAGGACCTCCGCCCCGTCCCAGCAGCAGCAGCAGCAGCAGCAGCAGCAGCAGCAGCAGCAGCGCCAGGGCAGCCTGGCGGGGGGCAGCAGCCCCGTCCGGCAGCAGCAGGGGCACCCCGCGCCCCCCCCCGCTACCGGGGCGGAGGAGGTTGCGGCGGGCCGTCCCGGAGCCGCGGAGAGCCGAGCCCCCGCCCCGGGGCCGCTTCCGTCCCCGTCCCCCCCGGCGGCAGCGGCGGCGGTAGCGGCGGCGGCGGCAGGGCGGGGAGTGAGTGTAAACAGTAGTAGTGTGCAGCAATCACATGGAGCGGCTCTGCTCGGCGGCAGCCCCGCCGCCCCGGCCCCGCCGCAGCC